>OU015756.1:54813552-54828325 GCA_907169655.1 Acomys percivali
GAGGAGGAGCAGGGAAAGGAAGGAGGAGGAGCAGGGAGAGGGAGGAAGAGGAGGAGGAGCAGGGAAAGGAAGGAGGAGGAGCAGGGAAAGGAAGGAGGAGGAGGAGCAGGGAGAGGAAGGAAGAGGAGGAGGAGCAGGGAAAGGAAGGAAGAGGAGGAGGAGGGAAAGGAAGGAGGAGGAGGAGCAGGGAGAGGAAGGAGGAGGAGGAGGGAAAGGAAGGAGGAGGAGGAGGAGGAGCAGGGAAAGGAAGGAAGGGGAGGAGGAGGAAGGAGGAAGAAAAGGAGGAACAGGAGGAAGAAGAAGGAGGAGGGAGAGCAGAAATTGTTTCTCTTCCTGAATTTTGCTTCACAGTGGTTTTTATTATAGGTAGACAAACTTTAATCTTCAGTAAGTTTTTAAGATTTTTCCAGAGGGCAGGCATGGTGGCACACACCTTAGCCCAGCACTTGGAAAGCAGGGTTCCAGGCCCATCAAGAGACCTGTCTCAAACAAACAGAAGGATGCTGCTGGTAGCTTATGTAAATGAGGAAAGTGGTTGGTAAGAATAGTAGAGCTTGAGAGGCAATGCTGTTTTTTTTCTCCAGAGACTGGATTTCCCTGTGTAGCCCTGGCTGTTCTGGAACTCAGCGATCCACCTGCTTCTGCCTCCCGAGTGCTGGGATTAAAGGTGTGTGCCACCACTGCCTGGTGAGGCAATACTTTTAAAAACAGGCCTAACTAAAGACTCTGCAGCATGTGGTGTGCTTTTTGTCACTGGCATAGTAACGTAAGTAACTGTGGCAAACTCCACTGGAGGGAGGGAGCCTTCTCTGAGCTGAACAGAGATTCCATGAACCGGGAAAAGTGGGCAAAATGACCGTTAGGTGTTGATGAATTGTAATTCCCCTTTCTCAGGAAGGATGCATTCAGTTAATAGAAGTGATTATAGTCTGCCAACTGCATATAGAAATCACATACATGTTGTGTAATTTGTACTTCAGAAAACTATCAGTCATCTTTTAGCACTATTATCTCTAGCTTTGGGAAATAGTCTATCTTATTGGAACTCAATAAGTATTTGTTACGTTTTAAAAATTATTGTTTATTGTGTGGGCAAGGGGGCATATGCCATTCTGTGTGTGGAGGTCAGAGGGTGACTGGGTATTGGGCATTGTGAATATTGGGTCTCTCCTTCCACTATGTGGTCCTGAGAATTGAACTCAGAACATCAGGCTTGACAGCAAGTGACTTTGACTGCTGAGCCATCTTCACAGCTTAAAGACTTACTGCATGAAGGCAGTGTCCATATCCACATTTAATCCTACTGAAAACTGTATGCTCTTTCTGTAAGCATAAGTAATGTAATGCTTTTTATGTAAGCGTAATGTCAAATGTGTGGTGTCTTATTCTTGGATTAATTTTCTAAACATCTTTATTACAGTTAAAAGACTGCCATGTCATTGCCACAAAGTTAGTTCTAATACTGGATGACTTGTTATGGGTTTTAACGGATTCCCAGCTGAAGGCTATGGTGCAGTACGCAAAGTCTCTTAGTGAAGCAATAGAAAAATCAACCGAACAAAGGAAGAGTATGGCTCCTGAACCTACGCAGGTATGCTGCAGATGCACAGAATAAAGACTCTCTGTAACTAGTTGGTAATCCTTTATATGATACCATATATCATCTAAATCTGTCACAATATAACATTATAGATGAGATTACTGTGTGTCTGGCCCTTATTTTGCTTGGAACTCTTTGTACAAGGCATAGAATATTGACAGGGTAAAAGTATTTGATGGTGTAATGAATGCATGGAGGACATAGGAGTATGTTGAGTCTCCCACCTCATCACACTGTACCTTATTTCTGAGACAGAGTCTCTCACTGAACATGCTGCTAGAGTGGCAGCCAGCCCCAGTTACCCTGTCTCCATCTCGCACAGTGCAGGGCTATAGTGGGTGCTGTCCCACTTTTTATGTGAGTGCTGGGGACTTTGGTACTCAGGTCTGTGTGCTTGTACAGTAATTGCTCTTATTCACTGGGCCATCTCCTAGCTCAGTAATGCTTTTCATGAAGAAAATACTAGTTTTAAAGTTTTTGAAGAAAAAGGAAATAAAAATAAAACCTATGTATTATAAGAGAAGGCATGGGAGGCTGATAGCACAGATAGCTAGAACTGTTTGGAGACACTAACTTTTTTTTTTTTTTTTTTTGAGACAGGGTTTCTCTGTGTAGCCTTGGCTGTCCTATACTCACTTTGCAGACCAGACCGTCCTTGAGCTCACAGAGATCCGCCTGCCTCTGCCTCCTGAGTGTTGAAATTAAAGGCGTGTGTCACCATGCCTGGCTGGAGACACTAACTTTGAAAACAAAGCTTCTGTTAGAATTTTCTGATGGCCAGTGTTGGGGTGGGGATAGGGATCAGAAGCCTCAATTTATCTGAAGAAAAGAATGTTTTTGGTCTTTTCCAGTATTAAATTCTGATTGCTAATATATAAACATCTTTGTAGAAAGGATATGGAAAATTCTAGTAAGTAGTATCTTTGATTATTTTATTAAAAGTAGAAATAAATTTCATAACTTGCTGTTGTAAAGTTTTATGAGAGGTCATAAAAATCATACTTCTGTAAGGCTTTTTATTCAGTAGTGCCTCTCAGCAATCTAGCCTATTGGTAATGGAGCTTGGTACATGGAAGTGGCCCCATCGTAGGCTTTTGGTGCTGTTTCTATTGGCCGTGTTGACTGCTACCTGCTCACAAGGGTACACAGGCACCTGTTCCTGTGGAGTGCCGTGTGGTCCTGCTTTCAAGGGCCTCCGAGTTACAGAGACTGAAGTATAAAGAAAACAGAGGAGCTCCCCTTTAGTGTTAAAGGGGCTCAAATGAGAGGGAGGTGGGAAAATGATAGGAGCTCTAAGTTTTAACTGACTTCCTGCAGAATTCAGAGAGCTTTTGTAAGGAACATAATGAGACCGCGTCTTATAAAGTGAGGGACCACGCTACGGTGGTAGCTCAGCGGGAAAAGTGCTTGCTCAACCATTGCTAGGATCCAGTGTTGGATCCCCAGCACCCACATGAGGCCGGATGTAAAGTAAGCCTTTAGTCCCAGTCCTTCTGTGGTGCCATAGGAAGAGAAAGATTTGTCTCTTAGATGGAAGGCGAGGTTGTCCTCTGACCCACACACATACTGGCACATGGAGGCCTCTACTCACACAACACGCACATAGCCCATACACGGCCCACTCTTTCTGAGATCTGTATCTAAGGAAGTTGAGTCCAGCCTTCCAGCTTAACGTGCTCTTCATTTCTCCTGACTGCCTGGGGGATGCTTGTTTTAGGTGTTGCATGCATTCTCCCATTGCTCTTACCCTACTTAAGAAGTGAAAAGCACCTTCTTACAAATATTCAGTCAGTGATGGATTTGTCCAGGAAGAAAAAATACTTCAGGGAACAACACATAGGAAATTTGAGCTACTTGCTCCCAAAATGGATGGTTCTCTGGACCGAGTGACAAGAGCTTTCCATGACTTTGTTTTGAATACATGTGGAGGGGGAGCTGTTATATCTCAGGAGGACTGTAAAAGGATGGGTTACCACAGTAGTATCATATGACGAGCACATTATGAATCCTGCTGTGCCACCTAGAGTTTAAAGTACCAGATCCCATTTTTACAACACATTCCCCTCCTCATTTTACTCCATCCATTGGTGAACAAAGTTTACCGGGCTTGTAGCTAGGGAAACAAGTAAGTACCTACCGAATTGATGGCAAGCCTTGTCTTGTTCGGCCAGGTTTGTACCCAGGTTTGTAGAGGGAGCCTAACTTACTTGTTTTTACTTTATTGTTTTGGTTTTTTGAGACAGGTTCTCACTATGTAGCCTTGGCTGATTTGGAATGTGCTTTGTAGGCCAGGCTGGCCTTGAACTTATAGAGCTCCAGGTGACTTTGCCTCCCCAGTGCTGGGAGGTGTGTGCCACCATGACTTGTCCTGGCAGCCTAATTGTGAACTGAGGAGCAGCCTACGGGACTGCAGTGGGTCATTTTTCCTGCAGCATCTGGGCTCTAATAGGATTTTCTATGTGGAAGTTCAGTCAGACGTATGGCTACAGTGATTGAAGACAAGCTACAGAAGGGAACAGCGTTGGAGCCAGTCTGGACGAAATGTGTACATGAATTTTTGAAACTAGCTTGAGAGAAATGTCAAGCCAGATTGGAAAGGAATGATTTTGTCTTGCAGAAGTTACGGATAAGGAGCTGAGTGGGGACTTCAGAATGATAGTGTCTTCTTTTTGTCAGCCGTAAAAAGAAATACAGAGGAGGAAGCAGCTTTGATTAAGAGGTGCAGGTAAAAAAAAAAACTAGGAATATAAGATGTACAGATGTTCACTAAAATCCATTGGGCTTACACTCAAATTGTGTGTAGTTCTTCAGTTCTTTAATCTAAATTTTATTTTTATATAATTCAGGAGGTATTTTAAGGCAGCTGAGCTACTATATTATGCTCATTTTCCATGCGTCTATTGCTGGAAACATTCAGGTTTGCTTGTGTGTGACGTTCTGAGGGTGTGAGCGCGCAGTGAACTTGTGGTCTGGCCTCCTTAGAGCTCTACTGCTGCTTCATCTGCGCAGCACGCCAAGACCCCACAGGCCCCCAGCGCTCCTGACCTAAGCGATGCAATCGTGAAGCTGTTCAGTGACTTTGATGTTAAGGAAACCTCCCATCATCTAGTGATTTCCCACCTGGATCTGCACATCTGTGATGATGTCCATGCCAAAGAAAAAGGTAACCTCGCACCAAACTAGTTTGCCTTTTCCACAAATTGTCCTCAAAACTATTGTTTATTGTATGTAATATATGTTGTGATGAGACATTATTTGAAGTATTTTGTTGGTATGAAATTTTATTTGGCTTAAGCTTAACTAACTGTTGGCTCTGAATGCTAACAGTAAAATTAGGTTTAAAACTAGGATTGGAAGCCGGGCATGGTGGCACACGCCTTTAATCCCAGAGGCAGAAGCAGGTGGATTTATGTGAGTTTGAGGCCAGCCAGGTTTACAAAGACAGTTCCAGGACAGCCAGGGCTATTACATAGGGAGACCCTGTCTCAAAAATCAAACAAACAAACAACAACAACAAAATCCCAAAACAAAAAACTAGGATGGGGGCCTGGAGAGATAGTTTAGTGATTAAATCTCAGCACCCACATGGCAGCTCACACCTATCTGTAACTCCATGATCTGACCCTCTCACACAGACATACATGTAAGTAAAACCACCAATGCACATAAAATAGATGAAAAATATTAAAAACAACAACAACAACAACTAAGATTGGCCAGTGTGGTAGCATACACCTTTATTCCTATCACTGAAGAGGCAGAGACAAGCAGGTCTCTGTGAATTCAAGGCCACTCTGCCAGGATTGCATAATAAGAGCCTGTGTGACAACAGTAACAAAGACTGAATACATGGATCTTTGAATAAAATAACTTAGAATTATCTTCTAAAATTACTTATAAATGTTATCTTATAGTCCATTTGTGAGCATGTACCTGCTCTAAGCACCGTAAGTAACTCATCTACCTGCAGGCATGTCTGCACCAGTGTGTGCTTGGCCCTCTGCAGGCCAGAGGAGGGTTTCAGGTGCCTTGGAGCTAGAGCTACAGATGTCTGTGAGCTGCTTTGTGGGTGCTGGGATTTGAACCCAGGTCCTCTGGAAGAGCAGTGAGTGCTCTTAACCTCCGAGCCATCTCTCTAGCCCCAAACCCATGTTCTTTGTACACATAACAACAACTGAATGGCTCTCTAACATTGTGTCCCCTGTCCTGTGTTCTCAGCGTTTACTAAGGAAGCAGGTTAGTCGGAGTCCCCTTTTATCCTTCCTGAGCTGACTTGGGTAACAGGGAGGCAGGAAGCTGCTCTTGGTCATTTTGAAACTTCAGTGTCCGCGTTTCTGCTTCTCTGATGCAGACCGTGGCCCACAGGTGCTGGCAGGGTTGGGCAGGCAGGCTTACCTCAGGGCCAGTGTTTACATCATTTGGTGTTGGAGCCAAGCTGAAGGTCTCTTAGAAGTTGAGGTATTTGACCTGGGTTCTTCGGGCTGGTATCAGAGTACCCTTTGGATTATACTGTTCTTAAAGCCGAGAAAGTATTAAGGCCTGGATACTCAGGAGAAGAAATTATTGTAGTCATCAGACCAAGCCAGAGGAATTGGCTGACAGGTAAAAGGGTAGAGGCCTTGCCTAGTGGCACAGGTCACCACCGCTGCTGGGAACTTGAGACAGGAGGATCACAAACTCAAGGCCTCAGTAGGTCCAGAGTGAACTCAAAGCCACTGTAGGGCAAGTTAATTAGAACCTCTCTCACCTGGAGGTCTATGTCTCAGGATTAGAGCACTTGCCCAGCAGGTGAGAGGCCCTAGGGTTCTGCCCAAAAGTGGGAGGGGTGGAGAGTAAAGAGAAGATGTGGGGATTGTAAAGGAGTTTGTTGTCATTTCCTTTGTCTGCTTGGTGCCATTTGGTTTATGGTTGTTATTTCCTGCCTCAGTGATTGAAAAGGAAAAACCAAAAAATTTAGAAAAAGAATGAGATGTTAAAACTAAGCAATTTCCCCCCAGGTATTTTCTAGGCTCAAGTATTGTGATATTAATTACTCCCTCCTAAGTGCATGCTATACTTCTGCTGTTGTCAAATCCTAAAGGCTCTGAGACATTCATCAGTTTGCAGAACTCTCACCTGTTGTACAACCTAACCAAGACATTTTTATTACCATGTTTATTTCACCTATTTAGCAGGTTTTGCTGCGAAATACTATTTTATATTACTGAGCTCTACCTCAGAAACCCTGTTTACATATCACTTTCTTTTTGTTTTTATTTTGTTTTTTGGGTTCTCTTTGTTTCTTTGTTTGGTTTTCAAGACAGGGTTTCTTGTGTTGCCTTGGCTGTCCTGTGTGGGCTCAATTTTCTTAACCAATATATTTTATTAACAACTTAGTGACCGAGCATACGTCACTTATAACCCGACTAACCAAAACAATAGGAAATGAGGATTAATGGACACAATAACAAAACCGTAAGGATATCAGTTCTGAGGAACGATTCTCCTGGTACAATCTGCAGGATTTATTCTGCTGGAACCTGGAGTAACCAGAACCTGGAACCTCAGCAGGAGCCGGAGCCCCGAAGCCTTCCCTTGAGTGGTTCTCTCTAAGAGCATCTCAAAGTGCAGCGATGAACAGCCAAAACTATCCCAAGTCTCCAAAAAGCCCCGCCTCCAGTTCTGGGCTCATTTATATATCTCCTCCCAGAGTCTGGTCATGGGATCTTTTCAGCTGGCAACAATTAAGCTCCTGCGTGAGGTGGTTGGTCTTCTAGTGAATTAACCTCACCTGTTCTCTCACGAGACCGTTCCAATCCCGCACTTGGGATCCTAAAAAACAGGTTTATCTCTCCTTCAGTCCTGGACTCACTTTTGTAGACCAGGCTGGCCTCGAACTCACATGGATTCACCTGCCTCTGTTTCCCGAGTGCTGGGATTAAAGGTGTGCACCACCATGCCCGGTTTGTTTTTTATTTTTGTTTCTTTGTTTTTCTTTTCTTTTCTTTTTAAATTTATTTATTGTATTTATTGTATATGAGTGCTTTATCTGCAGGAGAAATGGCTCAGTGGTTAAGGGTTTCTTTGTTTTTCAAGACATGGTTTCTCGGTGTAGCCCTCCTGGCTGTCCTGGAACTCACTCTGTAGACCAGGCTGGCCTCGAATTTAATAACTACCTCTGCTTCCAAAATGCAGAGATTAAAGGTTAAAGGTGAGCACCACCACCACCTAGTGACAAATGCTTTTCACTTGCTGAACCATCTAAATGACTGGCTTCAGATGTCCAGATGAGGACTATGGAGTGATGCTAAGTTGTACTAACTGATAGAAACTGAGCTAACACATTATATTGGTTGTGTATACTTGAAATTGTTCCTTGGACTCTGACTTTTGAAAAGCTTTTTAGTGGTAAATTCAGTGCTTCTAATATTTGCTTAATATTTCTAATATTTGCTCCCTCCTCCCTCATTTGTTTTTTTTGTCTTCCCAGAGTCAAATAGGCGGATTAGTGGAGGTGCTATGCAGCTCTCCTTCACACAGCTGACCATAGACTATTATCCTTATCATAAAGCAGGTGTGTATAACTATTTATTTAAAATATGCAAATCTTGCTTTTAAAAATAACATAACCAATAATTTTTTAATTTAATTGTTCTTTTGTTTTAACTTATTAAGAAGAAAAGAGATCAAGGTATTGTTACTATTTTTCTTCTGGCAGCATTTTACCAAGAATATAGAATTGTCTTAAAAACATATCTAGCTTCATGTAGATCATTAGAAACTAATTGTTAGAAATTGAGCAATTTGGGCTAAGGTAGCACTAAATTGTTGAGAACTTGAATGGGTTTGATTCATATACACACACACACACACACACACACACAGAGAGAGAGAGAGAGAGGGAGAGGGAGGGAGGGAGAGAGAGAGAGAGTGCTGGCGGAAGGGGGAGAAAGAATTAAAATTATCTAAATAAGTAATAACTACAGATTTGTTTTGAGACTGGGCTTTTCTGCGTAGTCCTGGCTGTCCTGGAACTAGCTCTGAAGACCAGGCTGGCCTAGAACTCACAGAGATCTGCCTATCTGCCTCTTCAGTGCTGGGATTAAAGGCTTATGCCACCACACCCTGCATGTTTTAAAACTTATAAAAATTTAGCATATAGCAACATGTATTTGTACTATTTGGTTATTTGTGACTAAGTTTCATAAAAAGCATTACTGTAAAAGAATTTTTTTAAAAAGTCATGCATGCAATGACGTTCCTCTTATTGATTTTACAGGAGACAGTTGTAATCACTGGATGTATTTTAGTGATGCAACTAAAACAAAAAATGGATGGGCCAACGAATTATTACATGAATTTGAATGCAACGTTGAAATGCTTAAACAGGCTATGAAGGATCATAATGTAGGTTCACCTCCTAAGTCCCCAACTCATGCCTCTCCCCAGCACACCCAAACAGGTATTTCACCTCATGGCATCCCCTAATATTCAAGCCGTGGGAAGAAGGAGGGGAGCATGAGAGTATATTCTGATAAACATTATTTCTAAACATATTTTAACAGTTGTATAGACTAAAATACCTTTAAATGATTTTATTTTCAATAGTGTGTGTTTGTGTGTATGTGTATGTGTGTGTGTGTGTATTTATGTCTGGGTTTTATGCACCTGAGTGTGATGCCTGTGGACTCAGAAGAGAGCATGTGATCCCCTGGAACTGAAGTTGCAGGCAGTTGTGAGCTGCATAAACAAGGGTGCTGGCAACCAAACTTGGGTCCTCTGCAGAGAACTGTGAGCTTTAACTGCTGAGTCAGCTCTCTACTCCCCAACACTTTTAACATTAGCATAACCAATGGCGGCCATGACCAAGATGTAAAGTGAATAAATAAATTAATAAGAAAATTTACATTCATAAGTGGCTTGTTAATTTTTCACTTTTAACATTGTGAGAGAGTGGCTTAAAATATAATTAAAATATTGATTCTTGTTTTAAAAAATAATCGTTATAAAAGCCTGCATTTGTATTACCATGGTTCTAGTAGTTTTTGCTGTAGCAGAAGAGTAGCTATGAAAAGTAATTTCATAACAATTAAAAGGAGTTTTTGTTTCTCACAGAGAAAGAGCCCACTTTGAAAGGGACTCATAAAGCATCCTCAGTATTATCTCAACCATCGAAAGCTAAGCTAATGTCGAGTTCTGTTGTTGTTAGACTGGCAGACTTCACTGTATACCAGGTATGTGCTAACTCTTTTCGTGTACAAGCAACCCACTTAATTAGTACTACTATTTATCTCTAAAAGTCTAGACTAATTTTATGAAATGCAGTTATACAGGATAGAAAATATCAGTTCACTGATTTTTATATGTGGTTTTCTTGAATTAGACAAATTGAAGTCAAAGGAATAATACTGCAGATTTTCATGGGCAAGAATTCCCTTACACCAGTTACAAGTTTTGGGGTTGCCTACATTGCACCCAGATTCAGTGCTGCACTCAAAAGCCTCACGGGCCTCACTGAAATCTATCATCTCCACTTTGATTATAAAGAAAAAGGGTACAAAGTAGGACCTGCCATGGAAATAACGCACAGGGTACAGCCTGGAGGCCTTCTAGAGGTGAGGTTCAGGCTGCTGCTGTAGCTCATGGAGAGCTACAGTGCAGATGTGCGCTGTACAAGTGACCTGTGCCTTTGTGGTGGAACTCACCTTGGAGTAGACTGACGGCAGATGACGGACACAGTATCTTCCCGACCTCTAACCACTAATAGGACTATCAAGCGTGACCAGCCCAGCCCAAGCTTCTGTCTTGCATAAATCTATCAGTTGTCACTGTGAATGGGAAATTGTAGTTTCTGGTTATCTCTTGGGAGCAGGAGCAAAGCCGCGAGCTCTTCTTGGGTACCAAATTTCTTACAGCACAGTGTCTGTGTGGAAGAGCTGAAGTGCCTTTTTGCTCTACTCAACCTTTTCTGGGAAGAACCTTGCCTCATATGTAGTGTTTTACCCTACAACACAGCTAATACCACAATCTTCAAGAGCAACAAATTACATTTGACCTACGTTTTTAAAAGTAAAAACATCTAGATTCATATAATCATTTAAAAATTTTTCTTGTTTGTTGTGGTAAATCTTGCTATATTTGAATTTTTTCATTCAAGTATACATAAAGCCCTGATTATTTTCTTATTGTGCAACAGTTTCCTCTATAAACTGTTTATACAGTGCAGCTTATTTACTGGCTGGTTGATTTTTTTTCTTCTTCTTTGTAACATGCTCTCATGTAGCATAGGCTGGCCTTGAGTGCCCTGTGTAGCTGAGGCTGGCCCGGAGCTGTGTTCACTCCCACCTCTACCTCCTGAGTGCTGGGGTTATAGGCATGCACCACCACGTCTGGCTTTCAAGGCGACGTTAAATAAAACCATAGGAAAAAGAGGGAGGACAATTACTCATAATCTAAAGTTATTCATAGTGTATCCAGACTCTATATCCAGAGTCATTTTAAAAACCACAGAAGTAAAAGTGATAGAAAGTAATGATACTTCATCTTAATTTTAATAACTTTAACAAGTAAAATATGCCTTTTGTCTGTTTATTTATTTACTTATTTTGGTTTTTTAAGACAGGGTTTCTCTATGTAGCTTTGGCTGTCCTGGACTCACTTTGTAGACCAGGCTGGCCTTGAACTCACAGAGATCCACCTGCCTCTGCCTCCCGAGTGCTGGGATTAAAGGCCTGTGCCACCGCACCTGGCTTGCTTTTGTTTATTAAGTTGACATATTGAGAAGGCTTTGTTTCCTTATATACAGAAAAGCTTTTAAATTATATAATATAAATTGTCTTAAATCTATTTGTACAAGTAACCAGAAAGTTTGATTGTTTCAAGAAAAAAACATTGTCAAAAGAAAATATACTCTAATATTAGTGCTTCATACAAGAAGTAGACAGATGTAGAGCTGGCAGGATAGCTTAGCAGGTGTGTGCCTCTGAGTCTTGGTTTGATCTATGAGACCCACATGATAGAATGAGAGAGCTGACTCCCTAAAGTTGTCCTCTGGCTGCCACATGTGTGCCATGGCATGTGTATACTTATATACACATACAATATTTAATAATAATAAAATGAAAAAGAAATATACACATTTGTTTAAAAAATGAAACAGTTAAAACAATTTCCAAGCCTACTAACTTAGCTCTAATAAACAAATGGATAAAACTTCATTGGCTGAGAATTAGTACACTCTTTTGGCTATAAAGACTCTTATCTGTCCCAACCTTGTAGCTAAGACTGACCTTGAACTTCTTTTTTTCATGGCTTCACCTTCAGAGTCCTGGGATTACAAGCATGTGCCACCATGCCTATATTGGTCAGTAACCAGCTAGAGACTGAACTCAGGGGTCTGTATCTGCTAAGTGAGCTTTCTGCCAAGAGTTACATCTCCAGCCCACTGTGTACATTTCTTTGATGTTATTGCTAATGAGTTTTAAAAATATATAATTAATATATTATATATAAAATATAAAATATTTATCCCATATGTAATAATATATATATATATATATATATATATATATATATATATATATATGAATGAAACCAGAACCTTAAAAATAATGGTCCTCTTGAAAATTAATTAAAAAAACAAACGGTGGGACTGGAGAGATGGCTCAGCAGTTAAGAGCACTGGCTACTCTTCCAAAGGACCTGAGTTCAATTCTCAGTATCCACATTGCAGCTCACAAGTGTAACTCCAAGATCTTACTCTCTCATTCAATACACATAAAATGAAAAAAGTAAATTAAAAAAAGGAAATCAAATGGTTTGGCTGAACTATTTATATTATACTGTGTTTTACAATAGTTATTTCTGTAAAATTGACACAATTTTCCATTATTATTTTAAAATTACATTAAATATATTAACAATGTGGTACTAACACCACCATCTATCTGCAGAGTTCTTTTCTGTATCACGAACTCTAAAACTCTTTCACAAGAAAAGAGACTCTCTGATGCAGTATAAAGAACATACTAAGGAACCCATTCTGGCCTTGATTTGAATCTGTGTCCCGAGTCTGCCACTTGCTTATCCATATTAACTAATAGTGTGCTGCTCCGGGTCTGCTTCCCCTTTGGGGTGTCCAGACACTGTCATGTTGGGCCACACTGGAGGGAATGAAGCTTAGCCTGGGGCGGGTGGAGTAGGCAGGATCTTGGTCAGTGTGAGTCCGGGAGGGACTGCTTTCTCTGGAGACAGTGTTCAGTGAAAAAGCTGCTTGTACTGGGGGAAAACAAGGTGTCTATAAACCTTAGGGAGTGGGTAGGTATTAATGCTTCATTTGTCTGAATAGGCATTCCAGGTGCTGAACATGTCACTGTAGGGAGAGAGGAAGTTTGATCTGAAACCTAGCCATCAGGCTCCATGGCCATCTCTAGGGCGGCGGGGGAGGAGGGCGGGGGTCACAAGGCTTATGTGCCCTGGGACATGCAGGCCCAGCGCAGGGAGGAAGCAGTCCTACTCCTGCCAATCTCGGGACAAGATTTTCAGGGTTTGGACGCATCTTGCTCTCACTCTTGCTCCAGACCGACTCTCCCCAGTTGCATGGCTTTTCTGGCCCCACAATAAAATATAGTTATTACTATTTTCCTGCCATTTTTAAGACTCAAAATAGTAAGTTTACAAGATAGTGTACAAAGTTGAGTTTTTAATTGATAAAGACCTGAATTGGTTATAGAGATTTCTGAGTGGTTCCTGGATATTTCATGCTAAATATTATTTTTATACATTTATTTATGTATTTAGTGTGTCATTAACACCTACAGCCCTGCACACAGCACGGCACATATTTAGAGGCCAGAGGACAACTCTACAAGTTGTCTTTTAATTCCTGTAGGAGTCAGTTCTCTTCACCATGTGCCTTTCAGGGAGAGAACACAGGCCATCAGTCTGGGCGGAAGTGCCTTTCAGGGAGAAAACACAGGCTATCAGTCTGGGCGGAAGTGCCTTTACCCAGAGAGCTCTCTGGCTGGCCCAGAAGTGATCTTAAGAGATTGAAAATGATGTGTGTGTAGGTTGCAGAAATGCTTTTGAAAAGTCCTTTTTGGTATAATTTAAGCGAACTTGTTTTCTCAGGTCTCTACAGCAGAACAGTGTCGTTCTTCTCCTAAAAGTATGATTTCCTGCAACAAGAAATCCCTGTATCTTCCACAAGAAATGTCTGCTATCTATATAGAGTTCACAGAATATTACTACCCAGATGGGAAGGATTTTCCAAGTAAGAGAATTTACCTTATTATTGCTTACTCATTACTGGGTTTTTGGGTGACTGTTTTAAGTTTTAATAATTTATGCAGGACAATTCACTCCTGCTTGTGTACATTTGTACCTCCCACTTCCACACATTGCTAGCAGTTGTTTATATGTCCTTTTTTCTCCTCATTGTGGTGTCTGTGAGGGCAGGAATCTTGTGGGATTTGTGATTGATTGTATCTTTGAAGTTTGTGCTTTTATCTTGCTTTTTTGTACTTATTAGCAATTTGTCAAATAAAGTATGAATGAATGTTATTGTAGAAAAAAATATTCATTTTTTTCCTCCTTTGGTAAAATTCCATTGATGAGTCAAATGTATAAAAAGGAATAATTGAACTTTTTTTCTATAAAGAATTTTCCTTGGCTCTTGTAAGCTATTTTGGCTTCCTGGAGTTAAAATGATTATTTGTTTGTTTGAACATTAAAATTAAGTGCCTTTATTTCATTTTACCTGAGGTTTTCAACTAAAGTCTTCTTTTGTATTGTGATCTGTCTGTGTCTGTGTGTGTGCAGGTACACAGATGTTTGTGTGCATGGAGCTCAGAGACCAACTTCAGGTGTCATTCTTTAACTGCCCACTTTGATATATTTCTTTAGTTGCTTTTTGCTTTGACCTTTTCAGACAAGGTTCCACTTGTAGCCCTGTCTGGCCTTGTACTCTCACTTTGCAGGCCAGTCTAACCTGGCACTTTCTGTGTAGACCAGGCTGGCCTTGAACTCGGAGATCTACCTACCTACCTTTGTCTCCTAAGTGCTGGGACTAAAGGTGTGTGCCAGCATGTTTGACCTACTATGCTTTTGAGGCAGAACGGCTCATTGATCTTGAGCTTGCCAAGTATGGTAGGCAGTCTGGCTGTGTGTTAGGCAGTCTGGCTGTGTGTTAGGCAG
>OU015756.1:54828335-54846162 GCA_907169655.1 Acomys percivali
TAGGCAGTCTGGCTGTGTGTTAGGCAGTCTGGCTGTGTGTTAGGCAGTCTGGCTGTGTGTTAGGCAGTCTGGCTGTGTGTTAGGCAGTCTGGCTGTGTGGTAGGCAGTCTGGCTGTGTGTTAGGCAATCTGGCTGGCCAGTCTCAGGGAATCTGTCTCTCTTTTCCTCCCCACCCTGGGGTTACAGTTGAGCATACATGGCTTCTGAGAACTCAGGTCCTCATGCTTGCACGCCTTTGCCTGTATCTTTAATTATGATTTTTTACAATTACTATTTTATGTATATGAATGTTTTGCCTGCATGCATGTCTGTGCACCGCCTGCAGGCAGTGTGTGAGGAAGGCAGAAGAGGATGTGAAGAGACCCTGGAACTGGAGTCACAGGTGGTTGTGAGCTGCCACATGGGAACTGGGACTCAAGCCTGGGTCCTCTGGAATCACTTTAGATAAATGTCCAAGTATTTTATCATAGTGTTCCTTATTTGCACCGAATTGATGACATCTAATCCTCCGCTTTCTTGCTTTTGGACATCTTGTGTGTATGTGCATTTGTCAGTTGTTTCTCTCGACTGCTCCTCTGGCTGAGAAGATAGGGTTATACATAGTAGGTGAACCATTTTCTCAGTGTCTTCTAAGTAGTGGAGTGGCCCAAGTGAAAACCAGGCATGTCTGCCCACTGCTTCCTTCCCACAGCATTGTACTGGTCCCCAGAGCATTAATGGAAGCCATTTTTAGGGCATGCAGAGTGCAGTGCAGATAGTGAAGGCCTTACAGACAGGTCACGCAGGTGGTAGCTTTGATGCCGTGTTTTAAGGTGATGTTTTGATGTTTGCTTCTTTGTGAATATAATAGTACTTCCTGTTTATACATTTAATTTACATTAAACTATGTTTTTTCAGTTAAGTGAAGCATAGAATATCTTGATGTGTATATTTGCTGTTAGTCACATATGTAGCTTCATGTATGATATTTATTAAGACAGAATACAACTTGTTAAGAATATCTTTTCTTTGAAAACCATAACTCACTCCTCATTAATGGTGCATAACATTTTTTTCTCCACAGTTCCATCTCCCAACCTCTATAGCCAGCTGAATGCTCTACAGTTTACTGTAGATGAAAGAAGCATTCTGTGGTTAAACCAGTTTCTACTAGATTTAAAACAGAGTCTTAATCAGTTCATGGCTGTGTACAAGTTGAATGACAATTCAAAATCTGATGAACACGTTGATATTCGAGTTGATGGCTTAATGCTAAAGGTATTGTATAATCAAGTGGTTTTGTGTGTGTGTGAGTGGGGGGGGAGGGAGAGCGAGAGGGAGCATGTGCGAGCGCATGAGTGTGTTTCACTATTTAGCTCTGGCTGTCCTAGAACTCCCAGAGACCTGCCTCTGCCTTCAGATGGGTTTAAAGGCATGTGCCACTACACCTAGGTGAGAGCAAAGCCATTTTTATAGAAATAAAACTGACTAACAGTGTTATAATTCTGGCATATATACATAAGCTTAATTATCTTAATTTTTATGTTGAAATTTAAGATTGAATCTTGTTCTTAAATATAGGAAAGCTAAGATACTGCATTCTCCCCTTTGTGTATTTATGATTTTAATTTTTTCCTAACTTCTATTCATTTGAAAGGAGATACGACAGCAAAATGTAAATCGTTAGTGAGGGATGGCGCAGCAGGTAAAGGAGCTTATAGCCAAGCCTGGCTATCTGAGTTTAGTTCCCAGGGCCACAGAATGGGAGGAAAACTGACTCCTCTAAGTTGTCCTTTGACTTCTACACACACCCTGTGACGGCAGATAAATAAATAAGTGTATGTTACAAAATAGGTTTAAAAAAAAAACCTTTAGTCCATTCTGTTCCTTCTCCAGGGTTTATACAATTTTTCTTCTAGAAAAAAGTTAAATATACAACAACATTTTAAAGTTGTATACATTGCATTGTTCATATTATTTCATTACTAGTATCCAAAGTTAACAAAAAGTTGCTTTTTATTGTAGGTAAGTAGTTGCTAATCTGATCTGGTTTTGTTTTTTAAAGATTTATTTATTATGTAGAGTATTCTGCCTGCATGTGAGCCAGCAGGCCAGAAGAGGGCACCAGATCTCATTATAGAAGGTTGTGAGCCGCCATGTGGTTGCTAGGAATTGAACTCAAGACCTCTGGAAGAGCAGACAGTGCTCTTAACCTCTGAGGTTTTTAAAGGGGAAAGATTAAAAGACAAAACAGTTTAGTAAATAGGATAAAACATGGATATAACTGAGAATTTATTGCAGGGCCTGTTGTTGATTATGTAAATCCATGGTTCTTTTTAAAACCATTGTGCAAATAATATTCACATTTCCTGACGTAAGTAAAAATCTTCTCAACTTAGAATAAAAGAGCATGTTCTGCAGAACAGAACTAAGTAATGATCAATTTATTTTCTGGGCATGAGCAGTACATAGGAATCACTCTATGAGCTCCGACATGAGCACTCAGACTAGATTCAGTTCACCCTTGAGAGTTTCTTCAGGAAGTCTGAAATAATGTTTTCTGTGTACTCACACATGTAGTAAGTTTTGGAAAATGCATCTATTCATCTGTTTATTCATTTATATACTATGGTGCTGGACGTTGAATCTAAGACCTTGTATATTATTGCATGCATTTTTATCAGAGTGCTGCATTGTCCACACCTGTATTTTTATTTCCTGATTATTGTATGATTCAAACATACATAATCATGAGTATTGTTACTACACATATCTTGCAAGACATGTGTCCTCTTAGTGGCTAATTTGTTAACCGTCTTTTACTGAATTTATTAGAAGACTCAACAGAGGGAGAAGTTGTAACTTATATCTGGAAAGGAAAGAAGTATTTTGAGGGAAAGTATCAATAAAAATAATTCCAAGTCTTTCTTGTGTTTTATCTAGATGTAGGAATTTGTAAATTGAGCTCAAGTATTTTCCCTTTCAGTTTGTCATTCCTTCTGAAGTAAAACCAGGCTGCCATGCCGACCAGCCTCACACGGTGTCTGTTCAGAGCTCTGAAATGATTGCCACCAACACCAGGCACTGTCCAAACTGCCGGCACTCGGACCTAGAAGCTTTGTTCCAAGACTTTAAAGATTGTGACTTCTTCAGCAAAAGTTACACTCGATTCCCCAAGTCCTGTGACAGTTTTAATCTTCTCCACCCGATCTTCCAGAGACACGCCCATGAGCAAGACACCAAAATGCATGAAGTTTATAAAGGGAACAGCATTCCCAGGTTGAATAAGAACTCTCTGAAAATGTCTGCAGCCACTGATGTGTGGGCGGTGTACTTTTCCCAGTTTTGGGTAGACTACGAAGGGATGAAAAGTGGAAAGGGACGGCCAATAAGCTTTGTAGACTCTTTCCCTCTGTCTGTCTGGATTTGCCAGCCCACAAGGTATGCACGGTTACAGAAAGAGCTCCAGACGTGTGCTCAAGTGTCCCTTAACACCTCACAGAGTGAATCTAGTGATCTGGCCGGCCGAATGAAGCGCAAGAAACTCTTGAAGGAGTATTACAGTACAGAGTCTGAGCCCTTGACAAACGGTGGTCAGAGACCTGCGTCGGAAATGTTTCTGAAGTTTTCCTCCTCGTCTTCAGACGCGGATGTTCATGTCCTGGTCCGCGTTCATAAGCATGTCAGCATGCAGCTCAATCACTACCAGTATCTGCTGCTGCTTTTCATACACGAGTCGCTGGTTATGCTTTCCGACACCTTACGGAAGGATGTAGAAGCCGTGACTGGCAGCCCTGCTACCCAGACTTCCGTTTGCATTGGAATTTTACTTCGGAGCGCGGAGCTCGCTCTACTGCTGCATCCCGTAGATCGTGAGAGCACTCTGCGCTCTCCTGCTTCTGAAAGCGTGAGTCCGCTTCTTCCTGACTGCCTGCCCTCAGAAAATGGGGGGATTTTGTCTTCAAAGCGGAAACAAAGTGGTAGTGGTGTACATCGAATTAGAAATGCTACTCTCAATCATATGTCAGACAACAGGTCGATGAGTGTCGACCTTAGCCATGCCCCTGTAAAGGATCCTTTGCTTTTTAAATCAGCCAGCGACACAAATCTGCAAAAAGGCACTTCTTTTCTAGACTATTTATCAGATAAACACTTAGGGAAAATAAGTGAAGACGAAAGTAGTGGTCTTGTTTACAAGAGTGGCCCAGGAGAAATGATGCCAGAAGTCAGTCACAGGGAAGGTTTGTCTTTCACAGACATAGATAGTGTCTTAAACTCCAGAGATGACTCAAATATGCTTTCACTGGCCGACCACGGCAGTCAGAGCACACCTGCAAATGCTGGAGCGGGTAAGGGAAACGAAACCATCCAGTCCATCTTCAAAGCTGAAGATCTCCTTCCTGAAGCAGCTTCCCTCTCTGAGAGCCTGGACAGTAGTAAGGAAGACGGCCTCACAGCCAGACCGCTTAAACCCCAGTCCTCTCTCAGGTAACCATACTGTCGGAATAGAAGTGGTTTCTTTGGCTTGTTTCTTTGCTTGTTTGTTTTGTTTGGAAGTAAAAAAACCTCATGACAAAATATGGCACTTTTAGGATTAAAAATCTGCTTTGAGAATCGAGAAAGCCCCCAATGCTTCTGTCTTTTGATATGCTTGTTAACACTCTGTAGCTTCTGGGTGCTGTGTGGTGCGGCAGCTTTACCAGTGTCCTCCTTGCCAGGCCTGCGTCTTGCCAAGGCCTGGCTGCCTAGGACTCCATGTTCCTTTTGCCTTTGCCTCCCCATGAGATAACAGCTATTAAGTGTGTTAAGGTGCAGTTCTTTCCTCTCCCTGGGGTAATTTTAATTTTATTTGCTAACAGTGCTAACCCTAAGGAACACTGCCCACCCACCCCAGCTCCTCTCTCTGTGTCCTATAAGAGCATGAGAAGGAGCGCCTCCCAGATCTCCCTGGACGCCATTTCACTGGACAGCGTGGGACTGGAGGAGCAGCTGGAGAGCGATGGCAGCGACAGCCACGTGTTGCTGGGCAGAGGTAAGCAGCACCCTGAAGAGCTCTCACTAGGGAGGAAGGCTCCTACAGGTGCTGCTCAGGCACTCAGGGTCACACCCAGCACTGGTACTTACAGCAGACAAGTGGGCAAATGACTCAGGCTGTGCACCCAGCTCTGCACTCCTGGACGCAGCTTCCTAGTGGCTGTTCTAACGATCCCCTCACATCTACTTTTGTTCATTCACGTTTTTTTACTCCATAAAACAGATTACTCTTCCCCCAAATACAAATTTGAACATGTTGCTGTCAAGTTCATACTCAGGAACATCTCATTCATTGCCTTAAGGCTGTGAAATTTAGACTTTTTAATCCTCTTTGAAAATATTCTTTATGATTTGACCTCAGTTTAGTTTTTTACATGCCATTTTTCTTTCTTTAGTTGTTTTTAAAGATCTCCATTTATCTCCCTATTGGAGTATGTGGGGCAGGGCCGCAACCAGGCTTCACGGCATGAGTGTGGAGGTCAGAGGACAGCAGATAAGAGTTGCTTCTTTCTTTCCACCGCATGGATTCCAGGACTTAGACAATGGTCGGGCTTGGTGGCAAGTGCCTTTTCCCACTGAGCCATCTTGCTGGCCCCGCGTCTCATTTTTGTTACTCTGACAACTATTTTTCCACTTCAGAGTCTTACATCTGTTTCACTCTCTGTACAGGTTAGCAAAGGTTATCACAGCACTCTTCCTGGGCCATGAGGAAGACTCTGGAATGTACTATTAACTTCATATCCCACTGTTAGTGCCACATACACCTTCGCTGGTTCCACATGCCGGGAGAGCTTGCTGAGCATCCCACACTGCCAAGCATCAGGGCAGAAGCTGCCTGGTTACATGGTGGTAAACACAGTGCTGAGTCGGGCTCCTAGTGTTTGTGTCGTGGGCTTCTGTCACCCCCTTTTTATAACAGTTCTTTTACGGCCTTTTAAAGTATTAATCTTACAGACACAGAGAGTAGTTCTCTCGTTCCTTTCCCTGTAGAGAGCTTGAGGTGTCCTGAAGCACAGCACACTGCAACATGTAGGCAGCGAGAGAGCAGCGCCCAGTAGTCATGTGCTGTTCAGCTCATGTGACAGGTGACCGGGACTTGCTGTATGACGGTGAGATGAGAAAGGGGGCCTCAGACTGACCGATGCATATGAGGAGCCGAGGAGATGGGAAGCTGACAGGATATTACACAGTGCTGCCGCAGCAGCAGGATGCTTCTTTATTTATCCTTATTACCATTGTCATTGCTATTTTACTATATTTAGGGCTTTCATATCTGTCCTGGTCAGGGTTGCTATTGCTGCAACAAACCATCATGACCAAAAAGCAGGTTGCAGAGGAAAGAGATTATTGGGCTTAAACTTCCACATAATAGTTCATCTCTGAAGGAACTCAGGACAGGAACTCAAACAGGACAGGAACCTGGAGGCAGGAGCTGAGGCAGAGGCCATGGAGGGTGCTGCTTACTAGTTTGCTCCCCATGGCTTCCTCAGCCTGCTTTCTTAGAGAACCCAGGACCAGCAGCTCAGGAGTGGTACAACCACCCACAATGGCTTGGGCCCTCCTCTATCAATCACTAATTAAGAAAATGCTCTACAGGCTGACCCACAGCCTGATTTTAAGGAGGCATTTTCTCACTCGAGATTTCCTCCTGTCAGATACCTGTAATTTATATCAAGTTGCCATGAATCTAGTCAGCACAGGATCTCTGGCATCCTGTCGTGGTTATGATTTCCCATTTGTTAAGGGACTATAATTTGCCTCTGTTTGCTTAGGGCTCTCTAAACAAGGCCTTGCTTGAAAGAGCTAAAGCATCTAGTCCATTTTTGATAGATACAAACCATGCTGGAACGCATATAAACAGATTTTAATTTATTAATTTACTTTTGTATTATTTCAGTGATTAAAAGGAACTCAAATGCGAGTTGCCAGAGCCCAGCAGAGAGTGTGAGCGCCGGTGCAAATACACAGCACTGTGGGGAAGCCTCTCCAGATGCTGTCAGTACTAACTCGGAGGGTGCTCAGGAGGCCCACAATGATCTGGTAATCACCCCAGAGTGCTGTGCGGAGACGTGCAGCTGTGCTTCCCCATCGTGCACATGTGTCTCACCCTTCATCTCCGACACGGCTGCTCACAGCTGCCCGCTCACTCTGCTGCTTCTGCTCTTGACAGTTCTTTCTGCCTAGCCGACCCCTGGTCCCGAGCCTTAGCCTTCGAGTTTGCTTGTTCGTAGTGAAGAAGGGAGGGAGTAGGTCTGTTCTTCATTTTTCCCATCGTCTGTCCCATTTAGATTTTGACCAATATTTTTGTTCTTTTGAGTATACTCTTTTAAAGGTTTGATGGCACAGATGGTACTCGGTCCTTCTACAAAGAAAATATGATAGTTTTTTAAAACTTTTTTATTGATTTCTTTCTGAACTTCACGTCATTGCACCCTAATCCCATTCATCTCCCCATCCCCTCATGACTGCCCTCCGCCCTTACAATCTCCCCACACGAAAAGAAAAAAATCTCATCATGGAAGCTGTAGTATGTCATGGCATGTCCCACGGTATACTCCTTTGTCCATACTTCCTGGTTTGCAAATGTTCATTGCAATGACTGGTACGAGACCTCTGGCTTCTGCTACACCATCAATACTGGATCCTCCCAGGGACCCCTCTTCGATAGCCTGTTGTTGCCCTGTGTCATGAGGATCCTGCAGCTTTGGACTTCTAGGACTGGCCCTTCATGTGCTCTGGCAGTTCATCGATGGGGTGGATGTTGGTGTGGGCCAACTCAAAGCCCTGGACCTGGGCCTGAGAGGATGCTGAGCCAGTCAGCCCACCAGCTTTCCAGTGCTCACGTCTGTGGGGCGAGCTCTCCAGCACTGCCCTGGCTAGATGCTACTTTCTTTTAAACCTTTGTGACAGTGAAATTTTATGAAAAAATTTAGATAACCTATTTTTTAGTGAACATCCATTCATATATGGAAATGTCATATTATCAGTCTTTATAACCCAATACTTTGTCTTTACTGATTGAAAACAAAAGCAGCTGGAGTTTGTCTACAAAGATTGAGCACCCTTTGTCTGAGATGTTGGGACCCAAAGTACCTTTGAACTTAAAATTTTGTGGATTTTGGAATCTTTATATATGAATATGAGGTATCCTGGATATGGAACCAATTATAAACCCAAAGTTGATTATGTTCATAGATTTCCTTATACACATAGCCTACAGGTAACTTTATACAGTTTCTTAATAGTCTTGTGCAACAGCTTAATGGTATGAAATATTTTTACTTGTGGCATTGCATTGGCACTTGAAAGTAGCTAATCTCTAATTTTATACTAGAGCTGCTCAATCTATAAAATGCAACAGCCAGGCTCTGTGGCCGTAAGGACAGTTTGATTGATAAGTCAGAATTGTATTTGTTGAGGTTAATGTTTATTTATTATTTCTTTAATTTTTTTCTTGGAATTACATGGGGGTACTAACTATTTATATAACCATTGACAGATGTCAGTTGTGGTGTTTAAAATCACTGGTATTAATGGGGAAATTGACATCCGTGGAGAAGATACAGAAATCTGTCTTCAAGTGAACCAGGTGACACCAAATCAGTTAGGCAACGTCAGTCTGCGGCATTACCTTGGTAATCGTCCAATTGGTAAGGCTTTTCTTTAAACCACTTTTCACACAGAATGCTTAAATATGTTTTAAATTCACTGTGTGTTATATATACATGGCTCATTAATAGTTCTGCCTGTGATTCAGCTCAATAAAATGTCAGAGTGATATTTCCTTTTTTACTTTGGGTTTAGAATTCTGTGATACATAATGTACAGAAATACAATTTTGCATAATATCAGAAAGTATGCTGTCATTTCCTGTCCTGTGAGGTGGAGGTAGACATATTTAAGCAGCGCTCATGGTGGCTCACCAAAGCCCCTGCATGGATCTGTGCGAGGTCCTTTGCGTACATGCTATGCTTGTTTAACTTGGGATTTTTGTGGGACTCCCAACAGCGGGAATGGAGGTGTCTCTGACTCTTTTGCCTGCTCTCAGGACCCTTTTCTTCCCACTGGGTTGCCTCATCCTGCCTTGATCTGAGGGTTTGTGCCTAGTCTTATTGGATCTTCCTATGCTGTGTTTCGTTGATCTCCTTGGGAGGCCTACTGCTTTCTGAAGGGAAGCGGAGAAACAGTGGAAAGGAGAGATGGAGGGGAGGACTGGGAGGAGGCGGGGAGGGGGAGCTGCTGTCAGGATGCATTGAGAGAAGGTTATGAGAGAAGAATAAATAAAAATAAAATTTTGTGTAAGCCTTCAGGCCTTTTTTTAGTCTTTGTAACCAAAATACTTTCTCTTGGCTGACTAAAAACAAAGCAGCTGGCGTCTTCTTTGCTGTCTCTTCCCTCCTTACTCTGCTCCTGGCGTGTCCTTGCAGTGAGTGTACGTGTGCTCTGCTGTTTTTGACGTTAGTTGGCATAAAATGCAAAATATTACATTAGTTTTACCCACAGCTAATTGATCTTAGTCTTTCCATTACTTACTAGTTCCTTTTTACCTTGAATATTGTACAAAGCTTTTATTGATGTTTTAAAATTTATTTTTATACATTGTTGTTTATCTCAGTAAACCAACTCAAATTCTTTTTTGGAACAAAGTCAGTTCATAAATAAATGTAATTATATATGAATTACATGTTATTTACTGTACTTTGTTTTAAGTGTTCTTTGGCAATGTTTTGTGGCATCTCCTCTGTATACTTTCACATTGTTTAAGGCCCTAATTTAATGAGAGAGGTGCAGTCTCCTGTCTTCTTACAGAGACATAGCTGTGTACTCACGTGGATGTTGAATCTGAAGTGTGTATCCTATTAGAGTTTATCATGAATTTCCCCCACTATGAAAAAGTAGAAAATATAGAAAAGTTGCCAGTAGTGTATTTGAAAATGCCTGGAAAAAGTGACACTATGGTGCTTATGATATATCTTATTTATATTGTAGAAACATTTAAATTAGGAGTAAATACTTAAGTTGTTTTGTAATTTCTTAAAATGACTTATCTTTGATATGTTTACTGTAATCGTAATGGTGTGTAATCTTTTCTTTAGTAGTATTACAAAGTTACAAGTTTTCATGTCTGTGTCTCAGGTTCTGACCAGAAAGCTGTAATTCCTCCCAAATCCTCTCCTGAGATTTCTCTGAGGTTTGAAAGTGGGCCTGGTGCTGTAGTACACTCTTTGCTTGCAGAAAAAAATGGATTTCTCCAATGCCACATAGAGAATTTTAGTACCGAGTTTCTGACGTCTTCCCTTTTGAACATTCAACACTTTTTGGATGACGAAACTGTTGCAACAGTAATGCCAATGAAGATACAGGTCTCTAATACAAAGATAAATTTGAAAGTACGTTAAGTGTTAAGTTTGTATTTTCATAAATGTTTGCATTCCCTTTTCTGGACTTGGATTTGTGTCTAAAATCATGCCTTCTCTAAATTATGTCCTCTGTCAGAATTTATAAAAGTGAATGAATGAGTAATCTGCACAGTGAATGTTACAGAGAGCCTTTTTAGAAAGGGAAAAATAGTGTGAGCAATTTTTTGATATAGTAACATATATATATATATTATATATAAAATCCTGTTTATTCAGGACTCTTCTATTTTCATTTCTTTTTCATAAGATCATGGCAATATTTTCTTGTTACCTGCAGGATGACAGTCCCCGGGGTAGCACAGTGTCCCTCCAGCCAAGCCCTGTGACGGTGCATATTGATCACCTTGTGGTGGAGAGGGATGATGACGGCTCCTTCCACATCAGAGGTACACTGAGAATGACGTCAGTGAGCACCTGACGTGGTGACATGGAATCATTTACATGCTGATTGCTTCTGCCTCTCACTGTTTGCCTTATGCCGATGTGCAGTAGGGATGGCTGAGGAGTGCTTCTGGCACCGTAGTCTACCACGTCTGTGTGTAAGCCCTGGAAAGAAGTCATCACTGGTTAGCTGGGTACCTTTTCTGCAGATGTGTCTTGAATGAAAGTAAGAAAGGCTTTGTGTGACTCCCCTGCACCTCTGTGTGTGTGTATACACTCATGCCACAATGAGCATGTGACAGTCAGAGGGCAGCCTCAGGTCTTGGGTCGTTCTCACCGTCCATCTTGTTTGACACAGACTGTCTTTGTCTCTCACCACTTTGTACTTCAGGCTGGCTGGCCTGCAAGCCAGGAATTCTCCTTTCTCTGCCTTCCACCTCCCCAGAGGACACTTGGATTACACAGTTGTTCAGTTGTTAAGAAAAATGAAATTATGAATCATGTAGGTAAATGGATGGTGCTAGAAACAAACATCCTGTTTGAGGTAACCCAGACTCAGAAAGAGCAACAGAGTATGTTTTCTTTATATGTGGATGTTAGCTTTGATGCTGTAGATAGGAGCAATTTAGACTATCCACAGTGGTTAGGGACCGGGGGAGGAGGGTTCTTCCAAGGATCTAAGCGATAAAGGAAATCTAGAATGGGAGGATGACTAGGGCTGGGAGGAGGGAGTATGGGGCAGTGATAACGAACACTTGAGGCCTTTTGAAAGCCATGTGACCTGTTACTGCAGAACCCTTCTAACTACGTGGGAACTGACCTCAGGACCTCTAGAGGAGCAACCAGCGCTCTTAACTGCTGAGTCTCCTCGCCATTGCCGTCCCTCCAATGAGTGTTTTTGTTTTTGTTTCCTTTTGCCAATTCCTTGTAAACATTTGTGTACAAGATCATGTCACCTGTGCCTTGCTCCTTCCTTTTAGTCTCGGTGTCTTGATTCCCTTCCCCTGCCTGCCCACTTGCGACAGCTGAGAACAACTAAGGCAGTATTGAGGTGGTGAGAACAGACATCCTTGTCCTGTTCTGATTTGGCAAAGATGAGAAATACCATTGAGTGCACCACTGTGTCTATCAATACCTCTTCTCACCCTGGGGGAGTTCCCCTTCTGTTCCTACGCTGTCTAGACTTTTATTGTGGGAAGGTGTAGGAGTTTTCAAATGCCATTTTTTGTTTTGTTTGCTTTTGTTTTTTTCTTTTTACTTTTTGGTTTTTCAAGGCAGTTTCTATATAGCCCTGGCTGTCCTTGAACTCACAGACATCCACCTTCCTCTGCTGGATTTTAAAAAAAATTTTATTAAATGTAAGGCAGTCTTGCATTCCTTCCTCCTTGCCCAGTGTCTGTTTTTATGTGTTGGTGTGTTTGCTTTACTGATATTTTGTCCAGGATGTTTGTGTCTGTTCACAAGCATCTTGATCTTATTTTTATTTATTTTTTTAAAGATTTATTTATTTGTTATGTTTATAATGTTTTGTCTGTGTGTACACCTCCACACCAGAAGATCTCAGTATAGATGGTTGTGAGCCACCATGTGGTTGCTGGGAATTGAACTCAGGACCTTTGGAAGAGCAGCCAGTGCTCTTAACCTCTGAGCCATCTCTCCAGCCCCTTGATCTTATTTTTAAATCTCTTGGCCCACTGTTGTGATTGTTTTGGGATCAGTTGAAAGAGTGAACTCTCAGTCTTACCCGGTTTATTTCCCTGTTTCTCTGTCACACTTTAATGATAGTACAGGATTTCTTGTGCCTAATGCACAACAGGGAACAACCCTTCAACAGACTCTACCACCCTTCATACAATGCTGGCTTATCCATCCAAATGTACTATCATTCTTTTTTATTATTATTTTCTTTTTTACATATACATTTATATTATTATACATATATACAATAAACTACCTATAACAAGAAGAACCTTGAAACAATCAGGAATTATATAAAGAGACATTCTCATCTTAATTTAGGTTTTTTTTTTTCCAAGACAGGGTCTCTATGCAGCCTTAGCTGTCCTGGACTTGCTTTGTAGACCAGGCTGGCATTGAACTCACAGCAGTCCACCTGCCTCTGCCTCCCGAGTGCTGGGATTAAAAGCATGTGCCACCATGCCTAGCTCTTAATTTAGTGTTTAATAATAGAATTTTAAAGATCTGTCAGCTTTACTTGGCATTGTTACCTGAGCATTTTATTTGTTTGATCAGATTCTCACATGTTTAACCCTGGGACTGATTTCAAAGATGATGCCAACAGTGATACAGTGGTGCCGACCAGGGGGACAAGTGATGTGAGGAAACGACACAGTGTCACTCAAGCCACCCAGACAAGCCCAGAGGTTCCCTCGCCTTTTCAGGCAGCTAGCTCTCCTCAATACTCGTTTGGCTTGACAAGGGAACAGGTAACGGGTAACAATTTATGTTTAATTCTAGCATTTGATAATTTCTAAAATACTAATGGTTAAAACACCTTTGATGTATTTAATATTTAAGTAAAGCATAGGCTGTAGAGACTAGAGTTATTAATGTTGACCAAGATAAAAAAAAAAATTACTTCTACTTGAAATACTATCAATGTTTTTATCCTTTCAGAATCTTACTCATTCTTAAAAATTATTTTTCAAGTTTTTATACTATACTCAATTTACCATTGTACAGCATGTTTTCCTATTATTACATTTGCTTCAAGGTTATTTTATGGCTGAATGATGTGATGTGGCTGTGTTATCATTTCTGAACATTCACGTTGCTCTGATGGTTTGAAATTATACATAAACAAAGTGTTCTGCAGAGTTTGACTTCTCTATGGTAGAGGGAATTCATGGATCCATTCAAGGGTTTAGGGTGTTGAAACTGAGTTCTGTAGTTGATTTTGTCTGTAAATATAGACCGCCCATAGTTTTTATTGTATCCTCATATGTAGTGGCTCTGAGAGCGCAAAATACTTGGATTAAGTCTTAGAATGTGTTCACCATCTGAAAGAAAATGCCAGCTGGAATATTCAGGGCGTGAGTCTGCACATGGGAGGGGTTGTTCTGGGCCGGCCATCTCTTGTTGACCCGTAGGCATAGAAAAGTTCATCTACAGCAGTGACTAAGTAAAAGAGAAAGTGACCAACCCTGAAATCTAATAGGACATGAAAATGTAAGGGTTCTCAAGAAGAGGTGAAAAGAAGGGCAGGCTGGAAGGTGTAAAGTTGAAAACTGCACGAAGTCAGAAGGAGAGAGTGTTATGGAGAAAGTGGGTCAGCGTGTCTGAAGACACAGAGGCCCAAGGAAATTACGGTGAAACAGTATTACTGTTAAATTTGGACTTGAGAAGTTAATTAGTATTTTTAATTATTGGGACAAAATTTAGGAATACATTTAGTTGCATACTAAGTTCTTTCAATAGCTCCTGGAAGCAATTTTCAGCTCAAGTGGACCGACCCTCAGCAGCACTGGGTGGTTTGCCATCCCAAGCAATGCTGCATAAAACAGATTTTCAGTAGTGATAAAGCCTCTTGTTTTTCTAAATGTATCATTTCAGCTCATGAAGGAAAACGAGTGTCTTAAGCAGGAGCTGGCTCGAGCCAAAACAGCGCTTGCGGAGGCTCACTCGGCCAGAGACGAGCTTCTCCACCACATGAGGAGCATGGCCCTTGAGTGACCGCAGTGGCCAGGAGAACGCAGACGGCAGCTCTGGAGGAGAAAGGCTGTGTTCAGAACATGGGTGTAACCACTTAGCAGGAGATTTTCCTTTACAAGAAATAAAGCAAATCGGTGTGTGGTGAAGCGATGACTGTTCCAAACCCTGCTTAGAAGACATTGGGTGCAAGCATGGCCCAGTGAGGGCAGCACACACTGTATCACACACAGGTCCATGCTGAGGGCAGCACACACTGTATCACACACAGGTCCATGCCTCGGGAAAAGCTGTCAGTTCCTCATTTCAGTGTCTTGTAAGCATTTTCAGAAGAAAAGAGAAGATCTGTTGTGCTCATGCAGATTGCTGCATTTATTTCTCTCTGTTAATAATTTACTGTTATTTACAAACAAATTGATGCTTTCAGGGCTAATGTAAAGGAAAAGTAGGCTTACATTTTAAATGTTATTAAAATTATGTACTTAATCTATAATTATTTAATTGCTGTAAAAAGTCCAATCAGATTAATAAATTATATAATTACTAAGTTTACAAACTGAAAACTCTTGACCCCACCGAGCTTATTAAGTAACTTGAAAATGTGAAAAGAAAGGCACCTTAAATTATGAATAAGGTTTCAATAAGGTACAAATGCAAAAATATAAGCACAAATATTAGAGTATATGGCCAAGTGACTTAAAAGCATTACTTGTACATTCCATTAAATATTTATCATTAGAAGTAAAAACACAATTTACTTTACTATATTTGGCAGTATTTGTAACTATAAAAATTTTAATTAATACTATTTTAATATTTCTTTATCTTTCCTCTTTAAGGAGAGTGTTTTCAGAGAATTTGTTTTTCACACACAGAAAACAATTTCATATCATTCCTGTAGTATCATATTATACATGTGTTTGCTTATATGAATATATAAAGGTAGTTTTGATTAAAATTCTGTGATGTGTGTCTGGGTGTGTTTATATGTGTACACACACACATACACACATACAGTCTTCTATAAGAGTCATTGGTAAATTTTGAATTCTATTTTCTATGGGTAAAGGTTGAAAACAACATGAGAGAATCTTAATTATGAAATATAGTACATGAGTATTTTAAGAAACAAGTTTTGAAGACAGTATATTTCTGATAGAATTAAAGTAAGTGGTGTCTATTTTAAACTTCCCATTCCTAAGTATAAATATATCCAGTTAGGCCATGAGACAGCTGGACTGTTCGTTCCTTCAGGTACTTGGACACCCTGGTCCTTGTTGTGACACTCATGGTGCTTTGCTTGTGGCACAACTCACAGCCATCCCTGGGTCTGAGGACTTGGCAGAAACGACACACTTCACTACATTGTGTGTTGGAGTGACAATTTACTGTCAACAGTATTTACCTCCCCCTTCCCCATATCATCCTTTTCAGTTGACATCATATGGGAGCCAGCATGCACCAAGAACAAATTCAATTGTTACCATCTTACCTCAGAGTATTTATAACACCACGTTAAAACTTTGTTACTCTAAACTGTATGTAGCCTTAGATTAAGTGCAGAAGTCTGATTAGAGCTTTGGGATGTATAGCCTGCTGGCCTCTGATGTCTCAGTATGTGTTCATCAAGGGCAGCCTCAATCAGAAGGATGGATGGCACACGAACTTCCGAACTGACGCTGTTCCTCAGGACTGACCTGGTCTACAAAGCAGATAATTTTCCTATGGAATAATGTTATACTGTTTAATGTTACTAGACACTGAATGTTTTCCTTATTTCTCTAAAATGTATTTGGCCTTCCCACGAAATCGTATAAACAACAGCGGTGATAATATGCTGAGCGTTCCAAATGCTTTGTCCGATTGGTTTTTTTTTATTCATAAAAAGTACTACTGTCTTTATAGTGGTTTAAGATTGAGGAAACGTCTCCAAAAATATTCCATCTATTCCCACGACAGATGAGGAAGGTTGGTGTGATTGGGCTGCTGGGAATTTGAGAGTAAAGAAACCTTTGATACTCAGAATAAGTCGAGCAGAGCCACAGTTGATGATGTGGTTTTGATGTAAAGTACACTGTTGTACGCTTCCCTGTCAGCACAGTCATCCACCCGCAGGCTTGGCAAAGGCAGGACAAAGGGAGGATTCACTGCCTTACTTGTTGTCCTTTAAAGAGGACTATATATTTTTAAAGATATTTTAAAATTATTGTGTGTATATGAGTGTGGGTTTGTGCATGTGAATGTATTGCCTGTGGAGGCCAGAACAGGGTTTTGGGGACCCTGGGGTTGGGATTGGCAGAAATGTGAGCTTCCTGACGAGGGTGCTCGGAACTAAACTCCAGTCCTCTGTGGGAGCAGTACACACTCTTAACCACTGAGTCAGCTCGTGTGTGTGTGTGTGTGTGTGTGTGTGTGTGTGTGTGTGTGTGCACGAGCGTGTATGAGTGTATATGAGACCGAGAGTGTGTGAGTGTGTCTGAGTATGTGTGTGAATGTGAGTGTTGATGTAGGTTTCACTGTGTATTATACAAACTAATTGAACTATAGTGGGACAACTTTTTATTAACCTCGTACTATTAGCAGAGTAAGAAGTAAAGTAATAAGCCTACAGTAAATGTAGCAGGATTTTTAACATTACTATTAATTAGAAATTGTCATGTCATCAGTTTTATTGTGGTGTATGTGAATGGTCAGAAGTGGGGAGTGCTGGTTATAATTTGCTTTTTGTTCTTGTTTGGGTAACTTCTAAAAATAATTTTAATTGATAAGTTACAAATTATAATGTGTACCAAGTGACTTTTACATACATACACATTATGGAATAATTAAATTAAGCTAAATTTAACATACACATATTATGAACTTTTTTTTTTTTTGGTCTGGTAAGAGTGCATAATACATAAAATCTATTCTCTCAGTAGCTTACAAGTATATAAAACATTACAAATTACAGTTACCGTGATACAGATTTCTTAAATTTATTTCTCCTAACTGAAATGTCATGCCCACGGGATGATCTCTCCCTACTTCTCCAACACCCCAAGCCTTTGCTAAACTCTAGTCTGGTCTCAGGAGTGTGGCTGTGGCTCTGAATGCAAGTGAGGCCGTGCAGTGTTTGTTTGCTTCTGTGCCTGCTTTATTCGCTTGGCATCGTTTCCTCCAGACTCAGCCATGCTGTCAGGCACGATAGGGACAGGACGTTTTCCTTAGCACTGCCTGTGTGTATAAACTACATCCTCCATTTGTTAGCGGGTCCTCAGGTGATCCTGCATCTGGGCTGTTGTGGATACTGCTGCAGTGGGCGTGGCTGTTGTGGATACTGCTACGGTGGGCGTGGCTATTGT
>OU015756.1:54846172-54856273 GCA_907169655.1 Acomys percivali
GTGGGCGTGGCTGTTGTGGATACTGCTACGGTGGGCGTGGCTATTGTGGATACTGCTGCGGTGGGCGTGGCTATTGTGGATACTGCTGCAGTGGGCGTGGTATTGCGGATCTCTCTTGATTAGAGTGATTTGATAATCTTTGGAGTATATTTAGGTGTGAAGACGCTGGATCATACGGTAGTTGCATTTTTAGTTTTTAGTGCTCTTCATGATAGCTGGACTAACGTTTTTACCAACAGCACACAAGGGCGTACTTTTTGTCACATTCTCACCAAAGCTTGTTACTGTGGACTTCTGTATTATAACTTCCGGGTCCCCATGATTAGGGGTTCTGAGCATTTTTCGTATCCTCTTTGACATTTGCTGTTTGTCAGAGCTATCTATCCAGGTCATTTGCATATTTTAAAAAATGGTCCTTTAAAATTTTTTGTTACCGAGTTGTTTGGATTCCTTACCTATACGTGACTATTAAGCCCCTTGTTAGATACATAGCTGCAAAACACATCCTCTCATTTGCAGAAGCTTCTGAGTTTGATGTTATCCCGCCTGCCTGTTTTTACTTTTGTTACTTGTGCTTCATCAAGTCTATGTTTCATAGAGCTTTTCCTCTGTGCTTACCTCCCCGTCCCCAGTACTTTAACAGCTGATGTTTTTGTTTAAGTATTTTGTCTATTTTGAGTTGACCTTTCATCTGGTATAAGGTGATGGTCTGATTTCATTCTTCTACATCCAGTTTCCCCAGCACAATTTTATTAGGGAAGCTGTCTCTTCTCCATTAGAGTCTTAGTATTTTGGTCAAAGACTAGTTGGTTATAAATTCACAGGCTTATTTCTGGGCTTCCTGTTTGTTTCATTCATATTTGTATTTGCATATTTTTCCTTTTGCCAGCACTTCACCATCTGTGTGTGTACGCAAGCGTGTGCGCATGCCCTTTTGCTCTTTAATCTAACATATGTCAAGAACATTTCGCAGTGTATTATATTCTTTTCTCATATCTTAGAAATTCAAAATACTGCATTTGATATTAGTTGTAAGAGAGTAGTAGTAGTAGTGTTAGTATATGTTAGCAGTGTTAATATGAAAGTTATACTTCATCTTATAATACTCCATTAAATTAGACTAGTCAAGGTATTAATTTTTTTGTTATAAAATTTTTATTCTTTGAGAATTTCATACATGCATACAATAGATTTTGATCATATCCACTCCTTCACTTAATTCCTCCCATATCTACCCCTGTATTTGTTACTTTTCTGTTACTGTGATAAAACACCGTGGGCAAGACATTTTATAGGAAAAAAGAGTTATCTTGAGCTTAGGGTTCTAGGAAGTTAAACGTCCAGTTTGAGTGTATGTTCAGTCCTGGCCCCAGAGATGGTCACCGAGACCTCATGCCGAGGCACACTTCCTCATTTCCTCACCGAGCCCTTATGTGAACAACCTTGTGAACAACTTTCTCCTTTGTCTGCATCATTTCTCAAGCATCCCCTGACCCGAGATACTGTCACCAACTTCATTCCGCACCTCTGCGATCATCTCCTAACTGGCCTTGCTATACTCGCTCTGATCTTCCTTGCTCTCCTGGTCTGTGAACAGAACTCTCTCTGCCCATCTGATAACGCTTTTATTAATTCTTTGATAATTTAATACAATGTACTTTGATAATACAAACCCTCCCAGATCTTTTCCCATCCCTCCACACCCAACTGTCTGTCCTCCACCCACCAAGTCCAGTTTGTATTGGCCAACTACTCCTGGCCATGGCCCGTGCCCTGGAGTGTGGTCAGTATACCATGGTCACATCATTACCCAAAACTCACTTTCCCATGAGCATCCACATGCTAATAGCTTGTCAGCATGGCGCGAGACTTTGTTGCCCCTTTCCTCTTCCGTGCTAGAGCATGCACAAATTTTGTGCAGGCTTTCAAAATCGTTTGGAGTTCACATGTGCATCGTATTGGAAGGGTTACCCAACAGTAAAAAGCCTTTTGAAAAAGCCATATGGCAACCAACTAGTACAGGAACTTTCTAAAAATATATACATGTTCACATGTAAATAAGAGTCTAAATGGAGGTACCTCATAGTGGAAGGATAATACCTAACTAGTCACCATGTGCCGCCTTTAAGCAACTTTAATCAAAGTAGTTCTGGTCCCTAGAGTAAAAGCCCTTTAGTAGCTTTTCATTTGTATTACAATGAGAAGTCTTTGACCCTCTGCGTGTAAGCACCGCTGTCTGGTGAGTTAATTCTGAGCTCTCGAAAGGTTAAAACTGGTACACACTCCACTGGAAATACACCTAAACACACCTAAAGCAGGGATTAGCGTTTATTCTCACTACCACTTAGCCTCATTTTACCCCTCTGTCCTCATTGCCCTGCGCTAAGCATTTGGAATGAAAAGTACAGACTTTGGGCATGCTTTGTGTTTCCGGGGTTTAAAACATGTGATCCTCCTCTTTGCCTGGCTAATTCCTGTTTGTCTGTCAGAGCTTAGCCCACCCATCATTTCTTAAGGGAAACAGTCCCTGGTTTCTTCAGACCGGCTGTTACACCTTCTCACTTGACCACAGACCGCTGCTGCTTTATGCCTTTGTCATGTGAGATATGTCTGTCTGATTAGTGCCTGACCTACTAGATTGTAAACCCCCTGGGGACAGGAGAGTTTTGTCATCGTTGTTTTTAAACTTCCGATTTCTTGGACCTTACACAGTGCTGGATGTTGGTGTGTGGTGCGTTTGTTGAAAGAATTAAATGAGAGATTGAGGAGGTTTTTCAGGTATTAGGCTTTTTTTTCTTAGTTGGACTTGAGAGAGACGGTACATGAGCAGGGGGGCTGGTTAGTTATTGGGAGTCGGGGTGGGGCTCTTTATGGCCACAGTGGGGAAAACGTGAAGTAGTGACGTGGGGACGTGGGCCATACTGCTCTCAGATTGTGGAGTATCTGACTTCATGGTTGACTTGTCACAAGGTGGAAAATAAGCACATCACAGTGGTACTGCTACTCAAAGTGTCATCTGGCTTTTGTTGTGACATATGGTGTTATGGCTGTTGAGATCTGCCAATCCCATTTGCTAAACAGAGTGGAAATAGTCCAAGTGAGCAGCATCTGAAATGCTTTCTCTTTGGGAAAGTGACTGATACTCCAAATTTCATTTGTGCCTAATTGCTTAAAGCACAAATAATCTTATTTTAGCCTATACCTAGAGGTGTGTGTGTGTGTGTGTGTGTGTGTGTGTGTGTGTGTGTGTGTGTTGTATGTACTCACATAAACATTGTCAGGATTGATGTCAAGTGAACAAACACCTTTTAGAGTAAACTCTTTCCCAGGGATTCGTCATGACACAATTACATTTTGCTGAACACAAATGGATCACAAATCTGCCTAAGCCATCATTGATTCAGATGTATCTCCCAGGTCTAGAGAACTGGTTATACTTTGTTACATGGCCACACACAGAACCGGGAGAAATGACTCTGGAGCAAAGGAAATGGCTCCATAGGTAAAGCAGTTGCTGTCAAACCTGATGATTTGGGCTAGTTCTTAAGACCCCGTGTGGTGGGAGAAGGTGTGACAAAGTTTTTCCTGAGGAGATGCACATCTGCTCACCCTAGATGGGGAGCCCACAACAGACCAAAGTACAAATACCACCCAAATCCAGATACAGGTTCTTTAACAGGTTGGAGAACGGCCTCCCAGGTTGGCGTACTGACTTTCAGGCATCTCAGCTGATTTCTGTTGCTTCTAGAAAGCTCATCTGGTCTGAGTCTTCTGTGTAGCTTGGTTTGTCCAAGAGTGACAACACAGTCTTTATAGCTTACTATTGTAAGGGAGAGACCTGGTGAGTCCTGTCAGCTTCAGGGACTTCCTGAAGTTATTTTGACTGGCTTACCTTCTGGCTTAAAGAGCTTCCCTGGTGGATGGAATGCTTCAAACTCAGAGGAAACTGCTGTGTAATGGAGTGAAATAAGTACCTGGAGTTGTCACAGTTCTGCCCTCTAGAAGCCTGTTTTCCTCTTACCCCTCCAAATAACTAAAGCAAAACAAACAATCAAAAACCTTAAGACTGCCTGCCAGAAAGACAGGGAGGGAAACAGTCTGCCAACCACCCTGACGGTTTAAATCAGTCTTTACTGATGAGGATGTAGTGGAGTATGGCTTTCACATATGGTTCCAACGTCTATGGGGCAGGCAGTGGTCTGAGGAGCACTATGTAGATTCAGTCTTAGATGAGTGTGTAAATGGACAATTTCAATATGTTTTGATAAGGTAAAAATGTGTGCAATCCAGTCTTGGGGGATTAAAGATCTTCTAAAAGGTGACACAGGCGCTGAAGTCTGAACAGCGCCACCTGCAGGCCAGAAGGTGTGAGGCAGAGGCAAAGATGGAGACAGTGGCTGTGTGCCTGGATCTAGGAGCTGCAGCTGCGGGTCCAGGCAGTTCTTTTAGCGTCTTCAAAGAATATGTTTACTTGGGTTTCCAATGCTTGTCCTCTGTGTATAATTTGTATTATTTGTAACCATTCAAGCTCATTTCTACTGAGTGAGGCTTCCTAAATACACAGACGTGTAGTGTGCATATGTGTATTTGTGGTTGGTGGCTTTAAAAAAAAAGTTTAATATAACAATTTCATTCATTTGGAGGGTACTCAGTAATTACATTAGTTACGGCAGAGTCAGCACATTTTTTTTTCCCTGCGAAGAGTAAGGGTATGCATTTTGTGGTCTCTGTTGCGGGAGCCCGCCTCTGCCGTGATAGTGAAGTCAGTACTATGAAGCGTGAAGGTGGTGGCCAGGGTGGGAGGCGATGCAGTGATGTGGGAATAAATGATTTTGTTAGCCTTGCTGACCTAGCCCAGGGGTTCTCAACCTTCCTAGTGCTGTGACCCTTTAAGACAGTTCCTCATGCTGTGGTGAACCACCTCCAGACAATTATTTCACTATTGCTTCATAACTATAACTTTGCTAGTTATGAATCACAATGTATGTGACCGGTGTGAAAAGGTCATTGGACTCGCAGAGGGGTCGCAACCCACAGATTGAGAACCACTGACTTAGCGGGTCAGTGCTATACCTCTAAATGTCTAAGAGATATTGTTTAATTACTTCCTTTAAATCTACCCTGGTTCACCGTGGATGACCACACAATTTCTTCCCTTGGATGACCATGCTATAATCGCCACTTTGAAAGCACAGCTCTCGCCTCAGAGGAAATAAGAGTTTGTTCTGGAGCCAACTATGAGCAACTATGGCCAGGGAACACAAATTCAGGTTACCCCAACACTCTGTTCCAGCCTGGGAACGCAAGTTTTTATAGTAACAGAACAAAAAGTCATAACTCAGGCCACTTTCCAAACACGTTGGTGAGGACATCATATAAGCAGGTTACAGGAACGCGGAGAGATCTCAGCTCTGGGTCCCGGATGCCATCTGATGACATTGCTGGGCAGCCTTTGGGTTGCTGGGAACTGCTGGTTTGCTAGTACACATTGGAAAGGGCTTACGTAACAGTCACAATTATCTTAGGTCAAGCAGAGATGGGCAGTGCATGCCTATTAAATGAACTAAAATAACTCAAGGGCTGGAGAAGCAGCTTAGAGGGTAGCAAAGAACGCCTGCTGCTCTTGTAAAGGATGCCAGCTTGGTTTTCAGCGTCCACAGGGTGCCTCACAACTGCCTCTAACTCCAGCTCCAGGGGATCTGACATCTTTTTCTGGTCTCCGTGGGCACACATATACACACACACTATGACAGGTTTAGATAGTGCAAGATAATTTAGCTCTGGGCCTGCAGAGTTCCAACTGTCCAGAATCACATATGTCCTAACCAGTTAATCGGCCTTGGAAAACATTTTAACACAGGTGATTGGGGGCAGGGGAGGCTTTGCCTTATATAACAAGGCGATTCAGTGCTCTTGACGGCGCTGTGCCTTTCCCAGTCTTGCCTGTGTATAAGGCAGTGCTAATGTTTTCTCTCAGGTTATGTATATCACATCTCCATACTTCTGGAAGTTTACACCCACTGCAGGCATCTATTAAACAGACTCGGCATTTCACTCCTTATTAATTTTCTGTTGTTGCTCTAAGAAATTTATTTTATACATTTAAATGTATTTCATGGAACAATTTCCTGATAATGGTGGGGCTCAGCTGGATCCATCTCCTGGTTACAGAGGCTGAAATCAAGGTGGCAGCGAGACTGTGTTGCTTCCTGGAGTCACAAGGTGAACTTGATTATAATCAGTTTTTTATTTTATTTATTTATTTATTTTAGCGTCAGGACTGAACTGTTGCCGTTCTGGCAGGGGAAAGTGTCTCCAGCGTCTAGAGACCACAGGCGTGTTTTTAGCTCTCAGCCCCCTCTGTCTTCAAGGCAATGACACAGGACACATTCATCTTTGTTTCTTCTGACCTCATCTGCTCCCTGGAGAGTGTCCCAAGTGCTGGGTTTCTCCACTTTTATTGGAAGTAGCACTTTACTATATTTTGTTTATTTTTTTTTTCAAGACAGGGTCTCTCTGTGTAGCCTTGACTGTCCTGGACTCACTTTGTAGACCAGGCTGGCCTCAAACTCACAGCGAGCCGCCTGCCTCTGCCTCCTGAGTGCTGGGATTAAAGGTGTGTGCTGCTATGCCTGGAACTTAAATATATTTTTAAGCATTTAAGAATTTTTAATACTCTTGTTTTCTTATTCCCTAATTTTACCAATCACTTAGCATGTGCATTTATTCACCCATGAAGGTTTTTCCCCCTAAGGAACATTTCCCTATATTGTTGAGATCTTTATAATTACTGTGTGATACTTCATGGAGTAGAATAAAGTTTTATCAGTCTCTCTATTATTGTGTGGATTTTCCCTGGTGCTTTTGTACACACTGTTGTGCACAACTCTGTAATTGAACATATTTGTACCAAAGAAGTGTATGTTGCATTTATTTCTTATAATTGATTCTCAACTGTATAATTTTTTTTAAAAAACATTATTTATTATATATATAGTATTCTGCCTGCAGGTACACCTGCATGCCAGACGATGGCACCAGATCTCACTATAGATGGTTGTGAGCCACCATGTGGGAATTGAACTCAGGACCTTTGGGAGAGGAGCCAGTGCTCTTAACCTCTGAGCCATATCTCTAGCCCTCTCAACTGTATAATAACCTCATCAAGCCATACGATTATTCTAAGACAGGTCTTTCCCTCCAGAGGGTTCATGAAGTTTGTTTTCAGAAATGAGAAGAACAGCTGAAAGTGACATTAAAAGCAAAGAGTGTGTGTGAAATAACTCTTTAACTTGTTCTTTACACTTATTTCCCACAATTGCTAATGAGGATAAGATCAAATAAGTGAGACCTATTTTGTGACTTGCTTGTTTTGGGGATCTATGGGTTGTGCCTCTCAGTTGTATGGACTCTATATGTTCAGTATACATACCATCACTTCTAATAGACATACTACCTGGCACATTTGATACTTTTAAGTTTCACTGAAGGAAAAGCAATAATGAGACTGAAAACCAAACAGTGGTGTTGCACATCTTTAATTCCAGCACTGGGAGGCAGAGGCAGGTGGATCTCTGTGAGTTCGAGGCCAGCCTGGTCTACAGAGTGAACTTCAGGAGAGCCAGGGTTATACAGAGAAACCCTGTCTTGAAAAATAAAACCAAGCTGGGCAGTGGTGGCGCTTGCCTTTAATCCAGCACTTGGGAGGCAGAGGCAAATGGATCGCTGTTAGTTGGAAGTCACCCTGGTCTACAAAGTGAGTCCAGGATAGCCAAGGCTACACAGAGACACCCTGTCTCGAAAAACCAAAAAAAATAAAAAAAAGAAAAACAAAACCAAAATAATAATGATAATGATAACAGTAATAATAATAACAACAATAATGATAATACAATAATAACAACAACAATAATAATGAAGAGGAGGGAGACAGATTTTTTTTTCATTTTTATAACCCACTAAGTCTAGTTAGTGCTTCCCATGTGCGCACGGCTGTGGGACTGGCCATAGGAGCATGGGAAACTACCAGTGGCCATCTTTATTTTTTTTATTTTTATTTTTGAATTCTCTTTTTTTTTTATTAATTTATTCTTGTTACATCTCAATGGTTATCCCATCCCTTGTATCCTCCCATTCTTCCCTCCCTCCCATTTTCCCCTTATTCCCCTCCCCTATGACTATTCCTGAGAGGGATTACCTCCCCCTGTATATGCTCATAGGGTATCAAGTCTCTTCTCGGTGACCTGCTGTCTTTCCTCTGAGTGCCACCAGGTCTCCCCCTCCAGGGGACATGGTCAAATGTGAGGCACCAGAGTATGTGAGAAAGCCATATCCCACTCTCCACTCATGTGTGGAGACTGTTCTGACCATTGGTTAGATCTAGGTAGGGGTTTAAATTTTACCGCCTGTATTGTCCTTGGCTGGTGCCTTAGTTTGAGCGGGACCCGGAGTGATCTTTCCTTCCCTGACAGCCAGCAAGTGCTGGTAGCTCCTCAGTCGGCGGTGGAACATGGAGGCCATCTGTTGCATCTGTGAATGGCCGTTGCCTGGCTTGATCTCGTGCAGGTGAGCACAGGTGCTGTGTTCTCGTGAGAGCTATAACCATGCCATGTGGAGAAGGCATCCCATCCTCCAGCTCTTGTGCTCTTTGCTCCTCTTCTGCAGTGTTTCCTGAGCTGGGGTGGGCAGAGGGTGTTGGTATAGGTGTCCTGTATCATCACCCCCCCACCCATCCCCCACTCCCACCTCCCTACCTCAACCCTCCACCCCACCAGCACCGCCAAGCCGCCTGCATAAATACCCTCCAGCAATGTGAATGCTAGGTGGAAGTTCCTGGCTTGTTTGATATTGGTTTGTCTATGTCCTGCAGCCAAAGTGTGTGGTTTCTTCAGCAGTAGGATCTTACCGTAGTCTTCTTATGGAGGGTAACAAGGCAATTGGTGATAGTGTGTGCTGTTGTGGAGAACTCTGAGGTTACACACACACACACACACACACACACACACACACACACACACACCTTAGGAATAACTCAGGGAGTAACCTATGCCCTGCACTGTTATTTTCATTTAACAACCCATGTCTTCTAAAGGTGATATCATCCACATGTGCAGGGTAATTCCAATCCAACCTTTTTTTTTTTTTTTTAAGTTGTATTTTGAAATTATCATAGTAACTAACTAGTGGGCTTCCGTAAAGCTTTTTCATAACTCCTTAATTTTGGTTAACCTACCCAACTCCCCTTTCTTTCTCATAGAGTCCTGCCCCAATTCCTACTTAACCCTTTGATTCTCCCCTCTCCCTTCCGTCATCTTACATGTATCCAATGGCCTGTCCAATTATTTTTTAATTCGGTTGTGAGATAGTTGGTTTCCATAGGACTTTATATATATATATATATATATATATATATATATATATATATATATATAAAGCCCTATTTGAGGCAGCCCTTCTCTCCACCCCTTGCTTTCCCACAGGCTCCCATGACCCCTTCCTCCTTAACTCTTTCCACCTCAGCAGTCCACATCTCTACTTCCCTTTACTTGTAATCTACTGCATTCCTCCCCTTAACATGCCACCTCACAGCTTCCTTCTAGTCTCCTGGCTTCTACCTCAGTCCAAGTGAAACACAAAACAAGCTCCATCTGCACAGAGAGGACATCCATTTGTCTTTCTGGACCTTGGCTTCATCACTATATCCCCCCCCCCATGGTCCATGCATTTACCTGTGAGTTTCATGATTGCATTTTTCTTCACAGCTGAGTAAATGACACTATGTACATGAGTCACATTTTTTTCTAATCCATCCCCAGGATTTCCCTGTGTCACCCTGGCTGTCCCAAAACTTGCTCTGTAGACCAAGTTAGCCTTGATCTGCTTGCCTCTACCTCCCAGGTGCTGGGATTAAAGGTGTGCGCCACTATGCCTGGATACCCACTCATCTCTTCATGGACATCTGGGTTGATTCCACAGCCTAGCTATTTAAATAGAGCAACAGTGAATACAGATGTCCAAATATGTCTGTAGGTGTATCTAAAGTCCTTGGGGGTATGTACACACACACACACACACACACACACACACACACACACACACACA
>OU015756.1:54856283-54898372 GCA_907169655.1 Acomys percivali
TCATGACAAAGCAGAGCCAAACTGGGTGGCTTATATCGATAGAAATTTATTGTTTCCACAACTCTAGAAGCTAGAAGTCCAATAGCAGTGCGTTCTGGCTAGCGTGGCTTTGTTCTGTTTTGTTTGTCACCTTGACACAAATTGAGTTATCTGGGACAGGGGAGCCTCAACTGAGAAAATGCCTCTATTTCACAGCCCACTCTGGGTAGGGCCACCTCAGGGCATGCGGTCCTCCTGGGTTGCATAATAAAAGTAGCTGAGCAAGCCAATGAGCAGCAGTGCTCCACGGCCTCTGCTTTAGTTCCTGCCTCCAGACCCCTCTGCCTTGAGTTCCTGAATGACTTCTCTTCATGATGGACTACAATTGTAAACTGAAATAAACCCTTTTCTCCCCAGGGCACTTCGGTTTATCACAGCAATAGTACCCTGACATGGAGGGGTCGTCAGGGTCATGCCCTCTGAATGTAGTTTCTCCTTGTCTCTTCTAGTTCCCATAGTTCCAATTGCCCTTGGCTTGTGGACCTTAATTCTGGTCCTGGAAACCAAGCCAATTACCCAGGGCTGGCAAATTCATAGACCCTGCAAGGGAACCTACAACCAGCACTTTGGTAAACCAGCATAATCCGTAACTACATTTTAAATATTATACCCACAGGTAAATGCAACCCTTACCCACCCCCACCCCCAAATCAAGGACATTCTCATTGCAACAGGCAGAGAACACTGCAGAAAAACAGGAAAATGCAGTTGTGGAGCTCAGCGTATTCATCTACAACATAACTCCTGCGCCTAAGGCTCATGGATGACCGAGGAAGAAGGGATGGATGGAAAGACCGTTAGAGTCAGAGGATCAGGGAACTTTCTGTGAGGTTGTTTCCTAGAAAGGCCAGACGCTACCTCCATGTGGGCTTACCAACATGGCTGCCCAAACCTGAGCTGGACAGGGACAGGGACGACACCAATAGACATGCAAAAGTGGACAGAGGAAAGACCACAACTTCACAAAGAACCACAGGCAACTAAGGAATGCTGAGAGTTCGAGAAATAGTGCTGCCCAGGAAGGAGCACCCCAATGTCATATCAGATGGCACATCCTGGAAATAAACATACAAGTAACATTATACAGAGCAAGTTGTACATGTATGTATGCATGCATGTATGTATGTATATGTATAGTATGAATATATGTGTATGTCCATGCATAACAACAGTTAATGAAAAAAGGCATGAATTTGAAGGAGATCAAGGAGGGTTATTTGTGAGGTTTGGAAGGAGGAAAGGGAAAGGAGAAGAGACAATAATCTAAAAAAATAAAAGCAGTCGGGCATGGTGGCGCAGGCCTTTAATCCCAGCACTCGGGAGGCAGAGGCAGGTGGATCTCTGTGAGTTCGAGGCCAGCCTGGACTACAAAGTGAGTCCAGGACAGTCAAGGCTACACAGAGAAACCCTGTCTCAAAAAAAACAAAAACAAACAAACAAAAAAAAAACCGAAAACAAACAAACAAAAATAAAAGCAATTATTCAGTTAACACGAGGGACACAGCTTGCCTTTACTGCTTACATGTACCCAAAGCATATTCAGACCAGACCAGCCTTTTCATTTTTTTGTACTGGGTACACCGGGAGTATGTTTGAATAGAGACTTTCTGGGTTTGATTGTTGTAAGGAGAGGAGGGCTTACACTATTGTTCACAGGGGTGTGTGAGTCGTTCGATGCAAGTGGGGACCCGCAGTGGGGTTCCGAGGTTTCGAGGTGCGATGGTTGGAGAGGGGCGCATGCACAGCATGTGAGGGTAAAGAGACTTGGCTGCCAAGTGTGTTAACTGAACCAGGTGGCTTGCTCACAACCCAAACCAAGCGCGGGCCGAGGTTAGTGAGCCATTCCCTATGCTCGCTTTGCCTCAGTATCGCTCGCACGTGGTGGCCAAAGCTCTGGGTCCTCTATGTTGGTTTTTTTTTTTTTTTGAGACAGGGTCTCTGTGTAGCCTTGGCTGTCCGGGACTCACTTTGTAGACCAGGCTGGCCTCGAACTCACAGCGATCCACCTGCCTCTGCCTCCCGAGTGCTGGGATTAAAGGCGTGCGCCACCACGCCCAGCTTTGGGTCCTCTATGTTGTAATCTCCCCGATCTCCTCCTCATACACACGAAGTCCTAACGTCCTAATGAGGCGTTTTACCAGCATTTCTTTTTCCATTTTTGCATCCCTTCCTAGTCAAAGCAATGTAATTTCTTACTTTCAATATCCTTGACAATGATTAGTCTTAACTGCCAGCCTGAAAGGACTCAGAATCCACGTAAGCGATATGCCTCTGTGAGCGTGTCTGTGGAGGTCGAATAGTTTACGATGTATTAACTGGGGTGGGGTGGGGGTGGGGGATGGTGGATGAGGACAGAATGGCTGTCCCTCTTTGTCTCTTAGCTCAGTGCAGCCTGCTGCTAACATCCTTTGCTGCTGCCAGCTGCCAGCTTCTTGCCCTTCCAACAAGGACTGAAGACTTGTGGCTTTCCTAGGACTTCAGGCCCCCAGCACTGGCCGGGGCTGCCAAGGTGACCAGATGCCTGAACTCATCAGATACAAGGCCAAGACAACCGTTATGGGACTCTCCAGGCACTACTGTGTAAGCCAGTCTAAGAAATCCCTGCTTACTTCACACACACACACACACACACACACACACACACACACACACATTTTATACATATATTCCCAAATACAATCTTCTCAGTCTGTATAATGTTATTTATATGGATGTTTTCGGGCCTTTTTCCCATTTAAGAAAGATAAATGAGGGCCTGGAGAGATGGCTCAGAGGTTAAGAGCACTGCTTGCTCTTCCAAAGGTCCTGAGTTCAATTCCCAGCAACCACATGCTAACTCACAACCATCTGTAATAAGATCTAGTACCCATACATGCAAAGTACCGTGTACATAGTAAATAAATAAATATTTAAAAAAGAAAGATAAATGAGAGATGGCTCAGTGGTTGAGAGCACTTCCAGAGGACACAGGTTAGATTCCCAGCACCTACATGGCAGCTCACAACTGTCTATGTAATTCCTTTTCAGGGGATCTGACACCCTTACACAAACATACATCCAGTCAAAACACCAATGTACATACAATAAAAATGAAAAAATTTTAAAAGAAAGATAAATGAAGAACTAGATAGATGGTTTAGCAGTTAAGAACACTTGTAGTTTTGCGTTCCAACCGCCACATCATGGCTCACAACCATCTTCAACTCCCATTCCAGGGGATCTGATGCGATCTTTTGTCTCTATGGGCACTAAGCACACATGTGGTGCACAGACATACATGTAGGCAGAACAGCCATACATAGAAAATAAAAATAAATGAATATTAACAAATTTAAAAGAAAGATAAATAAGTATTAGTATGAGTTAACTGTAGCAAGAGCACACTTCACTCCTTGACATAAAAGAAATTAGTCATAGAGATGAAATATGAATATGAAATTATGGAAGAAGTAAAACTAGCTGGTCCTGTCTCTTGTAGTCCTGTCTACTCTGGACTTGCTTTGTAGACCGGCTGGCCTCAAACTCACAGAAATCCCCCTGCCTCTGCCTCCTGAGTGCTGGGATTAAAGGCATGTGCCACCATGCCTATCTAAAACTCAAATCTTGAATCTGGTGGTATTTGAACAACTTTACACATTATACAACTTTACACTGAAAACAGATAAGCTCTATGATACATAAATTATATATTTCATTAATACTTTTAAGAAGGTATATTTTAAATTCCAACATATATTTAAAAAAAACATTGATAGTCACAAAATAAAATGTACTTGATGAGCATCAATTTAAAATGCCTAAAAATCCATTTTCTGTGAAACATAACTGCCTTTTTTCCAGAACAGCTGTACTATTAAAAACACACAATCATGTTTTTAATAATAGCTATTATGTAAGCAATATAGCCTGAATTGTAGGGTTATTAATGTAATACTGTTTCCGGCAAAATTTTGCTATTTTATATTTAACCTTTTTGTAAGCTCATAAGGCTTTGACAATGTGGGCGTAACCAAGAAGTATACTTGATTGTGAGACTATACTGTACTTAATCACACCAAGTCATTGTCAATAGCATATGACATTATTTGCCAAAGTGAGAAGTACACAATGGATAATGATGTATAAGTCAATAATCTACATTGGACCATTATGTTTTCTTCATCCTTGCCACCACAATCATCGTCGTCATCTACTATTATACAATACATTTTTAAATTTTGGATTCCTTATTAATGTTTATCATATGGCTTTAGCAGCAGTCCCAGAAAATGGTATTTCAGTTAACAAAGAAATGAGTCCACTGTAAGCAATTAATAATGCACTTCACATATTGTTTTGTAGAGTGAGCGTTTGTTCCAATGGTAATCATTTGCCACTAAATGTAGCAGTCATGTATGATTTTAAACAAATTTCAAGGATAGATGTAAAAATACATCCTTCTTTTTAAACTAAATAGAACATTTTTCTTTGTAGGTTAAATGTGCTCTCAACATTCCGTTTATTAATACTGTGAATCTTGTCTTGAATGCCCCTTGCATTAAAATGCAAAGTAAGCAAAATGTGTTAGGGAAAATGGCTTAAGTCTCTTCAGTCCTACAAAATTGGTACACCTTGAAGGCCTTTATAATGTAAGCGCTATGAATAGAACTGTGTTCCCTTAAAATTCACCTTGAAGACCTAACTTGGAGAAGTGTACGCAATCGGACTCAATCCCAGGCCTCAGGAGGCTTCGACAAACAAGATTTTGAGATCAAGGCCAGTTAGGGCTACATAGCGAGACCTCAAAGTTAGATCTCACATGACATAAATGCCTATGTGACAAGACATAAATGCCCATGTGACCATACTTAAACACACAATGCCCAAGGAGGTAAATAAAGCAAACTAAGATCATAAGAAGGGGCCCCAAACCACTAGGATTAGTGTCTGTTGTGGTTTGAATAGGCATGGCCCCCCATAGACTCATGTGTGTGAATGCTTGGCCCACAGGGAATGGCACTTTTAGGAGGTGTGGCCTTTTGGAGTAGGCGTGGCCTTGTTGGAGGAAGTGTGTCACCATGGGGGTGGGCTTTGAGGTCTCCTCTGCTCAAACTGTGCCCACTGTGGCTCGCTCACTGTCTCCTTCTTCTGCTTTTGTATCCTGATGTAGAACTCCTCAGCTTAGCACCATGTCTGCCTGCACATGAAGTGATAATGGAGTGAAATTCTGGAACTGTACACCAGCCCCAGCTAAATATTTCTCCTTCATAAGAGTTGCTGTGGCCATGGAGTCTCTTCATAGTAATACAACCTGAACTAAGACAGTGTCCTTATAGGAAAAGACACGGGGAGATGGTCTCATTGTGAGAAGGGAAAGAGAGCACAGTGAGAAAGCAGCTCCGAAGGCCTGGCAGGGGGCCTTAGGAGGCATGGATTGTGTGCACCTAGCCCTGGGACTTCAGCTTCCAGAACTGGGAGGTTATTTTGCTGTTGTAGCTAAAGCCCATGGTGACCGACATAATTAGTAAATATAGCTTATTATTTTAAGGCAAACTCTGAGCTTAATCCTTAAGACTACATGCCAAACTGTGTATGGTTGTGTGTGCCTCTATTTCCATCTCTTAGGACACCAGGCAGTAGAATCATAACTTCAAGGTCACTTTGGGCAATGTAGTGAGACCTCATGTATTAAAAAAAAAAAAAAAAAAAAAAAAAGGAAAAAACCAAAAACCGAAAATGGACAGAGAGAAATAGTTTCCTGCTCATGTTTTTATATTTTGGCTCAATACACTTTTTATTTATGTTTGTTTGTTTGTTTGTTTGTTTAGAGACAGGTCTCACTTAGTGTTCTTGGCTGGCCTAGAGCTCTGTGTGCAGATGAAGGTAGCCTTGAACTCCCAGAGATTTACCTTCCTCTGCCTACCAAGTGCTGGGATCTTAATAAACTCAAATTATAAACCCCTACAGCCCTACTTAGGAGAATACTCTCATAATTTCTGGGCCCACAGAGGGAATGCTGTGAAAGCACGTGATTGTTACACAGCAGTATTGTTTTCAGTATTAATGTAGAATTTAATAAAATTACTGGCTCATTAACAATACAAGTTTTTTTGGTAATATTTTGATATAGGTTTTTATGTGCTTAAAATGGACATATAATTATTATAATATAGCATCAGTGCAATTTTAGGAAACCTAAAATGGAAAAAATTATCCTTACTAGTCACTTTTAAGAAGAAAAACTTAAGAAATATCAGTGCCCCGACAAAATTATGTTTATTTTTAAAATGTTAATTTATTCACTTTACATTCCAATTGTAGCCCTCTCCTTCAGGTCCTACCCTTTCTCCCTCTTCCCTCTATTCCCCTTCCCCTAGTCCTCAGAGAGGAGGAGTCCTCCCCCCTTATCATACAACCCTAGTCTGTCAAATCTCATCCGCACTGCCTGCATCCTCTTTCTCTGTGGCCTGGCAAGGCCATCCTACCAAAAGGAAGTGATCAACTTGTGGGGACCAGAGTCCATGCCAGAAGTAGCCACTACTTCCCATATTAGGGGACTCATAAGGAGACTGCGCTGCCTATGAACTACATCTGAGCAGGGGGTCTCGGTCCTTGACTGGTGCATCAGTTTCTGCAGCTCCCCCCCCCCCAGCCCAGATTAATTGGTTCCATTGGTCTCCTTGTGGAGCTCCTGTCCCCTCTAGGTCCTTCTATCCTCCAAATCTTCCATATGAGTTTTAAAAATGCAGATAGATTCCACCTTGCCCATTTAATACTCATTATTAGAATTCTATTTATGAGCATTTACTCATTGTACCAGATATCAGTATGTGCTATGACTTTAGGAGACTTTGAAAAGGCAGAGTCTCATGTACCTTAAGTCACTAAGTAGTTGAGAATGACCTTGAACTCATTACCCACATGAAACCATATCTTAGGTGCTGGGATTACAGGCATGTGCCACCTCACCTGGCTTATTATATTTTTTATACATGTATATTATGTGTTTTTGGTCATATTTACCTCCCTGTCATTGACTTGTCATCACATCTCTCATGACAACCTTTCACTACTGAAATAGTCACCATTCTAATTTCATGTTGTGTCATCATCTATACTTTTATTGTATTTGATATTTATTGCATTTATTTATATGTGTGTGCGTGAGCTCATGCTTTGCACTTCTATTGTCGTGAAAAGGCACCACCCATGATCACAGCAACTCTTAATAAGAAAAACATTTAATTGGGTCTGGCTTACAGTTTTAGAGGCTTAGTCTACTACTGTCATGACGGGAAACGTGGTGGATCAGCAGGCAGCGGGAAGGAGAGAGTGACACTGGGCCTGGCTTGAGCCTCTGAAACCTCATCCCTTTCCCAGGGATGCACTTCCTCCAACAAGGGTACACTACTCCAACAGTACCATTCAACTACCACACATGCCATGCCACAGTGTGCATCTGGGAGTCAAAGGAAAACGTGTGGGAGTTGATTCTCTCCTTCCACAATGTTTGTCTTTAGTGATTTAACTCAGGTCATCAGGCAGAGTGCTAAGCACTCTTACTGGCTAAGCCACCTCATGCCCAGGGACTAGATAAGGAGGATTAATAAGTTTTCTCTCTCCACATTCTTACAAACATAAGTGATGCGTATCTAGAAAAGGTAGACTTTTTAAAATAAGGTTTTCTGTGTAGCTCGGGCTGGCCTGGACTCACGATGTAGCCAGGACCTCCTAAGTGCTGGGATTATAGGATTATGGTGTCATGAGCCAACATGCTTAGTTTAGAATGAGTCTTAAACATTTTATGTGGAAAGTATTTTTAGTATCTATGTCATAGTAGCTAACAAGCCCCTGCTTACCCTAGCACATTGAATATTTTATTACTTTCTTTCCTTACTCCCGAGGGTAAGGAGAATTGTGTAGAAGTTCATTGAGTTGTGTGGGCTTTGGGTCTGGTTAAACCTGCTGTAACACCTCACATATTTGCAAGGTTTTTTTTTTTTTTACATAATAAAGTTTTAAAATTAATGTTTGAAATAACAACGAAAAACCTCACCCCCAAGGCATTGGAACTTTTGTTTTCTCATTTATCATTTTCCTCCAGTCCCTTTCTAGAAGCTGGATGCTTATAGACCTTTATCAAGTTGAAGTTGGCTGTAATGAGGTACTTTGTATGTGCGTTCGTTAAACTAAAATAGCATACTCCAGCTAAGAAACAAAAAACCGATAGACTTGTTTTTGACTGAAAGGTCTAGTCATGACCTTTTTTTTTTTTTTTTTTTTTTTTTTTTTGTCTTTATACAAATAGTGGATCAATTAGCAGGGCCAGGTGACATCTGCATTTCTGCCTCTGTAAATGTATCTTTCTTCTTAGATACTTCATAGCCACTGTATATCATTATAAAAACAGGCCAATGGTTTTTGTTTTATGTAGGCCTCATGTAGGCCCTGAACTTGCTATAGTAGCTGATAATGACCCTGAACTTGGGGTACCTTTGCCTACACTTCTGGGGTGCTGGGATTATAGGCATGTGTATGCCCAGAGATGTGCAGGCACATGCAAAGCTGGAGATCAAGCTCAGAACTCCATGCATGCTGGGTCATCACTCCACCAACTGTCCTAAGGGTAAGTAAGTCAATGACTAAGAGTATGGGTGGTTTCTCTATCCTTATGATTCAGTTGTTAGCAATGAATTCATTCACTAATATGGTACATATTAATGTACTTATTAATACAGTTATCATTTCCCTGGTTTTACAACTTTACTGTGTGCAGTAGGAACACACACACACACATATGTACCACACACATTTATATAGTTGAACTTAAGAACTGAGTCAAGCCATTAACTTAAATGTGTATAGTTTAGGGCCAGTGACTTAACAGGTAAAAGTGCTTGACACATAAGCCTGCCTTGCATTGAGTCTCTAGGAGAGAGCTGGTTCCTGAAAGTTGTTTTCTGGCTTCCACATATAAGCCAATAGCCCGCCCCCCAGCCCACCCTCTCTCTCTCTCACACACACACATGCACACAAATACTAATTAAAAAACTAAAAACTTGTAACTTCCAATAGAATGTGAGCTCCAATTATTTTTTTTCCGAGACAGGGTTTCTCTGTGTAGCCTTGGCTGTCCTGGACTCACTTTGTAGACCAGGCTGGCCTGGAACTCACAGCAATCCACCTGCCTCTGCCTTCCCAGTGCTGGGATTAAAGGTGTGTGCCACCACTGCCTGGCCCCAATGATGAAATTTGAAAATACTGGAACTCTCACATTGAGAAAATTCTCATAACTCCGATGAGCATTATGAGCTTATGAATTTCAAAGTGAAATAAGTTCTCCTTGATTATGCTAAATCTCAGAAGAAGCAATGGAATTAGTTCAAGCATGAAATTACTTCAAAAACAAGACAGGATATGTGTTTCCCTATACTAATATGGTTTCATTATTCAAAATTTACCTTTGCCACCAATTTATCCACCAAGTGGAGATATAGATAACATTAGAAATAATAATAATTTTAAAAATGTACTTGTTTAGATTTAATGAGCATTTATTGAACATCTACTTAGAGCTGAGTAGTGTTAATTAATTTGATTTGTAAGACTGCTAACCAGCCAGATGTGGTCTGCATGCAGGAAGAAGGTTAGGAGTTCAAGGTTAGCCTCAGTCACATAGGAAATTCACTCAGCCTGGCATATACGTGGCTCTGTCACAGACAGACGACAGACAAACTGTTATTCTGTTCTTATAGCGTGAACTGTATCTTTCTAAAGACTTATTTGGAGACTAAGACAAACCAATTAAGGCGAGTCTAATCCAGTTTGGCTATCATCCCTATAAGAAAGGGCGAGTCAGGATAAAGACACACGGAAGTAAGATCTGTGACAACAGGGGAGCCACCGGGAGAGGCCAGAAGATGTTAGGCCTGTAACACCTGGCTTCCGGAATTATGTGGAAACAGACTTCTCTCCTTTAACCCGTCTACTCTACAGTACTTTGCCGTGACAATTCCAGCAAGCTAACACCCCGCCTCCCCGAGGTGTGTATTTCATTCCCATGTGGCCACAACATCTCCCCAAGGTCTCTAAACTAAGGAAAGGTCATACCAGAGTTGATACCCAGATGTTCTGATTCGGACGCAGGCCTCTGCCCACAGTCCTGGCATTCTATTGTAGTATAAACAGTGACTGGCAGGATAACGGGAAACGCTTTGGGAAGCATTTGGTAGCGAGCGATGTAGAACAAAACACATACATTTAGTCTGATGAGAACTACCGAGCTCAGAAAAATCTCACAACGACTCCCTTTCTGTTCTTGGCTGCAAACTGAGTCCAGCTTGGTCCCCATATTGGCACGTTGCGGCTTCAGCTGGGGAGCAGGAAGAAGCCAGCCCATGAACACGGGAGGTGGGAGGGCCTTGTATTGCAGCAAATAAATAATTAGCTGCACACGCTTCTTTGTTAGTGTGTGGGATCTGAAAAGCATATGCATGGTGGACAATTATAGCTAGAATTAAATATTCATTTTTTTATATTTAGATTAGCTTTCTTTTTCATTTCAGATTGTTGAAACTGTTCCCATCCTTACTCCCCTATCTGTAACATGTACATAGGCATTTTGAAAAGCGTGGTTTATTTACTTTGTTTTCCTTTACAGGGAGACTTCCTTGCACAAATATCAGCTAAAATGAAGTCAGGGTCATGGCACTCTGGTGCCTAGGATTTGATCACTGTCCCTTGGCAGGGCGGCCTTGTGGGCACACAGAGGAAGAGGATGCAGGCTATCCTGATGAGACCTGATAGGCTGTGACCGGGGTGGGGGAGGAGTGCTTCCTCCCCGCATCCAATCAGAGGTCTAGGGGAGGGAACTAGGGCAGAAGAGGGAGGAAGGGTGGACACCGGAAGATAAGGGCGAGGGGATTAACAATCGGGATGTAATGGAAATAAATTATAATAAAAATAATAGTCATATTTTAAAAATGAAGCGAGAGGGCATATACAAATGGAAAAAATTTTCTTTTGCTTTTCGAAAAAGCATTTTGATAATACCTTATTTATTTTGGAAATTAAGAGCATTCAGTGACAAGAGGAAAATTGAAGGAAGCTCAGTGGGGAGATGGGAGTGAGCAAAGCAAGTTAGAAGCAGAGGCAGGCGAAGGAAAAGGGTGACAGGAGTGTCAATTATCAGCTGTTCCTGACAGTGTTCATGGAATGTGCTTTCTTCCCGTCTCCCTCCTTCTGCCTGCTCATCTCTCAGGTCCCAGATTCAATAGCGTACCTGGAGACAGATCTCCCATTTACCTCCCAGACTTAGGTGATAGATCTGCCATTCGTCATCACAGGGCTTTGAACTTGAACCTTCTAACACTCATCCCATTTGTGGTGCGTGTATGTGCCATTCAGCGCCACGGGGCTTTGAGCTTCCTTTTTAACACTCACCACGTTTGTGGGACCTTGCTCCCCAGTTCCCTGAGTTTACAGACTGTGGTTTCTGGGCGGTCGCTGAACCGCCAGCCCTTGGCAGGCTTCCTAGGACACAGCAAGCACCCAAGAAGAATTGAATGAACACCCTGGGAAACCCATGGCCTTTTTATGTCGTTAAGGCAATGTAAGTTCATTTCTTAACATGCCTGCTGAAAGGGGGAACTGATGGTCTGTGCCTTCACACATGTGACGGTAAATAAAAATGAGCGGAAACCAGAGCATGGTCTCTTTTTCTTGATTACTGATGTTTCTTATAACTTCTGATCGGAGCTCCACGAGGATCCGGATGATACTGTTTTTAGCGTTCTTTCTATAAGCTAGAGCAGCACCTAGCAGACAGGAAGTTCATGTCCGATATACAGCGCTAGGAATGAAGACAAAAATATCCCAACCAAATAGTGAAGGCCACAGGTAAAGAAAGGTCATAAGTAGGTCAAACCTTCCATTGCATGTTTCCTCGGAGTCAAGATGAAAAGAGAAATAGCCACTTAATTAGCACTGTCAGCAAAGACTAATAATGCCTCAGTGCTTAACCGAACTTTCCTAGTTCAGCTAATTTGCTTGCAAATGTGAGGCTTCCTAAAGAATCCACTAAACAGGAGTAGTGGGAAAAAGTTCCCAAGAGCATTCCCACCTCTTCCATGCTGGCAAAGGGCGTGGCATTAGAATGTAATTAATAAAAGCTGATCTGCAAGGGGCGTAGTCTGGTGGTCTCATGGTAGGATGTCCAGTGCAATATTCCTGAAGCTCCCTCCTGGTAGCTGTTTGCTGGTGTGCATGTGGCAGTGAGGAAGGGACCAGCGGTTTCTAGATGCCACTGTCCGTGTCTACATCTCCAAAACTTATGGGATGAAATGAAACAGTCCCCTTTGAGTGTCTGGTTTCATGCAAAGCATTTACAGCAGGTATTTGGCTGTTATTTCCATGGGCTGGCTACCCAAAGAGAGCTGATTTTGCTGCAGTGTCAAGCATCATTGCATCCTAATCCTTCTGGTGTATCTAACTAGCAGAAATTCAACCCAGGGGCTGGAGAGATGACTGTTCAGAGGGCGAAACACTTGCTGTGCAAACAGGAGGGCTGGAGCTTGAGACCTCAGAACTCATGTAAAAGTCAGGCATGGTGGCATGCCTCTTACCCCAGTGTTCCCATAACGAAATGGGAGGTGGTGAAAAGAAAACACAGGCCTGTCTTAAAACAGACTGTCTTAAAAACAAAATGGAAGGTGAGAGAGCACCTGAGGTGTCCTTCATGTGAACTGTGGCAGATGCACACCTACACTTACAGGAATATGTACACATAATATGTCCACATACATCATATGTACATATACACACAGACAGACAGAGACACATAGACACACATACACAGACAGACAGACACACACACACATACACACTTCAGACCAGAAGCAGTTCTGTAATCTATTTGCTTTTACATTTAGATGAGGTTTTCACCACTTTCTACAAACTCCCTTTCTAAACCTCACCTTACTCACTGCAAGTGGTTGCATTAGTTACCTCAACTGTCAGGGATCCCAGGAGTAAGAGAGGCCAAACTCCAGTGACTATGCCAACAATCTTATAGCCTCTGCTGTTATGACCTTTGTTAACAACCTATTTGCTGCCGAGGTGTGGTGGCGCACGCTTTTAATCCTAGCACTCACGAGGCAGAGGCAGGAGGATCTCTGTGAGACCAGCCTGGTCTACTGAGCAAATTTCCAGGCCAGCAAGGGCTACACAGAGAAATCTTGTCTCAAAAAACAAAACAAGCAAGCAAACAAACAAAAACTCAAACAAACAAAAAACCCAAAACTTATCTGCTAAGGGAAACCAGGCCCAGATTTGAAGTTTGGGGAAATGAGAGATGTGGTAATGTCACACAAAATGGTAGACATGAAAGGAAAGACACTTATAATCACACTCTTCCAGCTGGAAGGACAGATATGTCACTAATGTATGCCTTTTAAAATTCATTTTTTTAAGTTTTTTTTTTTTTCTCTTCCAGACAGGGTCTCTCTGTGTAGCCTTGGCTGTCCTGGACTTGATTTGTAGACCAGGCTGGCCTCGAACTTACAGCGATCTGCCTACCTCTGCCTCCCGAGTGCTGTAATTAAAGGCGTGTGCCACCACGCCCGGCCTTAAAATTCATTTTTATTTTCTGTAGATAGTTGTTTTATCTGTCAGTACGTCTGTGTACCACATGCATCCCTGGTACACTCGGAAGTCAGAAGAGGGCATCCGATCCCCTGCAACTGGACTTATAGACAGTTGTGAGCCTCTATGTGGGTGCTGGAGATTAAGCCATTTCTCCAGCCTCAAGAAGGGTAATTTTTAAGTGTGACAAAGAGCTGGCACAGGACTAAGGAACATATGACGTTTTGCATAAAGTGTGCTGCTCTGGGAAGTACAGGAATGTACAGTCATGCCTTTGCTCCTCAAAGCCTGTGTATCTCGAGATTTTACTACTTGATCTGTGAGGCAGATAAAGCCTTGAGACTTACTTAGATACCTAACTGGCTGTGAGATTTTATTAGAATATATTTACTAAACTGCCACCCCCTCCCCATGCTATACTCACAGTCAAATGTGAACCAAACAATAAAACCCAATAACAACAACGCATTTCAGGACAGGCAGATGAGGAAGTTGCTCTTTGTACTGCATCTGATTTATGAGAATACCAATTTCAATCCAAGATCTGGGAGTCAGATATATACCAGTTTAAAAAAAAAAAACATGCACATGTAGAATGACTAAATAATGAGAAAAATACAATTTTTCATATTGAAGTTATGATCTATAAAGATCTCAAAAGTTACCATTCTCATCCTTACAACAAGGAAGAAGCCAAAGAAACAGAAAAACAACAATGTGTTTTGAATCTGCCAAAGAATTGAAGTTGCAGAGCAAAATTCCACCCACATTGGAGAGATGGTTAAGTATGGAGAAAAAGAGCCAATGTTAGCTTACCTGATCCTATCATCTGTTTGTCTGTCTGTCTTACATGTCATATGTATATACTATATATATCATACTATATATGATATATATAGTATATACATATATGTTTAAAGGATCTTATTAGAGTGGCTTACAGGTTGTGGTCCAGCTAGTCCAACAATGGCTGTCTACCAATAGAAGGTCCAAGAATCCAGTAGTTGTTCATTCCATAAGGCTGGATGTCCCAGCTGGTCTTCAGTATACTGTGGAACTCTGAAAAAGTAAGCTCTAGTGGCAGTGGAGGAACGGACTTGCCCGTGAGAGGGAGAGCAAGCAGGCTGTGTCCCTCATATAGGCTGGCAGCGGAAGGTGTGGCCCAGATTAAAGGTGGCTCTTCCCACCTCAGAAAGATTCAGATTAAAAGTGGGTCGTCCTTCGTCAGATGATTTAATGAAGAAAAGAAATCCTCCCAGGTGTACCCAGCCACTTGGCTTTCAGTTAATTCCAGATGTGGTTCAGGTTGGCAGCCAAGAACAGCCATCCCAGAGTTCTCTGAAAATTAGTAATGATTTATAGCGAAGAAGCAAGCGCCCAGTGGAGTAAGTGCATATTCAGACATCAGGGAGCGTCATGCTTGCTTTCTTTATCTTTCCCACTCACTTGCTCCAACCTGCTCCCTGGCGTGGCATAGCTCAGAAACTTTTGGGAAAACAGGACTCTGCACCTCATTCTGCAAACAGGGGATACCAGAGTGAGCCTTACAAGCGGCCGGCGTTCGAACCTGGCTAGAGTCTGTTTGCTTAGTCTCTTTGTTCTCTGATTCAGAGCTCAGGTGGCCAGAAGTAGAACAGCTTGTGTTCAGGGCTGAAGGAGCCACAGGAAGCAGTGGGAAAAACTCATGGTAATGTAAGAGGCTGCAGCTCACAGACCGAGGCATGTAACACAGCAGCTAAAGCGTCAAGACATTTAAAAGGAGTTATCTACATTAGGGGAGCTGGAAAGGAACACACAGTGAGAGAGACAGAGAGAGAGAGAGAGAGAGAGAGAGAGAGAGAGAGAGACAGAGAGAGAGAGAGAGAGAGAGAGAGAGAGAGAGAGAGAGACAGAGAGAGAGAGAGACAGAGAGAGAGAGAGACAGAGAGAGAGACAGAGACAGAGAGACAGAGACAGAGAGAGAGACAGAGACAGACAGACAGACAGACAGACAGACAGACAGACAGACAGACAGACAAGCAGACAGACAGGCAGACAGAGACAGAGAGAATGTGTGCCCAGAAAAGGCCTGAGAGCACTATGAATGTCTATTTTTATTTATTTATTTATTTATTTATTTGGTTTTCGAGACAGGGTTTCTCTGTGTAGCCTTGGCTGTCCTTGACTTCCTTTGTAGGCCAGGCTGGACTTGAACTCACATTGATCCACCTGCCTCTGCCTCCCGAGTGCTGGCCCTGATGTTATTTTAATTAGTGAGGGGCTTCCCCAATTAGAGACAGTCTTCAAAGACTTCATGAAGTGACTATGGCTGTGTTTTCTGTCTTTTTCTTTTTTCCCCCAGATGCCTAATTTTTGACAAAACACAAGGCATGCAATACATTTAAAGAAAGGAAATCTCTTGGACTCTGTCCCTACAGAAACATAAGTATCAAACTTAGTAAAGGCTTCAAAACACCATCTTAAATATACTCAAATAACAAAAGAGAAATATTCACAAAAGGAACCAGGAAAATGACGTATTGTCAGAATTAATATCGAGAAAGAGCAGACTTTATTAAATAAAAAATAAACAGAAGTTCTGGTACAGAAAACATATAATAGATAAATTGGAAAAAAATCATAGAAGTTGTTTAACAGCTATAGAGAGGAGGAAGACTAAGTAAGAACGCTTGAAGACAGATTTCTGCAAAGTATCAAGTTTTAAAGAGCAAATGAAATAATAATGAAGAGATGTGACCAGAACTCTGGGGATTTATGGAAGTTCACCAGTCAAATCAGCAAATGCATTTCCACAGTTTGGGACGGAGAAAAGAGGAAGTGAAGTTATTTAAAGACCCAGGATGGGCATAGAATATATAATATTAAGCCGGATCACCAAACACAGAAGGAAAGAAAGAAAGAAAGAAAGAAAGAAAGAAAGAAAGAAAGGAAGGAAGAGAAAGAAAATCCCACACACTCTTCCTCATATGCAGACTCTAAACACAATGTATGCATACATGTTGATAGGCAAACAGCTATAAGCTCAGGTATAGTAGTACACCGGGAAAGACCAAGAAAGTGTAATATCAGGTGATAAGCAAGAATCAAATGCAGAAAAAAAGACACAAACGGTGAAAGAGACTAGAAAGCTTTTTTTTTTTTTTTTTTGGTTTCAAGTCTTATTTTTTCTTTCTTTCTTTGCGTGTGTGTGTGTGTGTGTGTGTGTGTGTGTGTGTGTGTGTTAGGTTAGTCCCATATAGCATGAAGAGAGCTTATATTGTTCCCTCAAAAAAGGAGCAGTGCGAGTGGGAAGTGTTAACTTATTTCACTCTTTTTAATTCACAGCCGTTTTCCGTGAGCCATCTGGCTTCCTCATCTTGGGGTGCTGCTGTGGTCTGCTATACAGCTGTCCACCCTTGATGGGCTCATTGGGGCTGGTTCACAGTGCTCAGTCCAGGCTGTTCTTGAACCTGTGGCAGTCTTCCTGCCCTTGCCTCCAGAGTGCTGTGATTGCAAATTACCATCAGATGCAGCCTGTTAACATGGAAACCCATCAAACCATAGGAGGAAATTAAGCATAGTGGTGTAAGCCTATAATTCTAGCACTTGGGAGGCTGAGGAGGGGGGATTGAGATTTTGAGGTATCCTGGACTGCACAGTAAGATCTTGTCACAAACAAATAAACCAGGAAGGAAGGAAGGAAGGAAGGAAAGGAAGGAGGGAAGGAAGGCCAGTCAAGAGAAGGAAACAGCTGGAACGTGTTGGACTATAATTGGAGCACTGGATCACAATTTTCAAGGGTCCCTTTTGGGCAGTGTGAATTTCTGGGCCCAAGAGCCTCTGGGCAGTATCAGAATGTGATGAAGAGAGTACTGAATAAAAAGAAATATAAATGTTTTTTTTTTTTTTTCAGGTGCTTGGTGAGATTCTGTAAGAAAACGTGTCACTCTCCAAGTTTTTTTGAAAATGATTAGATTTTCCATTGGAACTAGTAAGGGGTAGGGGAGGGCTCTGCCCCAGAGAAGGGAGTAGAATCCAAAAGTTCTGGGAATGACAGAATTGGAGGCAGATGTCCAAGAGTCTTAGGAGTGGAAATACAAAGTTAGGAACACTCAGAAGCTGGGGATGGAAACTCTGGCTATGAAATTAGGGATGACTGTATGAAGAGTTGAAACTAGCCTCCAGGGGGTCAGCTCCATCAATTACTACACAACTGCCTCTTAGCTTTATACCTATTCCCAAATACAGTCATGTGTTGCTTAATGACAGGGATGCATTCTGGGAAATGCATAGGTAGGCAATTTTGCTATTGCGTAACCATCATGTGGCATGCCTACACCGTCTGTAGTAGCTATGTTAGTGGGCAAAGTGAGCCCATGAGACCACCACTGCACACATGGAAGCTTTGATTGGAAGGAGGCTGCTATGTGATGTATGGTGGTACTATGTTTCAAAGTTTTGCATACCGTCATCACGGTTTTGCCCCCTGGTTATGTTGTATTCTCTCAACCTGGCAGTGGTAATTTATTTCAGATGCTGCAGCTAATCCACGGTTACTGCTTTCCCTCTCAGACACCAGCACTGACCAGCTGATATCCACTCCCAAGAGGCTGGGAGCTCAGTCCTGTGGGGCCCCTTGTCTTTGGTCAATGGTACAATGACACAAAGCATCATCTTTCTTACCATAAGTTGAGTTATGGCTTGGTAGGTCCCCTATTTCAAGATGCTTGCTGTAATTGTGGCAAAGGAGGACACAGGAGAGTATTTTTTTAAAAAAGGCATTGTAGACTGGGCATGGTGGCACACACCTTTAATCCCAGCACTTGGGAGGCAGACGCAGGCAGATCGCTATGAGTTAGAGGTCAGCCTGGTCTACAAAATGAGTTCAGGACAGTTAAGCCTACACAGAGAGACCCTGTCTCGAAAAACAAAAACGAAAACAAAACCAAAAAGGTATTGTAAAAATCACAATGATAGAGATCTGACAGCCATTCCCAGGGAATTAGGATTTGCTGATGGAGAGAGTTCCTATCTGCCCAGGCTGGGGTAGGAGCGATGACTGCCAGGGGCAACTTATTCAGCAATTTATTCTCTATACTCCCACATACAAGCAATCAAGCCAAATGAAAAAGTATTACTCTAGCAAGGCTTTAGATCAAGTCATCACTAAATCCGTAGATTATATAGTACATGGGTAAATTCCACTGGCAGCCTATATAGCCAAAGACCTAAGACTTTTTTTCATGATTAACATTATTTTTATGTGTATGGGTGCTTTGCCTGAATGCATGTCTGTGTATCACATGTGTGCAGTGCCCGTGAAGGCCACAAGGTACTGTTGAATCCCTTGAGAGTAGAGTTACAGATAGCTGTGATCTGCCATGTGGGTACCAGGACTAGAAGTTGGGTCCTTAGGAAGAATGGCAAGTGTTTTTAACCACTAAATCGTCTCTCCAGTCAGTTAAAAAACTTATTTTTTGTAATCAATGAAATTGATGTAGACTTCACATTTCAGTGTACATAAAGAAAAGTTTTTACTAGATTACAACTGCACTCATTTAAGTATCTCCTACAGATACTTTTAGGGTACAATGGCAGAGTTGAGGAGGATGACAGAGACTGCACAGATCTCATTATTGAGTAGATGATAGGATTAAAGAAAGAAGGCTGGGATTAGTGTCTAAGAGTGATCAGATGCCCAGATTAAATTACATTTTCTTGAATCTTCTTAACTGCTTCTCTGAGGTACTGTGTAATATGCTGTCGGATCTTGTAGGCTTTGATCTTTTCAAACCTACTTTATTTGGGGGTTCTTTAATGCCCCTACCTCACTTCCAACCGACCTACCCTAGATAGGAGAGACAGTTAGTAGGGACAGGAGAGGTAGCTCTTTTTAGACTCAGTTCCTTGAGGCAGTTCTACATTTCATCATCAGGACATTCAGCCAGCAACACAGCACGGACAACCAGCAGCAGGAGCAACAGCAGGGACCAAACGCATCCTCTTCGAAGATTTCTCTGGAGGCTCTCTGTCTCTCTGTCTCTCTGTCTCTCTGTCTCTCTCTGTCTCTCTGTCTCTGTCTCTGTCTCTGTCTCTCTCTCTCTCTCTCTCTCTCTCTCTCTCTCTCTCTCTCTCTCAGCATCTCAAAGTAGAGTGGTGAGCAGCCAAGTGAAGGAAAAAGGATTGATTCTTTTTTTTGTTTGTTTTTTTGTTTTTTGTTTGTTTTTGGGCCATTTATATTCTTCTATAGTCTGTGTATGCTGTTTTTCAACTGGCAAAGACCATGCCCCCACAAACGTCGCCCACCCTCACATGAGGCGGTTTCACACCCCACACTTGGGATCAAAACAAAAACATGTTTATAGCCACTACAATGTGCACCTGTCATTCCCTCAGTAGAATCTTCTGTGTAGGGCTTGCGGTCCTGGAACTCACTCCGTAGACCAGGCCGTCCTCAACCTTAGAGATCCTCGACCTCTGCCTCTGAATTATTGGGATTACTGGTATGGACCACTACACCCAGCTTCTCAGTAGAAAAATGAAAAGAGATGGGGGGGGAAGGCCATTGGAATTTGAGAGACTTCTCAACGTGACGAGTAGTTTGTAGACTATGCTACACTTTGAGTGGGTAGATGTGGGGGTCACACATGGGGTACACTAGATCTCAAAGGTAAAGGTAGCTCAGAGGCCAATGTCTCTGAGACAGGGAGGGAGTGAAGGCCACAAGGGTTAAGAAGGGTGATGGAATGGGGGGGGGCAGGGTCTTGGGGGCTGATCTCTACTCCTTCTCACCAGCTCTCTCCAGCGGACAAGAAGCTTCTGTTTCTAAGAGGGAGCTAGAAACAATGAACACTTTGCTTTTTCCTACTTAAGACGCTTTGGGAATGCTTTACCAGTGGGAGGAGTCTCTTTGCTTTCAAAATACGACTCTAGTCCAACGCTGGTTTTCGGTTTCTTTTGCCTCTTCTGCTCATGGATCACTAAATCGATCAGTGGGGGTTTTGCTTGCTTGCTTGCTTGCTTGTTTTGGTGCCTAGCCTTGTATCCCTGATCTCTTGAAGACTTTTATCATGAAGGGTTGTTGGATTTTGTTAAAGGCTTTAACATCTAATGAGATGATCGTGTGAAGGAGAGATAAACGTGTTTCCCAAGTGTGGGATTGGAATGGTCTCGTGAGAGAACAGGTGAGGTTAATCCACTAGAAGACCAACCACCTCGTGCGGGAGCTTGATTGTTGCCAGCTGAAAAGATCCCGTGAACGGACTCTGGGAGGAGATATATAAATGAAGCCAGAACTGGAGGCGGGCCTTTTGGAGACTTGGGATAGTTTTGGCTTTTCGTTGCTCCACTTCGAGACACTCCTAGAGAGAACCACACAAGGTAAGGCTTCGGGGTTCCGGGTTCTGGTTACTCCAGGTTCCAGCAGAAGAAACCTTGCTGATTACGCCAGGAGAATTGTTCCTAAGAACTGATATCCATACGTTTTTGTTATTGTGTCCGTTAATCCTCTTTACTATTGTTTTGGTTAGTCGGGATATAAGTGGTGTACGCTCGGTTAATAAGGTATAATAAAATATATTGGTTAAAAAAATTGAGCCTACAATCCACATTTCCAGGGAGATAGGCCCTAGTTTCATTACTGGTCTGCCTGTAGTAGAGATCTCTATACTTTGTACACTATTCAACACCTCAGACAGCAAGGACATGTTTTGGGACAGGGGGTCTATGGGGAGGCATTAAATGTAACGTAGGAAGAAAAACCCTGATCATTTACTCAGGGTTCTAGTATCCTCACATTCTATAATTAGGATTTATTTGTTTGTATCCACCCCTCAGTGATAGGCCTAAAATGGGAGATAGGGGCATTTCCCCGCCTCATCTAACTTACAGTGTTAAACTAGCTTCATTTATGTATCAGGTACCTTTCTGTCTCAGCGGTAAAATACTATGACAAAGAGCAAGTTAGGGGAGAAAAGCATTTATTTTAGCTTAAAGTTCCAGAAGAGCTATAGCCAGTCCATGATGACAGGGAAGGCAGGTCAGCAGGAACATGTGACTGGTCTGGCAGTCGGGATGTAGACAGATCACATTTCATCCACACACAGGAAGGGGGCGGGATCGGGAGGGAGGGAAAGGTGAGAGAGGGGGAGGGGATGGAGAAAAGGAAGTGAGGTCAGGCTATAAAGCTCAAAGCCCACCTCCAGTGATGTACTTCCTCCAGCAAGACTCCACCTTTTAAAGGTTCCATAACTTTTCTAAACAACACCACTAACTGGTGTTAAAACACAGGAGACTATGGGGGGGGGGGGGTCCATTTCTCATTCAAATCATCACACCTTAGTTTAGTGGTTCTCAACTTGTGGGTCATGACCCCTCTGGGCGGGGGTGGTCAAATGACACTTTCACAGGGGCTGCCTAAGACCATCAGAGAACACCGATATTTACGTCACGACTTATAACAGTAGCAAAATTACAGTTATGAAGTAGCAAGGAAAACCACTACAACAGGAGGAACTGTATTAAAAGGTCGCAGCATTAGAAAAGTCGAGAACCAGAGCTTTAGTTGGTGACTCTACATTTTAAGGCATTATCTTTTCCTTTCCCTCACTCCAAACAGAGCTAGGGATGCCACTCTAAGTTGACCCAGGTTCAAGACCCTTCAATGTCTTTATGTTTTCAAAGGTTTTACTTACTAAACATTTTGTAAATGTTTACTTGGAAATACACGCATACTTGCTTTGTCTTTCTTCCCATTTTTATTTTCAACTATACTCATTTATTCACCCTAACAAGAGTATTCTCTCCTTCCCTCCTCTCTCTCCCTCCCCCCCCATCTCTCTCCTCTTGACTTGCCACAACTATTTATAATTACATTCATGTATACCATAATTTAGAATAAGGGATTTTAAAAGAAGTGAGGGATACAATTTTCTTTTGTTTGTTTTGTTTTGGTCTTGTTTTTCGAGGGAGTTCCATCTGCCTCCTAGTCTGTAATCAAGATAAAATGAGACCCTCCTTACTTCACTGCAGGAATACAATGTTAGGGCAGGGAAGCTCAGTAAAGGTGAACTTCAACCTTTCACCTAACAAACTGAGATCCAGGTTGTCTAGTTGGCTCCTAAGAGTTAATGGTTCTTTCTACCACTCAACAGATGCAAACATGTATGATGAAATCTGGACACCTAAAACAAGTCTCTATATTTACCCTCTTCAGCTTTTTTGAAATAATGTTTTTACTTTTAATTTGCATGTTTATTCTCATGCAGTGAAAGCCTTTCTCCTCTTTAGTAGGAAGCTAGGAACTACCTAGAATAAAATGTGTAGAGGAGAAAAACTGCCTTTGAATATCAGTCAGTAGAGAGTCTAGACCTACTGACCCTTAGAGTAAATCACTTTTAATGGTCCCTCCCAGCGACCACTGCCCCCCCATGCCCCTCCCCCCCAAATTGCATGATCTTGATAAGACCAACTCAGGAGCCCCCAGTCACTAACTCATCCATGTTTCAATAGTGGCTGATGTTTTAGTTTTGCTCATTTCAATACTTACAGGCTGTGCTGGGAAAAGTTTGTTTCACTTAGGTGGCAACAGTAGCAAAGAAGCAAAAGGGTTTTCCCACGCTATTTTCAAAATGAATTTGTGGTTATTCCTTTCTTATTTCAGGAACTGTTCTGCTGGGCCCATTATGTCAGGGGTCATACATCATCTTCTCATTAAAATAGATTTTGAAATGAAAAGCAAAAACCTGAAACATCACACTTGTCCAAAATCTATGCCCTCTGGGAACCCTGCAAGGTGAAGCTACAAATTTACCTAATTCCCTGAGCCACTGAAATGAAGTCTTAGAATACTGAGCTACAGAAAAACACTTTATTTTATTTTATATTTCTGAGTGGCTGTTGAGTTTTCCTGGTGTTTACTCAGAGTCTTGGCTTCGATAGCAGACAGTCCTGGGTTTGTCTCACTGTCTCTCCAGCTGCATGCCTTTGAGCTCCTCAGTGTCCTCACGCGTACATTAAGGGTAGAAGAGGTTCCTCTGCTCCCACAGGAAAGTGCAATGCACAGATGACAGTCTCATAGTCTACAGAAATTGTGTGGGCATTGAAACAGAAGTGTAGAAAGGATTTAGTACATATGGCTTCTGGCCCCATGGTGACGGCTCATCAAGTGTCTGTAAGAATTACCCTCTATGTTATTTGTTGCCCAATGAGGGTTAAAGTTGGGATCGGGATTAAGCCAGTTCCAGGGTCCAGATCTTTAAAAAACAGTCCCACTTATTATTTATTTTAAACATTTATTTTAATTGTATGTAGGTGTGTGTGTGTGTGTGTGTGTGTGTGCGTGCGTGTGCGTGCGTGCGTGCACATGCACGCTCGCGCGCCTTTGGGTATGTGTACGTAAGCGCAGGGCCTGTGGAGGCCAGAGGTATTGGGTTCCCTGGAGCTGGAGTTAACACTAAGTTGTCAGTCACTCAGGAACTGTACTCTGGTTCTCCACAAGACCAATAAATCCTGTCTGTCTATCACCCACCATCTATCTCTCATTTTTCTCGACCTCTACTTTAGTTCTAAAGTAATATATATATATATATATATATATATATATATATATATATATATAGTAATAGCAGCCAGTTCATTGGGTTGTTGTACGCAAAGCCCTTTCCTACCAACTGATCACAAGCTGGCACAGGACACTTCAAAAAGAAAATAAGCTTGCATTCTTTACCACGAGCAAGGAAAACATGCAACAAAATTAAGCCAGCCCCACACAATGAACTGCTGAGGATACGTGCAAATCCAAGCAGCTCTCTCTCTCTCATCCATGCCCGTTTATATTCTTCCTAGTGTGGGTGTGGAGGAATTTCTAATGAGAGCCCTTTTTCCGATATTTGTACAAGTCAGCAGATCTCCAAAGCCCAAGTAAAATTCACGCTGATTAAAAAGCCCTGCAAAACTGCAAAAGTCTCAAGCCATTCAGTGGCTCAGAAACGAGGCTAGAACAACCCTATTCAGTCTCTTCCAAGGGCGAGTATCTTCTACTCTCACCAGAGGTGAAGCAAGAAGATGAAATATCCTTCAAGTCACCTGGCCTGGGACAGAAGCAGCAGCAAAAGCGCCTCGTTCCAGCATCAGGTTCTCCATCACCTCCTAGTGGAAGATTTGCCTCAAGTATGGTTACTGACTCTGGGCTCCAGGCAGAGAAGGCGCGTCAGCAGCCAGCGGGGTGATCTCCAGTACTCACACAGTTAAACCTCTTCCGAGGAGACGGGAGAAGTGAGCAGAAGGGAGGGGAGACGAAAAGAGGAGGGAGAGAGAGCAAAGAGCGGGGACGGAGGGTGGATAGCAGGGAGGGTGCAGAAGAGGGAGCAGGGAGTGAGCAGGGAGGGCCCCGCCCACTGGCACGAGCTGCCCTCCTCCCGCCCCCGCCCCACGGACGGCCCTGGGCCGCACCTGCCGCGTGCACACGCCCCCCGCGCGCCGAGCCTCCCAGCCGCCGCCGCCGCCGCCGCCGCCGCCCTCCGCTCGGTCGCACCCGCTGCGGCTCGCCCGCACAGCCCAGCCTCGGTGCGGGCCGCAGCCATCCCTGCCGCCGCGCTTCTTCCAGCAGCGGGCCGCGGCCATCGGGCCATCGCCCCGGTGTAATCGCTGAGCCCACTGGGCGCGGAATAGAGTCGAACCCAGGCTGGGCAGTCGGTCACACCGGCTACCGCTGCTGCTCGCTCCCTTGTAGCTCCGGGGAGGACGCGCTGGACTCGCTCCTCAGCAGCCTCAGCGCCCCGTGTGCGGTGCTCCGCACCCTCCTCTCTGCGCCCGAGCATCCTGCTCTCTCAGCTGAGCATCCTCCCCAGTGCTTGGCATCCTCCTCGGAGCTCAGCATCCACCACTCGTTCCTCAGCAGCGCCCGGGCCGGGTCCCTACCCGCTCGCACCCTACCCGCGGGAAGGAGGCCTCGGGAATGCAGGGGAGTGGCTGTGGGGGCGCGTCGCCGTTTGGCCAGCCCCTCTGCCCAAACACGGGCTGCTGCTCCCCATTGTAGAAGCCGCTCCGTGAGAGGAAGACGGCGTGCTGCTCCTGCCGCCGCGGGGCTGCAGGGAATCTCAGCGTGAAGCCCTGGCATCCTTTTAGGGTGGGGCGGGGAGGGCCCTGGCTTTTGAGGAGTGGACCGGGAGGAGGACCGGAGCAGGGGATAGGACTCCGTGGGGGACTCGGTGAGAGACTATGGGGAAGGACCAGGAGCTGCTGGAAGCTGCTCGCACTGGCAATGTGGCTCTGGTGGAGAAACTCCTTTCCGGAAGGAAAGGAGGGATCCTGGGCGGTGGATCCGGACCTCTGCCCCTGTCTAATCTGCTAAGGTAAGAACTGGCACCTACTGAGGGTGGGTTGTTTTGCACACTCCTCCCTCCTTAGCGTTGTGACGGGGACGTTTCTCTCCTCAGGGTATTGCACCTGGAGGTGTCAGCGGTTCATTCTTAAATTAGGCAGGAAAACAGACCGTGTGTGTGGAGAAGAGGCAAGAGCCTCCCAGCCAGACTGATGATTTAGAGTCTTTTGAGTAATTTGAAAACAGCTTTCCATCAATGCGTCAATCAGCTACTTTTCTCTGGGCTGCGGTACAGAACTTGTGCATGGACTGGTGTTGCTAGAAGGGACCCAGCATGCCTACTACTGTTTGTATTTGCAGCCCTGAAAGCCCACTCCTACCGTTTGGCTATTTAAGTAAGAAGCTGTTGGGTGCTTGCTGTTACCCTGCCAAAGCCACAGCCTCCTAGGCTTTCTGCTACTTTCTTGTGCGGAAGGCAACGGCAGTGGGTTATGATCCCACAAAACAAAGACAGTGAACCTTCTGAGGGGATGTCAGTCAATCAGGACAGTGTGAAAAACTTGATGAGGCAGGTTAGGCAGCGTTAACAGTACTTTTATCAGTTTCCTAGATATAGCTGAGAGAAACTCAGGGTGCAGGCAGTCACGTCCAGCTTGGCAAAGTGTGTGTGCAATCCAGTAGAGGCCTTTTAGTATTAACGTGTTGCAGGCGAGACGAACATTGTTCAAAGAATCTTTCGAAGGTGACAGATGTAACAAGAATAAATTAATAAAAAAAAAGTCAAGGTATTTATTTAGCAGACATAAGCTTGAGATAGCCTGGTTGATTTGCGTATTTTGAGAAACTGTTAAAAGTTGAAGTGAACAAATGAAATTGCTTAGGAGGAAGGAAGACTGAAGAGCATCCACTAAATGAAATTCAAGGAAAGCTCTTTAATTCTCAAGTCGTGGTTATTCAGTTTGTCCTGTATATTTTTGGAAGCATCTTTCATCATTCATATCTTTACCTTAAAGCATCTCGTAGGCAATTCAATGGTACTTAAAAAGAATTTTTTTTTAAAGCTGAAGTGATTTTCTTGCTTAAAAGTGTTTTGTACTGTATAAAGTTAGAAGAATTACATTTATTTGTTGTAGGATGTGTGTGTGTGCGTGCGTGTGTGCACTCTGCATGCCATCTGGCTAATGCAGAAATCAGAAAACTTGTGAGAGTCTGTTCTCTCCCCTCTACCACGTGGATTCAGGAAGTGGTACCCCGATTCTTAGGTTTGAGAGCAAGCTCCTTTACCCTTTGAGCCAGTGGTTTTCAACCTTCCCAATGCTGTGAGCTTTTAGTATTTATTTTTGTTGCTACTTTATAAATGTAATTTGGTTACTGTTATGAATCGTAATGTAAATATCTGTGTTTTCTCATGGTCTTAAGTGGCCCCCACGAAAGGGTCATCCTCCCTACCCCAAAAAGGTCACTACCCACAGGTTGAGAACCGCTGCTCTGAACCATCTCATTGACCCCTCCTTGTGCTGATCTTGATAAGTGTTTGATACAAACTTTTGCATAAAAACATTGTGTTACATACACAGGTTCTTGTAGGTTGTGGTCAGACAGTGCAATTAATTACAATACTGGCTATAAGAGAAAGGTAAAGGTTATGTTACAGTGAAATGAACAGAATTGAAAAATCCATATATTATTATATATACAAGGTAACTGTGACACTATGGAATGGTACTTCATTGCACAATAACGAGTATTTATAGAGACCCTGCCCTCCCCACCAGTGAGCCTCAGAAATGATGACCATTCTGTGTATCTTCTTTCATTTTCAAACACAAGTAGATAATACACATATTTTAGACTACAGTTTTGATAATTGCACCTACATAGTTTATATAAAAGATCTTTAGGCAATTTTACATTATAAGTGAAATAAGTGTATTTGCAAAGGCATCCACCCATTAGTTATAAAAATTATTCCAGCTGTATGATAAAACAATTTCCTCAAAAATTAATTTATTTGGAACAATAAAGATTTCATTAGCAATGAAAAATTTTGTTAATTTCATTGGCAGAAGTGGAGACAAATGGTATTTTTTGAATACTCCTTTCTCAGTTGTGTTATTTTTGAAACAAAAATAGATGACAAATTTTAGGGCTTAAACTCTTAAGTATTTAATGTCAGTAAACACTTACGTAGCATGATGCGAAGTGTTCATCTGTAATGAGTTGTTGTTGGTTTTTTTTTTTTTCTTTGTTTTGTTTTGAAACTACTGGTTTTGTTAGGGGTGGCCCTAGTGGCTCCACAGGAGCACACAGGAAAAACAAGATGTATTTATAAGAGTAGTTTCAACCAAGTCCTAAAAATTGCAAATAAAACCAGTACCTTTCAGACTTGCATTTACCTGCCTTACACCAAGTTAACAACAAAACAAAACAAAAAACCCCCAAACCAAAACATGTCTTTTAAGAAAATGAGAGTTGATAGGCTGGGGTCAGATGGTAGGGGAGGAGGACTCCCCCTTTCTGAGGACTAAGTGAAAGGGGTGAGGGGGGAAGAGGGGGGGAGGGAGGGGGGACTGGGAGGAGATGAGAGAGGGGGCTACGATTGGGATGTAAAGTGAATAAATGAAAAATAAACTTAAAAAAATAAAGGAGACTGGAGTTGAAGTTGTATTTAGGTGCTATTTTTGCATAATATGAAATTCCTAAGAAGACACATCTTATTTTATCAACGAGAAACTTACCGTGTCATGGGAACTGTGCTCTTCTCTGGCAAACATCAAGGCACTTTAAAATACTTGAATACTTTGGAGCAGATTGCACAATAGGTTTGCCAGTCTTTTCTGCTTGCTTTAGTTCTTGTGGAGTGTAGTAATTACACCAGACCCTGGGGTACATGCTTGTTTGTCTCATCCCGAAGCTGTGCTCATTGCACAGATGAAAGACTAAGGAGACATAGGAAGACTGATACATTGTCCAAGGTTACTCAATTAATAATGGCAAGGACTCAGATTCAAGTTTTCTTTACTGAGTCTTCAGTCATAGTCACGAATTTATTTTGTTTTCAAAGTTTAAGGTGTGGGGTCACTTTAGACAATACCTTATGAATGTTTATTTATTTATTTATTTTAGCTGCAAATAATGATTGCATGTAAGAATCAGTTTGCTAAGGAAAAAAAAAAATCCCTTGACAGCTTGAGACCCCAGTGAGATAAAAATGTGTAGAGCACACTTTGGTTCACTTGTGATTTGTTTCACGAGCTGTGACTGTGCCATGGGGAGGTGTGCGTGTGTGACACCCCAGTTTTCAGTGGTCGTAAGAGTGCCCTTAAATTACTACAAAGAGCCGTTCTCACTGCTAAGTGTCACTGTAAGGTAGAAATGGGTATGGGATGGTGCTGATCCCTAGGGTTTTGGGAAGGATGAAGGTGTGTGAAGTGTAATCAATGGACAGCACTGACGGCATTGGCGTTCATCATTGGTGCTAGGGCTCCTCACGTGGCTCTGAAGCACACTGTGAGACTGTGAGACTTGATTTCTTAAGGCCTTATTCACTAAACTGGGAGTAATAAATAAATAAATAAATAAATAAATAAATAAATAAATAAAAATAGAACTTACCGTCATGGTAAGTTTTTCCCTCGAATCAGAATCTTCAAATAGAGAGAGACCATTGGTTCAAGTTCTCCCATGGGTGTAGGAATGTCCTCCGTAAAATGCCTTTCCAATTATTTATCTCAAGCGCTGTTAATGTTCTCAGTAATAAGAGACAGCCCTTTTTGTTGTTACTGTCCTACTTTTGGAGGCGGGACCTTGTTCTCTCTCAGGCTGGTCTTGAACTCAGCACCCTCCCGCCTCAGCCTCCTGAGCACAGGATCACAGGCAGACTGCACCTGGCATCTGTGCTATTCCACTTTTTGATAGCTGTGGTCATAAAAAGTTTTCTTCTTCTTCTTCTTCTTCTTCTTCTTCTTCTTTTTTTTTTTTTTATTGAACTAAAATCCACTTTGCCGTAACTGCCAGCAGCTTGTTGGCTGTGTGGTCAATACAAAAACAGCTGAATTCATCTGCAGGGACAGTTCTGCAGGGACATGCATTTAGCTGTGTTGTTTTCTTATAAATCTGATCTTTTTGTCATGGAAGAACTACTGTTGTCTAACTGTGACTATAGAGCTTAGGTGTTAAGACTCAAATTTTCATATTTTTAAAACCACCTTTTCTGTCCTTTGAATATTATTGAATTTCAAAATGACCTTTTAAAATATGATTAAAAATGCGAAGAAATGGATGATATGTACTAGGTGTCACCAGTGTGGGATGGTATGGGGACGGATACAATGATGCATAAAAACCTAACTGATTATGGAAGAGCATTCATAGCTTGATTCAACTTTTATAAGAAAAAGTAACTGCAAAGACTTAGAGTGTACATTAATATGGTTAGATATGGGACACAACAGTGGAGATACATTCATCTTTGAACGATGGGACTGTGGGCTATTTTTATTTTTTTATTTGTGTTTTCATGGATTATGTAGTAAGACTATATGACATCTGTTAAAATATGATACAGGGAATTTTTTTTTTTTTACCACTGTAATGATTTCAGCGTGTAATTTCAATATAGCGCTAAGACCTTGTTATATATCAAAATTTTCTGAGCCGTGAGAGTGGTGTTGGCTCATATAATCAATGAAACTTCCAAGTATTTTTCCTTTTAACAACCTGTGGAGTTGTAATTCCCACATCTGATACTTGTGAAAATGGTATGTAAACTTCGGTTACTCTTATCACATTTCCTCTTGCCTTACCCTGTATTTGTGTAACCCATGCATGAGACTTGAGTCTGCTTATCAGCATGTTAATTTCCCATTCTGCCTCTTCTGTGTGTAAACACACTTTATAACTGGAAAACAACACACCGTAAGATATTCCTGAAGTACCTCATTTCAGGGTATGCAGTTTAAGGTGGCAGTCTTTACAGTGGGTATTTCTTCTTGTTTGGAGCCACTCAGTAGACCTGTCAATCAGCTGTTTACCTCCGTTATACCAGTAAGAATATTGTGATGTATAAATTCCATTAAAATTAGCATACTGAATAGTAGCTTGTTTCTGCGAGTGAGCTGCTGGTGATTCCTAATTGGATTAAAATTGCTTCTACTTGAATCTAAATCTTCCTAACACTCACTTATTTTTCTTAAGATATTTATTTATTTATTTGTTTATTTATTGTGCGTGTATGTGTGTCTGCATGTGGAGGTCGGAGGACCACTTTAAGGAGTTACTTCTTTCTTTGTACCCTGTGAGTATACTGGCTCTCTTGACGCCTAAGGGGGTGTCAAATGACATTTTCACAAGGACTGCAAATCAACCACCCTGCATATCAAATACTTACATTACAATTCATAACAGACGCAAATTTCAGTTATAAAGTAGCAGCAGAAATAATGTTATGGTTGGGGTCACCGCAACATGAGGAACTGCATTAAAGGGTCACAGCATTAGGCGGATTGGGAACCACTGGGCTAGGGGACTGGACTCAGATCACAAGGCTTGGTAGCCTGCGTTTGTACCTTTTAAAAGCAGCGCAGTGTCTCTTACGCTCTGTCTCTGTTTTGAACTTTAATATATCCTCTTGATTTGTGTGTCTCCTTTAGCTTGAAAATGATCCTCAACAGGGAAGAGAGAAAACACAAGTTAAGAGGAACCAAATAGTTGACATTGTTAACTACAGCAGAGAACTAACTGTTATGGTCTAAAGCCGTCTATGATTCATACTGTCATGTCAGACCATAAGATCGCTCTGGTGAACCCTAGCACCCTGCTCTTCCAACGTAGCTGAGAGAGACATTGGCCTTTTCTCTGGCAGAGTAAATCTTCCAACTGCCTCATTTCTTCAGCAGTCTCCTTCTGATCGCACCCGAGTGTTCTCAAGTTGAGTCTCCTCCCTCTTTTCTATTCAGCTTTTCTAAAACTTACATGCTTCATTAAACAGCTGAGACACCTTTAAAATATTTTTTTGATACAGCCTTTTATTCTAAACAAAAGTTATTCTCATTTATAATGCATGTTAATTTCCCATTGATACTAATTAAAAGTTATTTATATTTTAATAAAGCAATAAAGGTTTGCTAATATCTTAGGTTTATTTGATTTTTCTTTTCTTTTCTTTTTTTTTTTTTTGAGACTACAATATAAGTCCATCAGTTCTCCCTTTCTTTCCCTCTCCTCGCAAATCCTCCTTGCTGGTTTTTAAACTCATGGCCTCTTTTTCATTAATTGCTGTTACATGACTACATATATATATTCCTAAATATAACATGCTTATTTAGTCTGTATAATGTTGCTTGTGTGTGTGTGTCTTCAGGGCTGACCATTTAGTGTTGGATAACCAGTCGCTGTGCTCTTCCCTGGAGAAGACATGTGTCTCCCCATTTCAGCATTCCTTAGTTGCCTGTAGTTTGTTTTGTGCAGGTTTGAGGCCTCCCCGCTTCTACTTTGACACGTCTATTGTTGTCCTTCTTGAGCTCATGCTTTGGCAGCTATATCAACGAGACTGTAATAATACATGTAAGGCTGCATGTAAATATACATATTTAGTTTAAATTCATTTTTTTCTTATTTGGGCTGACAATGCTCCCTCCAAGAATAGAGACCACCTTATAAAGTTCCCAACACTGGGGATGAGAAGCTGTCTTTTGAGTTGTTGGTCATCGTTGTCCAAGAAACTCCCAAAACATAGATCCTATTGCTGTTGTCCTTGGTTGCCCCACAGAGGTGAAAGGTCAGCCTCTGTTGCTGGAGATACCATGCACTTCAGATGGAGGGTTCAGGGGCCCCTGAGCTGAAATGGGTCTGAATGCTTCCTCCCTGAGGACTTGTTTTCATGCACGCTTTCATACAAGGGAAGCAACCAACAGTTCTACCCAGCTATGACACCTAGAAGCCACAACATTGACCCTGAGATTACAGTAGTGGCACACATACCTTAGCAGTAACCAGCAGCTCTCTAATTGGGCTTAAGATCCACTCAAAATAGGAAGGCACTCATGCCTGGTACTGGAAAGCTAGCCAACAACCAAATGTGAGTGAAGTCCTTTGATCGCGGAGAAGAACCTACACTCACTACTTAATATACCAGCATAATCCTTAACCATACTCTAAATATTTTTCCTTAGATTAAAAAAACTTCTCCAAAGAGTTGGGTGTTAGGTGTAGTGCATTTCATAAATTATTGTTGAACATAAACGATCCAGTTTTTAAGACCTACCCTCCATGAAAATGTAAATCAATAAGAAATGGGAAGAAACAATTTTCTGACCACCAAGGACATACCAGCCAGTTACCTTATAGTTTCTAAAATTTAGGATTCAACTTCTGAGGCTTTTGGTGATAAGTATAAGGAGGTAAGAGGCAAGTAGAAATAGAATGGGAAAAGCCCTGTAATTTTCACAACTATTTGGGCAGTTACGTTATTGGAAGTCTGGTGTAAGAAAGTTGCTTTCGGAGAAGCTGCATTTGTTAAGTGGGGTAAGTCCCAAATAGAGCAGTCAGACCTCGAGAAAACATTGTATCCATAAAAATAGTCAAGTTGCAAGTGGGCTATCTATTTTAGATAGTAATGATGTTTCAGGCGGTGATTGCAGCATTATGTTCAGGGAGCAGTGTCTGCCAGAGTGAACAGTGCCAGCTGTGTGATGGGGTGTGAGGAGAGAGGGGAGGGAGTTTTGGTATTGACCTCTTTCTTTAGGAAGCAGCGTTTTTAAGCTTCCTCTTTAATACCTGGCAGTGAGCTAGCACAGCTGACCCAGGGACTGCTAAGCATCCTGTTTTCTGTTCTCTTTTCTTGTGATGCCAGGGCCGTTTACCTGTATTCCCTGCCTCTGGCTAGTTTTGCTTTGCACAGTCAGTCGTTTCTTATCTCCTAGGAGGGTGGGAGGGAGTCTACACTGAGTCCCTCAGGGAAAACTGAGTGATGCACAGCAGGGCGCCTGCTGACCTAACTTCTTAGGTGCCAGTAAACAATTATTAGTTGGGAGGCATACTGAGACAGTTTATTTTGCATTTGAGGTAATTTGGGAAAAGTCTTTCTAAAAGCCTGTGTATTCTAGACATTGAAGCAGACCATAATGTAAATGCAGGGGGTAGAAAAGACTTAGTTTTAACCTATAGACCTGGAAGATGTCTATTACGTTAGTGAATTTGGTTTCCAGTTTAAGCATATTTTGATTGCTCATCTGCTCGTATGAAAGAATATTTTATGTTTGGACAAAACAGACTGATCTGTATTCTGTTTTCCTTTATGTGTGTATTGACCAGACCATGCAAGTATCACAGGCAGGTGGAGGCATGGCGCCACCAAAGACCTAATGAACTGACTGTGTAATTCTCTAGGAACGTTTTCTAGAACCAAGCTTTCTTCCTTTTTCTTTCTTTCTTGTTTTTTGTTTTTGTTTGTTTGTTTGAGACAGGGTCTCTCTGTGTAGCCTTGGCTGTCCTGGACTCACTTTGTAGACCAGGCTGGCCTCGAACTCACAGCGATCCGCCTGCCTCTACCTCCCGAATGTTGGGATTAAAGGCGTGCGCCACCACTGCCCAGCTCCTTTTTATACCAACAAATGGATTTTCATTTTCAGTTGTTTTTTTTTTTTTTGTGTGTGTGTGAAGTTAAATGAAGCTTTGAAATGTATTCTTTGAGGTATAATTTAAAAAAAAAAAAAAAAAAAAAAGACTGCTAAGAAGTCTTTTGTTTTCTCCAATTTATTCTACTATGGTGCCCAAAGAGTAATAGTCTCTGAACTTGTTCCATATACGATGTGCTTTCTTATTAAGTGGTAGTGTCTTCATGTAACTAGTTAGCAAGGATGTGGAACATCGATTCACTCAGCTGTAGTTATTTGGATTCTGGTGTGAGAGTAGCTTTGTTTAAAGCAGGCCATTCTTTCTTCATGTACATGAACAGAGACAGTGTGCTTACACTGCACTGGCTACTGTTTGGTTAAAGCAGATGAAGACTTGGCTGATGGCTCTGGGCCTCAACAGGCAGCTTCAGCCCTTGCTGCCTGCTTGGTGTTCTTGTTCCTCAGGCCATGTTTCCTGTACTCTGCCTTACTCAAATATCTTTGCTCTTTAAAAAGAAATGCTTTCTACTCTCTTCTACTTACGGCAGACTCAACCTGGCCACAGTGTTTGTTCCAACTGTCCCTTTCCTATTAACATATACTAGACTCACCTGTGAGCATGTCTATGGTGCATTTTTTTTTTCCTGATTGGATTGGTGTGGAAGGGCCCAGCACACTGTGGGTGTGGCCACCCTAGGGCAGGTGCTTCTGGGTTGTATAAGAGAGCAAGCCCAGCAAAGCCATGATGAGCAAGCCAGTAAGCTGTGTTCCTCCTAGGCTCTTCCAGCAGTTTCTGTATCAGGCTCTCGCCTCCAGTCCTCGACTTGGCCTCCCTTTATGATGCACTGTAAATGGTCCATTGGTCCATTGCTTTTGGTCAGTGTCTGGTCACAACAGAATGGTAAACAAGAGCAGAAGGGAAGCAGGCAGTGGCTACCGTGAGTTGTAGAGCTGTGTTGTGTTGTAAGTAGTAGATTAAGAACAAGTATTGGGGCTGGAGAGATGGCTCTGTAGTTAAGAGCACTGTATGCTCTCCCAGAGGCCCTGAGTTCAATTCTGAGAAACCACATGGTGGCTCACAACCATCTATAGTGAGATCTGGTGCCCTCTCCTGGCCTGCAGGTGTACATGCAGATAAAGCACTCATCTATATACAATAAATAAATTAATCTTAAAAAAAAACAAAAAAACAAAAAAACAAGAACAAGTATTGGGCTTTTAAGTTAGGTGTCTGGCTGGGTAGTGGCGGCACACTCCTTTAACCCCAGCACTCAGGAGGTAGAGGCAGGTGGATCTCTTTGAGTTCAATGCCAGCCTGGTGTACAGAGCAAGTCCAGGACAGCTAAGGCTACACAGAGAAACCTTGTCTCTAAAAACAAAAAACGAGGGGCTGGAGAGATGGCTCAGTGGTTAAGAGCGCCGCCTGCTCTTCCAGAGGTCCTGAGTTCAATTCCCAGCAACCACATGGTGGCTCACAACCATCTATAATGTGATCTGATGCCCTCTTCTGCCTATAAAGCACTCATATACAATAAATAAATAAATAAATAAATAAATAAATAAATAAATAAATAAATATTAAAAGAAACAAAAAAAGTCCAAGACACCCCAACTCCCACTGTTAGGAGTCCCACAAGAAGACTCAGCTACACAGCCACAGCATATGTGCAGAGGACCTAGCTCTGACCCGTATAGGGTCCATGTCATTTCAGTCTGTTTGATCCCCTATTAGTCTGGCTTAGTTGATTCTGTGGGTTGTGATCTTGTGGTGTCCTTGACCCCTCTGGTTCCTGTAATCTTCCCCCACCCCATCTTCTGCAGTGATTCCCTGGCTCCTCCTAGTGTTTGGTTGTGAATCTGTGCATCTGTTTCTATCAGTTGCTGGATGAAACTTCTCTAATGAAAATTGAGCTAGGCACTAATCTGTGAATATTGCAGTATATCATTAGTGATCATTTCATTGAAAAATTTCCCCCAGTCACGTTTACTTCTATCCTGCATCTCTGGGGTGTCCAGCCTCTGGTTCCTGGTCACCCAGGCAGTGTCAGGCGTGGGCTCCCTCTGAAGGCATGGGTTGCAAGTTGGACCAGTCATTGGTTGGCCACTCCCACGAGTTCTGTGCCACTATTACCCTCACCACATCTTCCACACAGGATAGATTGTAGGTCAAAGGTTTTGTGGCTGGGTTGGTGTCCCACTCCCACTGCTGGAAGCTTTGTCTAGTTACAGAAGATGACCAGTGCAGGCCCCATATTGCCCCTTACCTAGGTGTCTTCTCTAGTCATTCTCAAAAGACTTCAGAGAGTTTCCACTGCAGTAGCTTTCTACATCGACTCCCAAATGCCCTTTCCCATTTCCAGTCATATCTCCTACTACTCTACCCCCATTCTTCCCGTTCACACCCCCCATCAACTCACAAAAATCACAAAATCTGTTCTATTCCCCTTTCTCAGGGAGATCTATGTCCCCCCCTTTGATCCCCCCTTATTACTTAGCTTCTCAGTGTCTGTGGATTGTATCATGAGTATCCTTTACTTAAGTGATTACATACCATGTTTGTCTTTCTGGGTCTTTGGTTATCTCACTCAGGATGATTTTTTTTTCCTAGTTCCATTCATTTGCCTGCAAATTTCACGATGCTGTTGTTTTAGATAGCCGAATAATACTCCGTGGTGTACATGAATTGCATTTTCAAATCCGTTCTTCATTGAGGGGCATTCAGATTGCTTCCAGTTTCTGGCTATAATGAATAAAAGCTGTTATGAACATAGTTGAGCAAGTGTCCTTGTGGCATGGTGGAGTATCTTTTGGGTATATGCCCAGGAATAGTATAGCTGGGTTCCCAATTTTCTGAGAGACTGCCATATTAATTTCCAAAGTGGCTGTGTAAGTCTGCACTCCCACCAGCAGTGGAGGAGTGTTCGCCTTGCTCCACATCCTTACCAGCATGTGCTGTCACTTGAGTTTTCGATCGTAGCCATTCTGACACTTGTAAGATGGAATCTCAGAGTCGTTTTGATTTGCATTTACCTGATGGCTAAGGATGTTGAACATTTTAAAAAAGTGTTTCTCAGCCATTTGAGATTCCTCTGTTGAGAATTCTCTGTTTAGTTAACTTTTAATTGAATTAGTTGTTTGTTGATGTCTATTTTCTTGAGTTCTTTAAAATCTTTAAAATTAATCAATTAATTAATTTAGTCATTCATTCAGTATTCTGCCTGCATGCCAGAAGAGGGCATCAGATCACATTATGGATGGTTATGAGCCACTGTGTGGTTGCTGGGAATTGAACTCAGGACCTTTGGAAGAAGAGCCAGTGCTCTTAACCTCTGAGCCATCTCTCCAGCCCCTCTTTATATAATTTTTAGATATTAGCCCTCTGTCAGAGGTAGAGTTGGTGAAAAATATTTTCCCATTCTTGAGCCTGCTGTTTTGTCCTATTGGTGATGTCTTTTATCTTACAGAAGGTTTTCAGTTTCATGAGGTCCCACTTACTAATTGTTGATATTAGTGTCTGAGCTCACTGTGTTCTGTTCAGGAAGTTGTCTCCAGTGCCAGTGTGTTCAACACTATTCCACACCTTCTCTTATATCAGTGTATCTGGTTTTATGTTGAGGTCTTCGTTCCACCTGGACTTGAGTTTTGTTCCGGTTGATAGATATGGATCTATTTGCATTTTTCTAAGACACCCAGTGAGACCATTTGTTGAAGATGCTTTCTTTTTTTTTTCCCATTGTGTATTTTTGGCTTCTTTATTAAAAAAAAAAAATCTGGTGTCCATAGGTGTGTGGATTCATGTCTGGGTCTTTGATTTGATTCCATTGATTAGCCTGCTGTTTTTATGCCAGTACCATGTGGTTTTTTATTACTGTAACTTTATAGTACAAGTTGAAATCAGGCATGGTTCTACCTCCAGAAGTTCTTGTATTGTTCGGGATTGTCTTAGCTATTCTGAGCTTTTTATTTTTCCATATGAAGTTGAGTACTGTTCTATGAAGCTGTGTGAAGAATCGTGTTGGAATTTTGATTGTGTAGATTGCTTTTTGTAGAACAGCCACTTTTACGATGTTGATCCTAGTGATCCATGAGCATGGGAGATCTTTCCATCTCCTGATATCTTCTTCAGTTTCTTTCCTCAAAGAGTTGAATTTTTTTATCATTCAAGTTTTTCACTGGCTTGGTTAGAGTTACCCCAAGATGTTTTATATTACCAGTATTTGTGGTTATTGTGAAGGGTGTTGTTTCTTTGATTTCATTCTCAGCTCATTTGTCATTTGTATACAGGAGGGCTACTGATTTTTTTTTTTTTTTTTGAGTTGATCTGTATCTAGTCACTTCTCTGAAGGTGTGTGTCAGCTGTAGGAGCTTTCTGCTAGAATTATTTTTTTGTTGCTTGTGTATATTATTATACCATCTGTGAATAGTAGTACTTTGACTTCATCCTTCCCAATTTGTATCCCCTTGATCTCCATTAGTTATATTATTGTTCCAGCTATAACAAAAATATTATATTGAATATATATGAAGAGAGTCTTGGTCCTAATTTTTGTGGACTTGCTTTGAATTTCTCTCTGTTTAACTTGATGTTGGCTATCAGCTTGCTGTAAATCGCTTTTGTTATGTTTGGGTATGTTTCTTTTATTCATAATCTCTTCTAGGCATTTACCATGAAGGGGTGATGGATTTTGTCAAAGGCCTTTTCAGCATCTAATGAGATGAACTTGTGGCTTTCTTTCCTTTTAGTTTGTTTATATCATGGATTATGTTGGTGAATTTTCCTATGTTGAACCATTCCTGTATCCCTGGGATGGAGCCTATGTGCCCAGGAGAATGATGTATTAGATGTGTTCTTAGATTCTGTTTTCAAGTATTTTATTGAATAATTTTTGCGTCTATGTTCATTAGAGAAATTAGTTTGCAATTCTTTTTCTTTGTTAAATCTTTGTGTGATTTATGGTTACTGTGGTCTCATGAAGTAAGTTTGGCAATGTTCCTTCTGTTTCTCTTTTGTGGAGTAGTTTGAGGAGTATTGGCATTAGCTCTTCTTTGAAGGTCTCGTAGAATTCTGTGCTAAAACTGTGTGACTCTGGGCTTTTTTTTTTTGTTATTGTTGCTGTTGTTGTTGTTGGGAGACTTAATGACTGCTTCTATTTCCTCAGAGGTTATAGGACTGTTTAAATTGTTTATTTGATCTTTATCTTACTTTGGCAGGGGTATTTATCAAGAAAGTTATCCATTTTTCTTAGATTCTCCAATTTTGTAGAGCATAGGTGTTTAAAGTATTTCCTAATGACTTCTGGGATTTACTCAGCATCTCTTGTTATGTCCTCCTTTTGGTTTCTGATTTGGTTAACTTGGATGCTCTCTTTGTGTCTTTAGGTTTTAGTTTGAATAAGGGTTTATCTATCTTGTTAATTTTCCCAGAGAACCAACTGTTTCATTGATTCTTTGTATTGTTCTCTTCATTTCTATTTTACTGATTTTTTTCTTTTTTTTTTTTTTTTTTGCCCTCAGTTTGATTATTTCCTGCCATTTATTCCTCATGGGCATGCTTGCTTCTTTTTGTTCTAGAGCTTTCACCTGTGTTGCCAAGGTGCTAATGTGAGATCTCTACATTTATTTCTGTAATGTAAACACTTAGTGTTATGAACTTTCCACTTAGCACCTCTTTCATTGTGTCCCATACATTTGGGTATGTTGCGTATTAATTTTCATTGAATTATAGAATGTCTTTAATTCATTCATTTCTATCTGTCTGTCTGTCTTTATCCAGTTTTCATTCAGGAGAGAATTGTTCAGTTTCCATGCATTTCTAGACTTTTTGTTGTTGAAATTCAGCTTTAATCAATGGTGGGCTGATATGATGCAGAGGCTATTTTAATTTTTTTGCATGTGTTAAGACTTACTTTGTGATAGAATATGTGGTTAGTTTTGGAGACAGTTGTGTGAGGTGTTGAGAAGAAGGTTTGTGTTTTTTTTTTCTTTTTTTGAGTTTGAGTTTGAGTAAAATGTTGTGTAGATATATATTAGGTCTATTTGGTTCATAACATCTTTTAGTTCTGGTATTTCTGTGTTTAATTTTTGTCTGGATGATATGTCCATTGGTGAAAATGGTGAAAATGGGGTATTAAAGTCTCCCAATATCATTGTGTCAGGGTCTATGTGTGAATTTAAGCTTTAGTTGTGTTTTCTTTATAAACTAGGGTGCCATTGTGTTTGGGGCACAGATATTGAGGATTGAAAGCTCATATTGGTTGATTTTTCCTTTGAGTGTGAAGTGTCCTTTCCGTCTCTTTTGAGTAACTTTGGTACGAAGTCTATTTTGTTAGATAGTAGAATGGCTACACCAGCTTGTTTCTTAGGTCCATTTGCTTGGAAAATCTTTTTCCATTCCTTTTATTCTGAGTTTAATGTTTATACTTGATTTAGGTGTGCTTCTTGTATGTAGCAGTAGGATAGAGCCTGTTTTCACATTTATTTATTTTTGTCTGTGTCTTTTTTATTGGGGAATTGAGTCCATTGATATTGAAGCACATCAATGGCTAGTTAATATTACTCCCTGTTATTTTGTGGTTGTTGTTGTTCGTATATGTGTGTTTGTGCCTGTGTGTGTGCACGCACCCACTTGCTTCCCTTGTTTTGATTTTGCTGATGTTAGATTATTTATTGTCCATATTTTTGTGGGTATAGTTGCCTCTTTGGGTTTGAGATTTTCTTCTAGTACCTTCTTTAGGGCTGGGTTTGTGAAAGACATTGTTTAAATTTGACTTGCTCATGGGATACCTTTTTTTCTCCATCTATGGTGATTGAACATTTTGCTGGGTATGGTAATCTGAGCTGTCGTCTGTGGTCTCTCAGAGCCTGCAGAACATCTGTCTAGGCCCTTCTGGTTTTTGGAGTCTTCATTTAGAAGTCAGATGTGAATCTAGTGGGTCTACATTTATATGTTATTTGACTGCTTCTCCTTGCAGTTCTTAATAGTCTTCCTTTGTTTATTTTTTAGTGATTTGATTATTATGTGGTGAGGAGAGTTTCTTTTCTGGTCCAATCTATTTGATGTTCTGTTGTAAGCTTCTCGTACCTTGACAGGTATGTCCTTATTTAGGATAGGAAAATTTTCCTTTTATGTTGAAAATGTATTCTGGTCTTTGACCTGGGCCTGCTTCTCCTTCTTCTATTCCTATTACTTTTAGGTTTTGTTTTTTTTATAGTGTTCCAGATTTCCTGAGTGTTTTGTGTTAGGAATTTTTTTTAGATTTAACATTTCCTTCAACTCTTATATCTATTTCTTCTACTGTATCGTCCATGTCTTGTATTCTGTTGGTGGTGTTTGCTTCTGTAGTTCCTGTTCATTTAACTAAATTTTCCATTTCCAGAATCCCCACAGTTTGTTTTTTCTTTATTGCTTCTATGTCCATTTTCAGATCTTGAACAGTTTTATTCATTTCCTTCAAATGTTCATTTGTGTGTGTGTGTGTGTGTGTGTGTGTGTGTGTGTGTGTGTGTGTGTGTGT
>OU015756.1:54898382-54912294 GCA_907169655.1 Acomys percivali
TGTGTGTGTGTGTGTGTGTGTGTGTGTGTGTGTGTGTGTGTGTGTGTTTCTTTTCTTTTTCTTGGCTTTCTTTAAGGGACTTAAGTCATTTCCTCCATTTTTTTTTGTTTGTCTTTTCCTCAATTTATTCAAAGGATTCACTATTTTCCTCTCTTTAAAGACCCCTATCATTTCCATACAGTTGGTTTTAATGCCAGCTTCTTATGCTTCGGCTGTGCTAGAATATTCAGGGCTTGCTGTAGTAGGATGACTGGGTCCTGGTGGTGATATAGTCCCTTTGCCATGGTTGGTTGTGTTCTTTTTTTATTTTTTAAATTTTAACTTATTATAATTTATTCATATTACCCCCTGATTGTTATTCCCTTGCTTGTATCTTCCTGTTCCCACCCTCCTTCCCTCTTCTGCTCTATTCCCCTCCCCTAGACCTCTGACAGAAGAGCACCTCCTCTCCCACCCATATGACCACAGCCTATCAGGTGTCGGTTGTTTTCTTACCTAGGCATCTGGTTTTGGGGTGATTATAGTCTAGGTGCTGGTTTCTGTGTTTTTGTTTTTGTTTTGGTTTGTTGGGTGTTTTGTTTGTTGGTTTCTGGTTCCTTTCTGCTTTTCTGGCCTGAATGGCCAGTGGTTGAGTTAGAGGGTCTCTACCCAAGTTGGAGGTGGAGTTCTGACAGCTGAGCCTCTGGTCCAGCAGGGGGTCCCCCACTGGAGCTGGGGTTCTGACTATGGTGTATTCTCTGGGCTTCTGGCCCTCTGGGTGGTCTCTGATGGAGCGAGGGTGCTTCCACATGAGTTGTGTCCATAAATGTAACTTTTAATTGCTGTGAGTTTGAGGTCAGCCTGCTCTACAAAGCAAGTCCAGGACAGCCAGGACTACACAGAGAAACCCTGTCTGGAAAAAAACCAACCCTCCCCCCAAAAGAAGTGTACTATGTCTGTCTATAGTTACTTAAAGCCCTGAGGCCCCTTTCCTTCTTTCCATGTGTTTGTGTGTGGTGTATGTGCATATGGGTGTTCACATATGTATGGCACATGTGTGCATACTGGTGTGCCCGTGTGTGTGTGTCTGTGTGTGTGTGTGTGTGTGTGTGTGTGTGTGTGTATTGAGGTCCTTGTTGGTAATCTGCCTTTATCACTCTCCACTTTATTCCTTTGAAGCAGGGTCTCTTAATCAAACCCAGAGCTTGCTGATCACCAGCCAGGTTGATTCTGGGATTCCTTGTCGCCACTTGCTGAGACAGGAATTGTAAGCAAGCCTTTATACTCACTTTGCATTTGCGTGGGTTCTGGGGATAAGAAACTCCCATCTTTTCCTTGTGTGGCCAGTGCTTTAACTGCTGGGCCGTCTCCATAGACCCATACTTGAAAAACAAAATTAAAAAAAAAAAAAATGCCGACTCTAATTCTTTGCCCTATTCTAGAAACAAAAGTAATTCTAGTTTTCCCTTTCTTGTGTTTGTAACTTACTTTATCTCTCCCAAGACTTTGTTTCCTTTGTGTGTACATCTGCTTGATAGCACTCCTCTTGTATAGGCAGCCATCTCCACTGCTGTCCCTTTCTTCTGTCATGGTCTCCTGTCCCTTTTAGGCGTTGCCTCCCTGTGTTAGGCTGCTCTTCTGCACGGATACCTTTCTGTGTGATTCAGGCCCTAAGTGACCCACAATTACAGGGACATACCCATGTAAACCTGCATGGTCTCAAACCTCCCCCTTATGTGTGGATGCTGTCTTATCACTGCTTGAACTCTAACACCAGGATTTTCTCCTCCATCAACACCAAACAGTATCCTTTTTTTGGGGGGGAGGGTCCCTTTCCTGTCACCCCAGCTCTCCATGGGAGATGTTTTCTTTCTTAGATTCTGCTATTCCACGCTGGCTTGTCTTGGGTATAGACTTGGGTTTAAACTCTGGGTATGTGATTGTAGGCCATTACAGCTTAAAAACAAAACAAAACAAAAACAACCCTGCTGTGAATGCCAACATTTCCCTACCTGCTAATAGTATTAGGGACTAAGTTGTTCCTGAAAAAGAAAGAGAAATGTAGAGAAAGAAAAAAGAAGGGGGGGGGTAGGGAGGGGGCAGGGGAGAAGATGTCCTAGAAGAAGAAAGTGATGTAATGCTCTTGTTATGGATGATAACGATAATAATGCTGATGAAATTCCTCTGGCTCTGGACAGTTAAGAAGTTTGGGTAATATGTAGATTGTGACCAAAGTTTGAAGACTATGCAGCTTCTCTAGACTTTTCTTTTTACAGTTTGGAAGACAGAATGATCATTTAATTAGCCAGCAAGCACTTTGCCTTTTTTTTTAACTTTTAAAATATATGCTATTATGGACATGGAGTGGCCTCCAGAATATGTGTGTGTGTGTGTGTGTGTGTGTGTGCGCGCGCGCGCGTACACGCGGACTTTGCTTAGCTGAAAGTTTCTATCATAATTGTCAGTCAAATGCATGCTCAAGAATTTCAGTAAGTTGATGCTAATGCCAAAAAAAGACTCATGGAAACATTGAGGCAGTAGCTGTCATTTACAAGGAGGTTGAGTTTGCAGAAAAAGATAAGAGGATTTCAGCAAGTGGGTTCCTGTTATATGGTATTCCCACTATGATTTTTAAAAATGTCACATCAATATTATGTCAGAAGATCGATAAAATGTGTTTTTACAATGGTAAATCTGCACAAGTATTATAAAAATGATCATTGCTCCAAATGAGCCAGGACAGTAAGTAATTCATCCTGGGACTTCTCAGACTTTATTGCTAGGAATCTATAATTCTTAGAAACAAATCTAAGCAGAGAAACTTCCAGGAAGCCGTTTAGTAAATATTTGGTGTAGCTGCAAGAGAACACTATCACTTGCAAGAAGTGGGGAAAAAAATTAGTTGAGGGCATTGCACACACAATTTATTGCAGTTACATCCTGTGCTTTAAAAGACCATTCTGCCTTCCATGGCAAATTTAAAAAAAAATAAACAGCAGACAGTATGATCGGTTGCTGCTCCCCTTCTCTAGGTTTGGGAAAACAAGCATAGTGGAAAGATGATCATAATTTTAGTTGTAGAACATAGGAAGTGAACGAAATGGGCTTGCTAGAGTGTAATATACCTAATATACAAGGTGATGTGTAGGCATGCAGAGATCAAGTGAGTCTTATTCTTTCCTTGTTACTGTTTTCTTATCATTAACGCCTGTAATGGAGTACGACCCCTTCCTGCTATTACATTAATATTTGCATCTTCTGTTTTCATGAGGCCTGTGGGATGCCACAGAAATGTGTGGGGTGTGTGTGTGTGTGTGTGTGTGTGTGTGTGTGTGTGTTCGAGGACAACCTTGGGTGTTAGCCATTCTGTTCCACCTTGTTTGAGACTCTAGGCCTTCTCTTGCCTCCAACTTCCATCTCACCACAGCATCACTGAGATGACAGATGGACTGATGTACCTGGCTTTTTTATTTTTTGTGGAGGGGGGCTCTGGTGACTTGAACTCAGGTCGTCACGTTTGCGTGGCAGACATTTGACCCACTGAGATCTCTCCTTCAGGCTTGTTTGGTACATCTCCTGAGAGAATGCGCTCAACTGAGAAACTGTCCTTCACTTGACACCTCCTCTGCTCAGTCACACTTTACTTTTTAAAGAACCAGAACATAGCAGCTGCTGAGAAGATGGTTCAGTGGTTAAGAGCACTGGCTGCTCTTCCAGAGACTTGGGTCAAATGCAGAGCACCTGTGTGAATGCTCACAACTGCCCATGACTCCAACCCTGGGGTTTCTGCACCCTTTCCTGGCTCCAATGGGCACTGGGCACACATCCGGTATACACACATACATGTAGGCAAAACACCCATGCACATACATTAAAAAAAAATCAGAATACAGCATGGCGCAATTGGGCATGCTGCCCAAGGTGAGAGTGGCTTTGCATCAGCACTATAATTGGCAGGGAGAACCCAACAGTTGGGCACAAAAAAATGTCTACCCTTTCTGCTTTTCCTAGCTATTGGCTGTGAATGTTACCTAGATGGGTCCATTAATTGTATTATGTATTTTAGGTCAATGAAAATCCCGTTTGGAAACTTGTTTTGGACTCTTTGTTGATGGTGGGTCTCAATCTGAGTCCGGAATATTAATCTGCACTCACAAATCTGTATAGATTTCGTACACAGTCGAAGACACTTACTTTTTTGTCTTCTGTTAGCTAATGTTTCCAGTCTTCCGGATCCTTCTCCCTGTAATGACTGTCTTCACATTGTCTTCCCTCCATAGCTCAGCTGCGTCAGCGTTTCCCTGTGGGGAAGGAAAGTAGAAAACGCTGCGTGTGAGTAAAGAGGAAATACAAGGAGCAGGGCAGTTCAGAGAGTGACACGGTTTGGCTCTGGGTTTCTCAGTTTTATTCAAGTGGCTCATGTGGTGTGATCACATATCCACACAGCCAGGTTGTCTGTCTTCTAAGAGTGAGAGGGCCCATCCCCCCACCCACCCCCCATTGATGGTCACAGCCTAGAAAAGAGGAAGCTTATTCACAGGATGGCGAGAGCCCTAGCCTCTCACTTTGCCTTCTTAGAGCTTGCTCTGTGGGTGAGCTTGTACTTTCAATCTGCGTTTGAAACATTACTCATAAATGTGGATTTTGAAAGAATTCTCAATACTTTACATTTATACACAGCACATTTTTGCTCATATTTCAGTTCTCCCTCCCCCCCCTTTTTTTTTGCAAATAATGTACTGATTTTTTTTGGCTGTTTTCCAGGTCTGACAGTTGGTGGACACGCTTCAGGAGAGAGAAGGAAATTTCCTCTGCTTATCTACTCTCTCCCGTCTGCCCAAGATAATGTGTCTGTCAATTGTGACCTGATTTCGAACTAGTTTATTAAATGGAGGGACGCATGGTGTAATTTAAAATGTTGTGTGACAGTGACTTTCAGTCTTCACAGTGAGTTCTTCCATAGATCCTCTTGGTGGACGGCTGCCTTGGAGTTTCAGAAATTCTGAACTCCTCTGGGGAGTTTTGATTCTGTCCAGCATTAATGTTTACTCAGAAAATTAAAAATTAGGAAAATTAAGGCAATTCTATTTTTATTTATTTATTTTTTTGCCATGAAAACATTATTTTGGAAACAGGATTTTATAGTTATAGAAACTTCCTTATATTGTTAGCTAGCAGACTACTTAAGAAAAATAAAAAAAACAAATGAAGATACGGTATGACAGTAAATGATGTTCTCCATCAAATCGATATTTTCTCCTTTTGTGTTAAATGTAATAGTAATTTGCAGCTTTTAATCTTAAGTTGGGGGAAGAGTCTAAAGGATTTCATTGTCTTTTAAGAAGTGGTCTGTTGTTATCATTAAACAAGGTCTCCCTGGGTATCCCTGGGTATCCCTGGGAGGCCCTACCTCCTTGCCCCAGTCTCTATAGTGCTGGGATTTACAATCTTGTACCACCATAGCTAAGGGAATTGTATATATATTAAATACATTTAGTTATATTAAAAACTGTTATTCTAAAAAATCCACCCCAATTTTGTCTCAAATTCATTCCTTTTCCTGTACTACGGACATATCTTTCCCACTGTTCTTTGGGCTGTCTTCCTCTAAAGCAGTGGTTCTCAACCTTCTTAATGCTGAGCCCCTTTAGTGCGGTTCCTTATGTCATGGTGGCCCCCAACCATAAAAGTATTCCATTGCTACTGCATAGCTGTAATTTTCTACTTTTATGAGCCATAATGTAAGGCACTGATACACAGGATATCTGATATGCAACCCTAAAGGGGACCCACAGGTGGAGGACCACTGCTTTAAATGAATGTATGGGATTCAAAATGCCCACCATTTCTCCCACCTTTCCGCTCTGCTACTTGTGGGACTCTTCTGGGTCAGGGAACTACAGTGGACCCTTGACTTGTTCTCTTCCTGTGTACAGCCATCCCGTCATCCCTGTCAGCACCTAGCCGCTGCATCGGTCAGGGTAGCTTTAAAGCATCTTCTTCATTGACTTAGAAATGTATTACTGCCTCTCCGCTGAACCAAGTCCAAGCATTCGGGCTTAATTATTTCAGGTCTTCTGTGACTCAGGTCATTCTGATACCTGCCTCCATTTCATCAGTTCTTTGTAGTGTAGTGTTCTTCTGCCAATAACTGACTGATTCCCATACGTGGCAAGTTTCAGGGGGGATGCTGAGCTTTCTACACTTGCTCTCCTGGAGCAGCCATCTTTTTTTTGTGTGCTCAGTGGACCCTATTCATCCTGACATACTGGGATTGGCTTCACCACCTCTAGAGAGCTTTGCCCGATCTGTGCGCTTGGTGCTTCCCTGGCACTTTGTTTGTTCACTTCTATTTTTTAGCACTTAGAGCATTGTATTGTAATTTATCTGTTTATGTGCTTGGCGTCTCACTAGAGCCTGAGTTCCTTTAGGTCTGATAGGTTGGCTTGTTTATCTGCTGAAATTCTGTTATTTTTAATGCCTAAGTCATGTATGGCATTCAGAAAATTACCTGTTGAATAAATAGATGAGTAAAGAAGTGTGCACTATGGCATACACTAATGACATGTGATTTGGACTATATCCTATGAGACTAATTATTGACCGAGAACATAGTGATAGCTAGTTAGTTATATTTAGCAAAGTCAGTGGTGAGAACATTTGGAATATCGTTTGTTAAAGCACTAGGTGTTGCCTTCATTGCCTTGCGTATATTAGCTTCAAGAACGCTGAGAACTCGAGGATAACTCAACCAAGTAGCAATGTTGGATTTAAAATCCAGCATTGCCTGACTCAAGATTGGCAGCTGTTTCCTCAGTGATGAACATGATTGGAGATACAGATGGGGAGAGAACTTATTTTCAAACAAGGATAATGGTTATCGTGTGGTAAGGGTTAAGTTTGGAATCATAACATCTTTTCAGTATGGGTTCTAGAGATGTCTTAGAGAGATTTTGGGGGAGGTGGTGGTAAGTTTGTGCACCTAACAGCTTTGAATTAATGGAAAAATGGATAATGGTTTTTATGAAATAGAGGGAACCAGAGAAAATTAAGCAGAAGAGAAGACATTCTCCCAAGCTTTACGACCATTTTAATAGACATAAAACACAAAGACTGGCCGGTCAGATGGACACTGGTGTAAATTTCTGGAGGGTGTGCAAAGTGCATTTGAGCTGAGTATAGGTCTTGGACTGTACACATCCGGGGCTATGTCTGCTAGACGTTTCATTGAATGCAAAGCTGTGAAGCAAAGCTTCTTCAGCATAGATTATCTTGTGGAGTTATTCTTACCACGCTGATGAATTTGTTACAGATGCTGCGTAATTAGCATGCACAGTGAGAAGGACATTTAAAGGAGATGTAGTAGGCCGTTGAAGCTTTATTTAACATGATGACCTTGCTTAATATGTCCCTGCTCTAAATATTGTCTAATGTTTATTTTGCTGCTCTTTAACCCATTTGCTCATGAATTCATCCACTAATGTGTTTTGAGACTGCTATTTATGCTTTGAGCAAAGATTTTCTTTGCTTTCAGTTAAGAAAAAAAAAAGGATCTTTTATTTTATGTGTGGGTGTCTATAGCCATCTCTGGTTATGTATGCAGGTGCCCACAGAAGCCAGACTCCAGCGTATTGGATCCCCTGGAGCCGGAGGAGTTACAGGTGCTTGTGCACTGCGCAGTGTTGCTGGGAACCTAGTTTGTATCCTCTGGGAGAGCAGCAAATACTCTTCTTAACGGTTGAGCAACCTCTCCAGGTCCACATGTTAGAATCTTTTTAAAGCTATAGAATAGTAAAGAGTCTAACTACAGATAATTACCCATATGGCACTATGATGCCAGCTCTTTAAGAGTAGGGGGACAATGTCTTTTTTTTTTTTTTTAATTCTCACGCTCGGGAAAGCACTAGATAGTTTTGTAACTGTATGAAAGAGCTAGAGTTTAGTCATTCTAAAGCTATGTTCTTTGTGACTTGAACCCAAAGTGGCCATATAATAAAGCGTAGAACCCATGACTGCTATTCTAGAGAGAGCAACAGCCCCTTAGGGGATTGAGGAAAGAGACCGAAAGCTGGAGCTGCAAAGTTAAGGCAGGAACAGACGACTCCTTAAGGTTGCTTTGATGTACTGTGCTAAACTGCTTTGCTATCTGGGGCTGTTGGGAGCAGTGGGTGATTAAGACTAGATACGGCTGGTCTGGAGACAAGACGGTGAGAAGATCTAAGTGTGAAAAAAAGAAGGCATAAAAGCCTCATTCTTCTATGATGTCACACAAGCCCAGGGAGTTTGGGAACTACACAGAAGCAAGTGTCTTAAGTGCCAGGTGCCAGAGGGGAACTAAGGAGCAGAATATCAATTTACCATTGCGTTGCTAAGAAAAAGGCAAGGTGTCAATGGTTAGGTAGACAAAGGGCCTGAGAGCACAGAGGATAACAGAGCAGAAGAGAGAGAGAGAGAGCTTGAGCCAAGACACATTTGTCTGGATTGTTGGGCTATTTATAACCACAATTGAAGTGTAATAGTATTTGAGCAGAATTTCTCAACCTTGATTCTGCTAAGTTTGGGCAAGATAACGTATTGTTGTATATTGGTGGAGCTGTCCTTTGCATTGTGGGGTCATAGCATCTCAGGGCAGTGCCAGATGGATGCTGAAGTCACAGCAGACCCAAATGAAAGCAAAACCAGAACAGTCACCAAAATAAGACCACAAAACCAAACCAAGAGAGTTAAGAAAACAACCACCACCACAGCAAACTCACCTCCAGATGTTAAGTGTCTCTTGGGAGGCAAAATTGCTTTTAGAGATATGTGAACGAAGTGGCTGCTTCTGGCCAAAGAAAAGAATAAATATCTGTGTAGACATGTATAGACATGTGTCTCTATAATCCATGTGCTCGGGAGGCTGAAGTAAGAGAACCATGAATTTGAAGTCATCCTGGGGTATATATATCGAGACTTTGTGTTAAAAACAACAACAAAAACAAACAGTGAACGAATAATAATTCTCAGTAGCCCTATAAATGTTACATATTTTTGTATGAATTTTCAAAGTGAATGAGGATTAAAAATAACCTAATTGTGAAAACTGGTTGGCAGAGATTTAATAAAAAAATTCCAAGGAGCAGAAACTTTTGTGCTTGCAAATATGAACTACTGTGTGCAATGTGATCTATTTGAAACTGCAGTAGAGAAAAAGTGTTTGGAGAAAGGAGATTGGAGTTAATATCGTTAGGCCTAGACTTGGGGAGAATGCTGAAGGTCTAAATGCTGGAATTAGCCAATCTGAACCGAGCAAGAATAAATATTGAAAGAGCTCTTGTGCTGGAGATGTATTTATAGATATTTTCAGTGCTGAGAACTAAGCCCATGCCTTGTGCATGCTGGGAAGTGCATAGCCTCAGGTACTGTTTTATATTTAAAAGTAAAATAAGAAAGGAAATCTATTAAGCCAATGAACGTTTAAGTTATGTTTATGTTGTGATATTTCATTTCCATCACCCACTGCTGCCCCATTTCTGCTGGACCTGAGTTACCCTTGGCAGTGAATTCCTGAGAAACCACCGTCTGGGGGTGGGGGTGGGGAATAGCTTCAGTGAGGCAGCTCATTTAATTGGGGGGTGGAGAAGCAAAGGCTACTTAAACCTCTAGGAAGTGGGTGGAGGCTTTTGGGGTGAGTGTACATCATTGGCTGGGGCCAAGGTGATTTTAACACTTTATTTGCATGAAGAGGAATTCCAGGTGCTTTCTGGACATGACCTTATGGGGGAGGGGGGAGAGGATGTTTAACCTGCAACCTGGCTGCCAAGCTACATGACCACATCAAGGGTGGCAGAGGTGGGGTCTGTAAGGCTACATGCACTGGGACATGCAGTCCCAGGGAAGGGGGGGGATGTTTCTACTCCTGCCAGTCTCAAGATGAAATTTTTAGGGGTTTGGCATGCCTCAGTCTCACTCTTGCTCCTGGCTGGCTCCGCCAATTGCATGGCTCCCCGGCCCCACAACCTGGCATCATCTACTTCGTATCAACCAAGCAACTCTCTAGTATAATAGTCCCTATTGGTGGAAATGGAAATACTGCTGCTGCCTCCAAAAGTGTATTTTGTCACGAGTTGAATTTACTTCACACATCCAGGGTAGCTAGCTGTTCCTGGACTCTTCCTGCTACTAGTATTGTGTAGAGAAATACTAAATAAACATAATTAAACAAGCAAGTAAACAAACTTCCTATTACATCTACCAGAGCAAGCTGTTCCAAGCCTTTTTCCATTTTCTATAAATTCCATTCTTACTGGAGTCACTCTCAGAGCTAATCCAATTTCTTATTATCTGAGGGTGAGGACACTTGGACTCATCCTTTGGAATTTTTTATGGCTTTCTCCTCCATCTCTAGTTTTATTTCTTTTTCCTTGTATCTCTGCACCATACTAAGAATGCCTTGCCCATCTCAAGAAGATCTTTGGATCCATGTTTCTTGTGTTAGAACCTTTCTTCCTAGCTGGGCACGGTGGTGCACACCTGTAATCCCAACCCTCAGGAAAGCAGAGGAAGGTGGATCTCTGTGGGTTCAAGGCCAGTGTGGCCTACAGACGAGTCCAGGACAGCCAGGGTTACACAGAGAAACCCTGACCCCCAAAAAACCCAAAGCAAAAACAAAACATACAAACAAACACCCCCTTTCTTTCTCTTCCAAGACTTCATTAATCACCTTTACTTTTCCTGTTTATCTCTTTAGTTTTTCTCGTCTTTCATTTTGCATTTCTGTTCCAAGTTTTCCTTTTTGTTAAGCCAGAAACAAACCAAAAGAGACCCCTAATTTTCTCCCTTGACCTTGGGTATTGTTCAAATCCTGCTTCTTCCCCATCTTGCAGTTTTTATCTTCAATTTCACTACTGTGTAATTTGATCACTTGAAAAATGAAGGAGAGTCGGCACATACCACTTCTCTGCCCACTCCTACCTTTCAAACTCAACTGCTGTTGAAACAGCAGTCTTAAATGTCACCAACTGGTCTTTCCCTCAAGTCCTCATTTCCTGTGTTTCCCACCTGCGTGTGATGTTATTAACAGTCTCTGAGATGATGTCTCACACCATGGCGTAGCCTTCCCTAGGACTTGATGTGCAGCCAGGCGGTCGTTGAATTCAGGATCCTTCTGCCTCAGCCTCCAGAATGTTGGGCCTGCAGGCATGTGCTGCCACCACGCCTAGCTTGTCCGTTCTGTAAGATGCTTACCTCCTTTGATAATGGTGACTCGAAAGTAACATGCAAAACCTTCTATTTTTATCGTTGTTCTTGTTTGGACTTTGCTAGTTTTCTTTCTCGACTGTAGGCACTTCCAAAGATTGTTTCGCTGATTATGCCCTCTTTAATAGTTTGTTGTTTCCTTTGATAGTTGTAGAAATCACGTCTGTACTATGAGCTTTCTAGTTTGTATCTCTAACCCTGTCCATGAGCTTGAGTTCTCCTTTGTATTTTCAACTATTCGACATCTGTCTGCTTTATCATTGTGTTGTTGCTCAAAATTCATTGTGACTGAGTCAAACAAAAGACTCGATGTGCCACATAGAGTGGACGTACCTTATTTCCTCCCCCCAGGTCTCACTGAAAGGGGAAGTTAAAAAGATGTTAATATAGGGACACAAAGGTATTAATTAGGACAGCAAGCCATTTGGAGACCCACATTTGGCAGCTCCTGGTACCACAGAAGTTAGGAGTCTTATTTTGGTCAATAGAGTTATGGAAAACTTGATACAGCAGAGACCCAAAAATAATAGATCAGTTCTAACTTTTATCTGTAGCTTCTGTGATTATGACAAGGATCTTCTCAATCTTGAGATTCAGGGAACTGAGCTCTGTTCTCCCTAAAGCCATTGATTTCAGTTAATGGTCTCCAGCCTTCTATAAACATTTTTTGGGGGATTGGGAAGAGGTCTAGTCAATACAGAAAGAATGGTCACTCAAACCCAGACAAAAACCAGTGAGTCTGCTCAGCTGACTCTGGAGCAATTATAAACAGTGCTGGTTTTATGCAATGGATGGTCTGTTTAGAGTTTTGGGGTAGTTTGTTTTACAGGACCATTAACACAACTGACAACTAAGACAAACAGGGAACAGGAGAAGGAATTGAGTTGTCAAAGAGATAGGATGATTCCTTAACATTGGAGGATATAGGTCTCCAGGTGAAAAAAGGGTTTCTCCCTACCTAATGCAGGAATCAGAAAAGACTGTCAGTCCATATTCTGAAATGTAGGAACATGTTGGATCAAAGGAAGATAAAAAAAATCTTGAGGAAAAAATATAAAATAAAACAAAAGAAAAAATCCTCAGTCACATGGACACAACTGGACAGTAGCAAGGCATCAGAGGTTTTAAAGTGACACTGGGTGTTGAAAGACGTTGGCACAATGCTTTCAATATTATGAGGATTGTCGTTTTGAACAGATGTCTCTGTTTAGCCCAGAATATCAATTAGAGATGATGCCTAAAGAAAGAAATTGTAGAACTTGAACCTTCCATGTCCCTGCATAACTGCTTCTGGAAAATAAATGTTGAGAGAGCAAGGGGGAGGATGAAGAGAAAGATTTAGGAAACAAAGTTCAAAATTGGAAAACAACAAAAAGAAATTCCAGCAAGGCAATTCAACCATAGGCTGAGAGAGCAGCTAATCAAGACTGAGAGGAAAATGGAGGGCAATTAGAGACTTGAGGTGGCGAGGGGGGGGCAGGGGGGAGCATAAATAGAAGCCATGGAGTGTTGGGTGTGTTTGAATATTTGGGAAAGGATTGACGACATATGTTGGACTTGGAAAAAATCGTGACAGGTAAATAGAAAAACTTAGCAAATAAGACAAATGATAGTTAACTTCATATCAAGAATACCGTTATAAGATGGGACGGTACATTATGATGTAGCAACAAAGAATAGCATGTGGTTTATAGCAATGTCCTAGGCACTGTCTACGTAGTGCGTCTTGAACTCCAACTACTGATCTTCATGTGTCTTCATTTGAGGAGAAGAACGTCTTTGAGTTGGGGGAAGGGGAGGAAAGGAAAGAACCTTCTTTGGCTTAAGAGAATCATCACAAATACGACAATATGAATTCAGATGATAACCATGAAAATAGAAATGTCCCTATAATGTGTTTAGTATTTATATCAAAACAAACTACTGAAAGAGTCAGAGCAGCGTCGTTTCTAAGGCATGGGGTTAGAGAATTGTTGGCTGTGGTTTGTTTGTTTGTTCTGTTTTGCTTTGCTTTATTTTGTTTTTCTGTAAAGAGATAGGAGGTGACTGTTTCAGATTTCATGAGCTGTCCAGTGTTTGCCTTTGCAGGTTGAGTGGACATGACAGTCCACAAATGAGTGCTCATGGCTGTGATCCAGTAGGCCTTTGTTTACAAAAGCAGATGGAGGACTGAAATTTGGCGTGCGAGTTGTTTTCCCAACCTCTGGATTGGAGGGTGAGAGGGCTGGGGCAGGAGGGTTGAGTTTCCCTTACAAATCCAAACTCATGTTTTTGGACTTGCGTGTCTGTCTTTTGTTGCTGTTAATTAACAAGAGAATTGCCTAGCCTGGTACTGTGGCCTCAACTCTGTCCTTTCCTAGAGTGTACTTGCTGCTTCTCTCTATTTTGTAACGTGTTCATCTATGTGGACGACCCACCATTCCTCAGGTGCTGACCCTGATTTCCTGTCTGCGCCCTATTCTGCTCTGCTACAAATACTCCATTTTAGTGTCTTAGTTTGGCAAAACCGTACGCTTCCAAGTTCTGTCCTCCAAGAAACTGTCCCTGATCTCTTTCCCACAAGGCTCCAAATTCAGCTAAACATGAAGTGGTGATTTGTTCTCCCATTCTTGGGAGAGGTTGAGTATTGGAGGCTTTCTGGAATTTGAATCTATAAATTATATATATATATATATATATATATATATATATATAT
>OU015756.1:54912304-54924640 GCA_907169655.1 Acomys percivali
TGTGTGTGTGTGTGTGTATGTGTGTATATATGTATGTATGTGTGTATATATGTGTGTGTATATATATATACATATATATATATGTATATATATATACTTAGTATATAATCATGAAATGTTTAAAGCTTGTTCAGTTCTTCCCCCCCCCCCCTTTGTAAATACTGCCTGTGGCTCTCAAGAGGCTTAAAAGTCATTCAGTGTTGCTTTCTTACCCTTGCTTTGTTTGAAAGGGCTAATGTTACTTAACCTCACGTTTTAGTCCTCTGATCCCCTGATCCTTCCTTAGCAGATAGTTTTAGAGTGTGACTCCTTCACCTTCAGTATTCTGAAGCAGTGCCCAGTGGAGAGTGATCTGAGTGGATTAAATTGAGAGAGGTGGACCTACACTGTTGATTCTTAGTTGAACAATTCTAATTTTTAAAAATATGCCAGGTGGTGGTGGCCCATGCCTTTAATCCCAGCCCTCGGGAGGTAGAGGCAGGTGGATCGCTGTGAGTTCGAGGCCAGCCTGGTCTACAAAGTGAGTTCAGGACAGCCAAGGCTGCACAAAGAAACCCTGTCTCGAAAAACCATATATGACAGTCTCCACACTTGAGTGGAGAGTGGGATATGACTTTCTCATGTACTCTGGTGCCTCATATTTGACCATGTACCCTGGAGGGGGAGACCTAGTGGCACTCAGAGGAAGGACAGCAGGTCACCGAGAAGAGACTTGATACCCTATGAGCATATACAGGGGGAGGTAATCCCCCTCAGGAACAGTCATAGGGGAGGGGAATAAGGGGAAAATGGGAGGGAGGGAAGAATGAGAGGATACAAGGGATGGGATAACCATTGAAATGTAACAAGAATAAATCAATAAAAAAAGTTTATAAAAAAAAGAAAAAACATATATGTATATACATATATATTAGAGAAAATTTGGATTCTGAAATTTGCTCATTCCCTAATATTTGTTACATGCCCTTTTCATTACTTACGTCTGTTTTTTTTTTTTTTTCTGCATTTCAGAGGAGGTGCAGCCTTGGGGAGGGAGGCACACAGTGACTTAATGTTTCTTGTGATGGGAACTAAGCTGTGTGTTTATATTGAGTCAGCTACTCAAGGCTCTGAATTCTCAGATGGTCAGCAGTGTTTAATTGAATTCCCAATATGTGCAAGGCTGCGCTGGGTGCTGTCACTCAAGGGAAGCGAAGCCATCTGGAAGACCTTTCACAAGGAACCTGCAATAAGAGAATATATCACTTCATGGCTAAATTAGAATGATACTAATTTCAGCAAACTGAAAGTAAGCAGCGGACATAAACACTGTCTTTTGTCTTTACATTCTCTTTTATTCTTCTAATCTCCAAAAAAGGATATCTTTTAAAAAAATGCTACAGATGGGGTAAGAAACTTTTCCCTTTGTTCCTTTCCTTAATTATTAATAAATTATACAGTATAAAGTTTTGATCTTTAGGATGTTTTTCATTATCCTTTCATATTTTTTTTGAGACAGGATCTTATTACATAGTCCAGGCTGGGCACAAATCTAGCAGCTTACCAATACCTTAAAAATATTGCTCTCCCAGTGGTCTCTAAAGTGTCACCAGCACATTCCTTTTGTACTGTCCTGTTCTCAAAAGAGCCGTCTTTTTTTGTTCGTATTTTCTGTGGTTCCTTTGCTGGAAAACATAATGTATATGGTTTGTGTTTATGATCTTCTGTCTTCCTGATTGATTTTTTTGATTTTTGATGCTTTTCCACCACTGTCCCCCACCCCTCCCCCCAGCACTTACCTTCTCTCTTTACATGTGGCTCCAAGATTACACCTGCCTTACTCTTAGGCTTTTTTACATGTTCACTTCCACGTCTGGATGTTTCCCAGGTAATATGTGCTAAGTTCTGCTTTAGTCTCCTGTCCTCAAATTTGCAATTATCTGATGAACTTGGATATTATGCTACAGCAAGTATTTAAAAAAAAAACTCTCCATATCCCGTTTTTTACCCATAATCTACCGCGGTTCATTCTTCTTTGAATGGTGCTGTGCACTTTCTGGTGTCTGAGACTCAGGTCCTGTGAGGCCTGGCCTCTCCTCATCTTCACTGGTTGTACCTTCAACTGGTTTCCCACAGAGATGACCCCGAGACCGTCAGTTCTTTGAGTTAAAGGACTATGTCTAGTTTATTTTCCCTGTTTGTAGCTGCTTAGCAGTGCTAGGTAGATCTGTAGCGCATTCTTACAGGCTGTTTGCTGGAAGGATGACCTCTCGCCCTGTTGGTTTGATTTGTAATGGTCTCATGATTATCTTCATTGTCTCTTACAGCAATTAGCTATGTATTTTGCTTTTAGATATTCTTAAATACAGACTTAGTTGTACTTTACACTTCTCAAAGAACACCAGAGACTTCCTGTTACCTGTCAAATAAAATATAAGTTCTCAACTTTGATTTTCATAGTCCTTGTGAATTTTGATACTACATCTTTTCATCTTTGCGGCGCAAATTGAGCAATTAATTTTTTGTACTGTCTCTGTTTATTTAGTCCTTTAATATTTTTTTGAGCAGTGACAACATATCAGATATTCTGCGACTACCGGGAAGACCATTGAAAGAAGCAGTCAGTCATAGATGGGCTGTCGAGGAGGTGAGCCAGAAGAGAAGAGAACTGCAGATTTAGAAGACACTGTGAAGGATTTGTTGCATGATACAAGAATCTGACTGTGAGATAAGGACAGAGAAAGAGAACCTGAGCCCGAGAGTGGAGCCTCCACTCAGCGAACGTGGAGGATCGCTTGGGTGGGCAATGCCAAATGCAGCTGTAAAGCGAAGAGGTGCTATTGATGGGTAAAAGTGGATCAGGCCAGACCAGAATGAGGTCTATTATCTTTGCAAATTATACTGCCAGAGACACACGTCGCCTTGGTGACGTATACTAGACTGTACACATAGCCTTCAAATTAATAGCAGTTTGAGCACCTACTCTCTTGTAGACTCTGTTGGAAATACAAGGACATTTTCTGTAGAACATTCTCAATGTTCGATTTCTTGGGAAACCTGGTTTTGAACCTGTGGGATTGTGGTGAACAGGACACCTTCCTGGAGGTTCTGATTTACGTCTTTGGTGTGGAGAGCTGTGAACTTGAAAAGGGCATGCACTATTATCAGCCATGCCTTTAGGCTATTGTGCAGAATCCTCCAGAAGCCAAAGTCTTTGCTTATGTATACAAAATGGATTTGGTACAGGACGATCAGCAAGACTTGATTTTTAAATAAAAAAGAAGACTTAAGGCGTTTAGAGCATCTGTTAGAATGTTCTTGTTTCTGAACATCTATCTGGGATGAAATGTCTAAGGCTTGGTGCAGTGTTATCAGATGACCCCCCCCCCCACAAATGTTCAGCAAGCAGAAACGAACGTGCGGAGTTCTGCTGAGATAATTGAGGCTGATGAAGTACTTCTGTTTGAGAGAGCTACTTTTTTGTTGTTGTTGTTGATTTCTCATTATCAGTGTAAAGAACAGCGCGATGCTCAGAGATTTGAGAAAATCAGCAATGTTATTGAGCAGTTCAAGCTGAGCGGTAGCAAGCTGCCTGCCTCTTTCCAGAGTACCGAGGTGAGGAATTCTAACTTTGCTGCTTTCATCGACATATTCACATCCGACACTTATGTCACAGTCGTGATGTCTGATCCATCCGTACCTTCCGCAGCTACCCTGATCAACATCCGCAATGCCAGAAAACACTTTGAAAAGCTGCAGAGAGCGGATGGACCTAAAAACAGAGTCTTCTTATGTGCTAAACACTGAGGAATATTGTTTCACACAAAAATTGGAAACACTGTGTCTTAATTTTACTGTTGTATTCATGTATGTAGGCTCTGGGATCCTGGGATGCTTACCACTTCGTTTTTTCTTCTCTCAGTCTTAACGTTTAACTTTGAATGCTATTTATTCAAACAGCTTGAGGAGTTAGGAGATGAGGTGTCCATGAAGTTGGTGTGACGTATACGTAGGTGATATATGTAAGTGTTCTGACAACATCATCCCAGTGGTGTCCTTGGTGTTCTGATAACCTGCTTCCAATCGCTGTGTGTGCCAGAGTCCTTCCCAGCACCCTCTCTTGTACTAATTATCAAATGCATACACGTAAGCTTGCAGTATTACTGTTTTCTCAGCGTGAATTAAAAATATTCTGTAACTCAGCCAGGCAAGGTGGCTCGTGCCTGTGACACCAACATTTGGGAAGCCGAGGCAAGAGGATTACCAGGATTACTGCAAGTTTGAGGCCAGCTTGTCTGCATAGGGAAGTTTTCTCTCTCTCTCTCCTCTCTCTCTCTCTCTCTCTCTCTCTCTCTCTCTCACACACACACACACACACACACACACACACACACACACACGCACACTCCTTAACTTCAATTGTAAACAAACTTGTGCTGGTGGGTGGTGGGAGGAAAAATAGTTAGCCTTAGGCCTCTCAGAATTTGAAGTGTCGCACACACAGTTCTTTCACTGTCATTTTGAAAGTTGTGGGTTTTCTTTTCTTTTCTTTTTTTTTCTTTTTGAAACAGAGTCTGTGATATTACACATTTTTACGCAGTCTTTAAAATCCCGACTAAAATTCTTCTTGTCTGCGGTGCCTTTCCTATTCACAGCTGAGGTTCCCTTCTCTCTCTCTGTTTTTGTAACCCTGCTCTATAGCAGCGGTTCTCAACCTTCCTAATGCTGTGGCCATTTAATATAGTTCCTCATGGTGTGCTGACCCCAACCATAACATTATTTCGTTGCTATTTCATAACTGTAAATTTTGCTACTGTTATGAATTTGTAATATAAAATATCTGATACGCCACCCCTGTGAAAGGCCCATTCAACCTCCAAAGGGGCCACGACCCACAGGTTGAGAACCAGGACTCTAGATCGTCTCCGTCTTTTTGTTGGTTGCTCAGCGCGGTTGCATGTGGGTTTGATTCCTCTTACAGGGTAATTAAATTGCTAGTAGAATTTGAGCTACTTGCAAGGATGATTTTTTGCGTGAGTCGGTGTCTTTCTCATAGTCAGTTTGATCTAACAAGGTCTGTTGTGGACCAGTCTTCTCAAATTTGTATTCTAAGTATCACTTTATTTTGCTTTGTATTGTTATTTGTGTTTATGAGTCGGATCCACTAGACATTACTCGTAACTGGAAACAGCAGGCGAAATACCAGCATGTGAATCTTGCCCCCGACTGAGGCAACAGAAGAGATCTGTAGATTATCTTTCATTTACCCTGTCTAGTTAGTTTATATATTTTTTTATGTTCAAAAATCCCTAAAATACCTCTTTATTCTCTTTGTTTTCAGTTCCTGTATGCTGGTTTAGAGATACTGTTCTATGCGATGCTGCGCCGTATCTGGAAGATACATTGGCTTACATTATAGTACATTTCATTTATTTTCATGCCCTATTTTGGGCATTGTTTTGTCAGCCATAGAGCTGACCTAGATGTTCACAAATGGGACATTCAGAGAGACATACCTTGAGGCGCTGTGGGGGTGCTGGCAAGCTGTGCTTTGCACGTTCATCTCTAGGTATGTGTTCAAGATTTAAGTAAAGGCACATTCTTCGCATTTGTTTTGATTTTATTTCCTGCGGTCTTGAAAATGTGCTTATGCACTTAGTAATGTTTTAGGAGTAATTTTCTCAGTTAACTTTGAATGTTTATCTTCCTAAATTGTCAAGGAAAGTGCATCTCAACAGGTAATGAGTTGCAAAGAGCTGAATATTGTATATAATTAAAAGAAATTAAAATAACTCTCTCTTAAATGTGCAGTCAAAGGTAATTTTAGCCTGTCCTCAAATAGGTTAAAAGCTCCCCATTTGGAAATATGTTATTGATTTTACTCTACTTCTAGAAAAGCAAAATGAAATTATGTGGCGAATTTCCTTTAATGCAGGAGAAAACTGCATTATTCAGGACATAGATTTTATAATTTTTTTTTTAACAACAAATAACTATCTTACAGTTCAGAAAGTTAACCATAAATAAATACATTGAAAGTTGGGTACTTTTTCTTTTCTTTGTTAAATTATAAAAATTCTTGCTAGTAAGTTTGCTTTTAGCTGTATTTATGTTCCTGATACAATTGTATCCAACATGATTTCCATTCTGTGTGTGAAAATTTTTGTCTTATAATGAGTCTGTGGTGAGTAAAGACGGTGATTTGCCCTGGCTCCTCACACAGAGTAATTTTTATTTGAAAAAAGGTGGTTAAAAAAAAAAGATATGAAATAAAAGAGCTGTCTTTTCCCCGGAGCCATACAGTTTTACTATCTTTGGATATAAGTAAGAATGACACGTTTCTCCTGCACCTTGAGCTTGTCTGCTTCACCAACATCTGTGGTGCTCTTGAGTCTTCAGGTTTCCCTGTCGTATCTTCCGAGTAGTCACTCATTCCGAGCCATCAGCCAGACAGCTCCAGCTGTTTACTCTCTGAGATTGTAAAAGGTGAGAGCAGGCTGGCCTTTAGCTTTTGCCCTGTTAATCAGGCAGCCATGTTGCCATTAAGGCAATGTCGTCTGCAGATTGGCTCCTCAGCCTTGCAGAGTGTGTAGATGGAGTCTCATGTCACCTTTAATGATGTGATGCTTAGGATATTTGAATTCATCTCATGGTTGATAGAGAAGTATTGGGAAAATGTAATTATCTCTTACTCTGTAGCAACATGTCCTAGTATCTTTCTGTTGCTGTGATTTAAAAAAAAACACGAGAAAAAAAACTTAGAGGAGAAGGGTTTATTTCAGCTTGTAATTGAAGATTCTTGTCTATTTCTGCGGGGGAAATTAAGCCAGGAAGTTCAAACAACTGGTCGCATTCCATACACAGGCAAGAGTAGGTGGGGATGTGGCAGAGAGAGAGAGAGAGAGAACGAGAGAACGCATGCTTACCTGTTTACTTGTGTATGCTCAGCTTTGTTTCTCCAGTCTTACACAGGTCAGGACTCCCTGTCTAGGGAATGGCACTACCCACAGTGGGCTGTCTTCCCACATGAGTTAACTCCATCCTCCATAGACATGTCCAGAGGGCAGCTCAATGTAGACACTCTTTCACTCAGACTCTCTTCCCTGGTGATTCTAGTTTGTATCAAGTTTACAGTTAAAGCTAACCAACCACCTCACAGTAGTACTTCAAGCTCAGCGACTTAGCAGGATGTGTTTGCTCACATGTCTTTACATATAGCCCATTTGAACGCTCCGTACTGTTGCCCCACAGAGCTTCACTCAAGCGGCTTGCCTGGATTTGTCAGCTAAAGCTTTACTAGGATAGCAGATACTTGCAAACTCACTTGTTGTGGTTGTTGTTTTGTTTGTTTTTTTGGGGTGCAAAATCGAGTTTCTTATGGCTGTAGGTCTTAGAATTTCATTTCCCTGTGTGGGCCTAGCTTTGGTAATTAGAAGCCCCCTGCAGTTCCTGACCATATGGCATTCTTTACCATAGCTGGTTGGGTCCTCCAAGCCAGCTGAAGAGAGTCTCCTACAACTCCAATAAATGGATGTAACATAACCACAGACTCATGGACAGATAGCGTGCACATCATGCCGCTGTTGCTGTTGCTGTGTTCTTTTGATCAGAAACAAAGTCCTGCCCATATTCAAGGGCACCCAATTACAGATAAGCACGGGCACTAAGGAGTCATAATGGGGCTGTGTTAAGAATCTACCTGCTGAAGGAAGTGAGAGGAAAGTTGGATTGATTATGCCCCCCCAATATATATATATATATATATATATATAATTTCCTGTCCTCTGTTCTCCATCATCACCAACCAATCTGCATGACAGTGTCTTGCACGTCATAGGAATTCAGGTGGTATTTGAAGACTTAACTATGGTGTTACAAAGCTGCTTTCGAAGAGCGCTGAAAACCCTTGTTAAGTACTTGACACTCTGACCATTGCAAATTGAAAGCCATCGTTTATAAATTGAAAGCTGTTAAGATAATGATTTTGCTAACAAAGTCTGTTTTTTTTTTTTTTTTTTTTTTATCATTGCTACCATTAAATTACACAGACTGTCTCTAAATTTATAATGGTTTGGCTTACAACTTTTTAACTTTATAATGGTGTGAAAGGGCATCTGTACAAGGCTGTTTTATGGTTTAGTCCATTCTCGTCATGGCAGGAAGCATGATGGGCGTGCATGCGTGCGTGCGTGCGTGCATTGTAACTGCAGGGATGTGAATTTGCATCACTTTTGGAAAAAAAAAGGGCACGTATGATTTAGGGAAAACCATAGCCCTGGCAGACACTGATAAGCCTGGTGGCACACCGAGCGGAAAGAGGGCTGACTGACTCTAGGTTCTTGATATGTGCAATACGCTGTCGAGCACTTGTAGAAGAATCGCCACTGTAAATATGCATGTTTTAATGGGATGTGTATACATTCAAATTTTCCAAAGGTGACAAATAATATGCGATTAAAAAAAAAGTGTCTTAGCCTAATTTACCAGAGATTCAGTTATTTGCCATGCTCCTGTGAGCATACACCTATACAAAGAACTTAAGGAAAGAAGGGCTGTTTTTGGCTCACTTACGGCGGGAAACGTGTGGTGGTGGAACCGGGCCTGGAGATAGCTGGCCACACTGTGTATTCACAGGCAGGAAGCACGCAGTGGTAAATGCGTGCACTCTTGATTTCTCCTTTTTATTCAGCACAGGACCTTAACCCACAGAACGGTGTAGACTACATTGAGATATGTCTTCCTACTTCACCTCAACTTATTCTAGAAAATCCCTCACAAACATGTGCAGAGGTTTTGTTTTTATGCAATTCTAAATTCCATTAAGATGAAATTAAGAGTAACTATCATAACATGTTCTCCAGTGCCCTGACCTAGAGGCAAACATTTCTTTTCAACTTAACATCCAAACGTGGAGAGTCTCTCTCTCTCTCTCTCTCTCTCTCTCTCTCTCTCTCTCTCTCTCTCTCTCTCCATAATACCTACCTCTCTTATATATAAAATTAATAGTGTTTATCATCTCTTCACTGTTACACATGAAACATTCATTTTTTTTTAATGTGTTACCCCCTTGACTTACTAGTGTATCTAAGACTCAATTTCAGCTTTTAAAAAACTTTTCCAAAAAAGTTTTATTTATTTTTTGGGATTATAGTATAATTGCACAGTTCCTCCCTTTCTTTACTCCCTCCAAGCCCTCACATGTACCTCCCTTTCAATTTCATGGTCGCTTTTCTTTGTTGTAGTTGTTGATGGTGGTGGTGGTGGGGTGTGTGTGTCTGTGTGTCTGTGTTTCTAAATAAATAAATACCACCTGCTCAGTCTGTGTAATGTTACTGTGCACATATTTTCAGGGCTGACCACTTGGTATTTGATAGCGTGCTCTGATTCCTTGTGTAAGGCCGAGGCTGTCTAAGCTTTCCCCTTTCCCTGTTAGCCTATCTATTGGTTGACTTTTTAAAATTGCTACTTGTGTCAACCCTAATTTTATCCTGTCAGATACTTTGATTAAAATGTTTTCCTTAACAGGCTGTTAAAATTCCCTGAATATTTCGCTGTTTAGGTGGATGTTGTAAAAGGCCCGTGGTTATAACACATGGTTATTGGATGGGAATTTCATGGACAGATATTTCTAAATCTCATGTGCTACAGCGCTGTGTATCGGTTTTACCTTTTCTAGTAACCCGTCTGTCAATTTTGTGGCTTACCAGTTACTGTGTGGGTCGTCGTAATGGGGATAGGACTGGGAACTTGGTGGTAGGATGAGGTGTTTTTGTACTTATAAGAATTTGAGACAATTAAGTGCTTTGAATTGAACTTGAAATATATTTTTCCCTGTTTCGATGATGCTGTTAGGAGTCACTGGAGCCCTAACATTTCATGGCATTCTGTAAAAGTGAAACAATTGAAAACCTAACCTTTGTCCTTCATTTGTAAGTATGATGTTAGGGCCTGAAATTTTTATTACAAGTTTTTAGAACTTATCTCCTTCTCACCACCTTGTTTTAATCACCCAGTTATACACCTGTTGATTGCCACTTTGAATTTCCTCTCTTACCCACTTTAGGTTGAGGATTCATTTTCTTTCTTTTTGATTACCGAAACCAGAATGAGTCATAAGGAAGCATCACCTAAACTCGGGGTCCTAAGAGAGTAGGAATCTTCATGTCTTAATTTTTTTTTTAAACCAGGCTTGTTTTGAAGCATATGTGTGAGCTACTTTCTTGTTTTGTCTTTTATTTTTTGTTCATACTTAGAATATCATTCAGGAAAATTTGTTGGGGGAATCAGACATTAAAATCATTTGCCAGGACCTTTAAAAAACAGTTTGTTGAAGAGTTTGAATTCCATTGAATGTGAGTAGTGATGGCTGTGTTTTCAGTTCTAAAATTTAATTATCCTGGCCATCTTTCTTGTTTCTTCAGATAGCACTGGCCTTGTTGAAGGGGAAATTCAAGACCAATTATTTTCTCAATCACTTTTTGTTCACATAGCTAGTTTATAATTATTTTTCTATGATAGTTCTTTTGTGATGTGTAAGAAGGTAATTTCAGACTTTAGGTAGCTAAATAGGGAAACACTGGACTTAAAAATGAAGAGAGGTTGGGCTCATAGAGGCTGAACCACCAACCAAAGAACATGCATGGACTGCTCATAGGCCCCCTGCACATGTGAAACTCATGGGCTGCTTGGTCCTCAAGTGGGTCCACTAACAACTAGAGTGGAGGCTATGTCTGACTTGGACCCAGAGGCAAACATTCTTTTCAACTTAACATCCATCCTCTGGATCAATTGCTTCCTCTGCATCCTGTTTCCCTAGTAGGGCTGCCTTGTCTTGCCTCAGGGTAAGAGGAGGCACTTGGTCCTGATGTGACTTGATATGTGCCAGGGTGGGTTGGTACCTGGGGGAGTTAGAGGGGGAAGGGAGATACGGGAGAAGGAAGTGGGAGGGTGGCCCTGGAAAGAGAGGAGGGAGTGGGGTAGTGATGATTGAGATGTAAAATGAACAAATAAATTAATGGAAAAGAAATAAAGAGAAGTTGTGGTAGGGTGCTTGCCTAGCATGTGCAAAGTACTGTATTTGATTACACACTCTCTCTCTGTCTCTCTTTCTCTCTCTCTCTCTCTCTCTCTCTCTCTCTCTCTCTCTCTCTCTCTCTCTGTCACTCACTCACTCACAGGAATTCTGATCTACCCGCAGGGCATGGTGGTACACACTGTCATCTCAGAGCTCAGGAGGAAGAGGTGAGAGGATCTTGAGCTCAAGGTCAGGACTGTGAGTTACATCGTGAGCCCCAGTGCCAGGCAGAATTCTCCAGCCCCCTCAAAAGAGCTGCAGGATAGATATTTAACTGATCAAACCACTTAGTAAATGTGTATGACTTTACTTAAAGCTTGAGTGATTATAGCAGTGTCACGTAGAACGTTATAGTTTTATGCATTTTGACGGGACTCAGCATTTCTAAGAGAATGTGGAGCTCGCTATGAGTTTTTAAGGATCCTGCTTACTAACTTGATAAGTCAATAAGCAATCCTTTTAGGTAATCTTTGCATCTTAAGTAGCTTCAATGTTGATGATGTTTTTAGGGTAAATACTGACTATATATTTAATTTTTGGACAACACTAGTTTATGGAAAACAGGTCATATATGACATTTGAGGTAAGTTTGGTTATTTTGAGTTTAATTATATGAGCATGTATAATGATTTTTTTTCTTCACAGCAAGGATTTTCTCTTTCTCCTCTGGGTGTAACTAACCGGTTTAAACTAAAGGAGAATTTACTGAAATGTGACGGGGCAGGGTGAGGGGTTAGGAATGACACTGGAATGAGGGAATGGAGTTTCAAGAAGCTTTTTTTTTTTTTTTTTTTTTTTTAGCCCTCAACGCTACCTTGCTCTGTCTCCTTTATTGATTAGGCCTGATTATTGAACATGTCTGTTCAAAGATAGGAACTTGAGTGAACTCTTTCAGTTTTTAGACTGAAAGAATAAACAAGCCCCAAACCACAAGTCCCATTTACATTTGTGGCTTCTGATTGGATAAGCCTAGATCAGGTATCTCTCCTCCAAACAGTTGTGGCCTGGACTGTGGGTCGGGTCTTCAGGAAGATGACAATCCATATCCTGGCCATGTGGTTATAGAGATGGGCCAGGAATGTTTCTAGAGATGATGGGATGGAGGAAGGGGGGACATGAGAAGAAGGTAATTACCACATACTTTTATCATTTGAAATGAGAGAAGAAAAGGAAAGGTCTAGAATGTGCTGAGAAGAAAAGTTTTGATACTCCTTTTAGTACATGATAGGGCTCTGAAGAGAGAGAGAGAGAGAGAGAGAGAGAGAGAGAGAGAGAGAGAGAGA
>OU015756.1:54924650-54939781 GCA_907169655.1 Acomys percivali
AGAGAGAGAGAGAGAGAGAGAGAGAGAGAGAGAGAGAGAGAGAGAGAATACAAATATATATATTTTAATAAAATAAGCAATTTGACAAGCAGTAGAGAACTGTTAGGCTCCTTTATCAGGATGCTGAAGACCCAGGACAGTTGATGGCGTAGCTCTAATCTGAAGATCAGCAGGTCTGGGACCAGGGAGAGCTGACATCTCAGTTCTATTGCAAAGGCAGGAAAAAAACTGATGTCCCAGCTCAAAAGGAGCCAGACACGAGGACGGTCTCCCTTATTTGGGGAAGGACAAGTCCTTTTGCTCTCTCTGACCATGCAGATTGGGTAGGTCTGTCCCTTCAGCACCGAGGGCAGTCTGGTTTAGTCTCTCACCATTGGTGTTAACCTACAACACATCTGAATAAATTGGGTGTGGTATGCCTGCCAGTAACCCCTGAACTAGTGAGGCTGGGGCATCAGGATCATAGTGAGACCCCCCCATCTCAAAACCAAAATAAATCCTTTTCACAGAATAACATTTGACCAAATATTTAGGCAACTCACAGTCCAGTCACCTTGACAGAGTTAACCGTCACAAAGTGATACTTGTTCAAATAGGAGTTGGAGTATGTTTTAGATTTCACAGTTCTGTTATGGGGCAAGTTAAAATGAAACTGGAAGGGATTATGTATGCAAACTGGTAAGCTTGGTTTCTCTGAGTAGTTTTCATTCTTAGTGTAGCCAAAATGCCCATAAGCCTTTTATTATTCAGAAAAAAAAATGGGAAAGTACTTAGGATGTGAAATGGGATATCTGAACAACCAATCTTAGGATAAATTAAATAGAACCATGCTCTCCTAAACAGCTTTAAGAGCTCTCTGTGTAGATTAATTTGCAGACATATCCATTGGCTTACAGGAGAAAGAAGTGAATACAAATCCACTCAAATATAAATGTAATGGGATATTTCAGTGTCTAAGAAATTAACCTTGGCTCAAAGTTCTATCATTGTAAGAAGAGCATACATATTAGATGGAAATTCTATGTATTAATTTTCTGTTAGGTTTTCAGAAATAAAATGTTTGTGCTTTATTATATTAGATAAGTAAAACCAAGTTTGTAAAGATCACTTAACTTTTTCTCAGGGGCCTGAGAGTCTTTCCCTGCACAGCACTCTTCTTTTTTTTTTTTTTTTTTTCAAGAAAGAGTTTCCCTGTGTAACCTTGGCTGTCCTGGACTTGCTTTGTAGACCAGGCTGATCTCGAACTCACAGTGATCCACCTGCCTCTGCTTCCTGACTGCTGGGATTAAAGACGTGTGCCACCATGCCAGACTGCATAGCACTCTTTTGACTAGGGCTAATATTAAACCAAAAGACAAAGTAGAAATGTTTACTAAAGCAGGACAGTAAAGGTGGGTTCAGAACCGAGAGACAATGAACTGATCACTAGCATGCTCAGGATCAATGTTTATTTTACTCCCTTGTCTTGGAATTCTTAGGTTTGCTAAGTAATACTCCATTGTGTAAATAAATGTACCACATTTTATTCATCCATTCATCTCCTGAGGGACATCTAGGTTGTTTCCAATTTCTGGCTATTACTTATAGCTGCTAAAAAGAGTGAAATCATGAAGTTCACAGGTATAAATGGATAGTACTAGGAAAACCACCCTGAACCAGCTAACTCAAACCCAGAAAGACAAACATGGTATGTATTCACTTACATGTGGATATTAGCTGCTAAGTAAGTGATAACCAAGTTGAAATCCATAGAACCACAGAGGTTAGGTATAGAGGATGGGAGTAGGAAGGGCAGGCAGATCCCCTAGGAAAGGGAAATAGCTATGCATAGATGAGGAGGGGACTGGAATGGGAGGACAGAGTGAGGAGGAGGCATTGAGAGGGGGACATAGTAGGGATACATACGGGGAGAGACAGCTAAAATTACCGGACATTTGAGGGGTAGTATGGAAACCTAATACACATGAATCTTCCTATAATATATGAATGCATATATTTCCTAAATACTAAATATATATGTATATTCCTAAATATATTCCTATTTACATAAATACATATATAAACTGATATAAAATTATATATTATATACAATTTATATAAAATTTATTCCATTTATATATTTACATTTATATTAATATGTGAAGGTGATCTAAATGAAACTGCCAAATAATACAGAGACAGAGCCCTAACGGGCCATGTTTCACCACTAAATGAAGCTTCCAGTACTGGGACTGGGTCACATCTAATTGACATGTCAGCCAAATGGGACCTAAGAAATACCTCAAACAACTTAGACTGTTGCCAAGACTATAGGTTGTTCTCCACAAACTGACAGCATGGCCCCGAATGCTGAAGACAACACTTATACAACTCACTGAACATGGGAGCTGGTGCCTGCCTAGAGTCTTCACCCCTACATTCTGGTGGTGTCTCTGGTTACTGGAAGGTACTCTGCACACCACCAAAGAAGAAACATAAACACTAGGTCAGCCATAAACCTTTGGATTGGCAGTGGTGTCCTGCCTGCAAGATATGGCTAGGGCAATGATGGCCCAAAGCTTGTGGGAGTAACCAACCAATACCTGGTTTGAATTAAGACCCACTCCACAAGGTGGAGCTCATATCTAACACTGCCTGGGTGATCAAGACCCTGAGAGTAGACAGCCCAGAGACCTAGAGTAAAGCCAAATAAACTGTCCTAAAACATGTAGCAGTAAAACGACTCTTAGTGATGCTCTACTATATTCGTAGATTAGTGTCTTGCTCAACCATCAACAGAAAAGTTCTGCAACAGATCAAAACAAATACAGAGATGCACAGCTGGACACGGTGTGTGTGTGTGTGTGTGTGTGTGTGTGTGTGTGTGTGTGTGTGTGTTAGATAGATACATAGATAGGTAGATAGATGATAGAAACAGATGATCTTGGAAAACTCAGCCATAAACAGATGTCTCCATCAAATCCTTACCCTCGGGGCTCAGGACATTTTTCAGAAGATGAGGTGGAAATAGTGTAAGAGCCAGGAAATATAAGGGTCTCTCAATCAACAAAATTGACACACATTTGAATATAAGGCAGCATGCAGAAGGCCTGTACCTGCCGAGGTTCCAGAGCGGAAAGGAGGAGTGGACACATTCTCCAGTCCCTAACCCAGATGCCACTTCCGATTGAGACCCACTTGTGAATAAAAATTTAGTTTTCTCCAAGGGAGTCTTACTGGGGAAACTATTCTGAATAGTAGGCTGTGGGCCCAGCAGTAAACGCTCAACAGAAAACGAACTCGATGGTATCTTTGGAGGTTCCTTGTCTCATACTGTTGCGTCAGGGCTTTCCCTTTTATAAAACTTATCTTTTTATTTAACTTTACTTATCTAGTTTTTTTTCCCTGCTCCCTTTTTACTCTACAGGTCCTTGGCTGTACATTATAGTTTCCAGTTTAGCGTTGCTATGGGGTTCCTGAGTGTGTGAACGAGTGGGCCTCTGTTTGTTGCTCCTTTCTCTTGGGCTCTTTTCCTTCTGTTTGTTTTGTCCTTTTCGGATGTGTTAGTTTTTGTTTTATTTTATCTCATCCCTTAGAAGCATGTTTGATTTCTAATGAGAGACAGCAAGGGGGTGGATCCAGATGGAAGAGGAGGTGGGGAGGAACTAGGAGGAGTCGGGGGAGGGAAACCACAACCAGGGTGTGTTATATGAGAGAAATCTATCTTCAATAAGAGGGAAAAACAACAACAGCAAAGACCACTGTTGTCCTGACAACACCTTTACCATGGAAATATCCAATCTGCCCAAGTGGGCACACTTGTATTCCCTGTCTATATTTAAATTGTTCAAAGTACAGCGAAGGGCTGGGAGCATATATGAATTATATAAACCTGAGGTCTGTGTAAGCTACTACAACTTTAAATTCGAGACTAGTTCCATTTTTGCCTTATCCATAACCACTCATCTTCTTCATTAATCTCTGTTGAACAGAGAGACTTGTCACTGGGAAGTCATGTTAATTCTGGAAGGGTGTAGGGTACTTTAATGTCTGCTGGCTGTATTTTAAGTGCTCAGTAGCTGATGTGAAGAGGACAGCGTATCAGACGTTACACTTTATAAACACTGTGTTAAAAAATCCCTTTGACTAGAAAATTGAGGAGTTTAAGCTTTGTCATGGCTTGGTTTACCTACTTTCTACTGTAGTAACCTCCATTTGCTGGCTAGTGTTATATCAACTTGACATAGCTATAGTCATCTGAAAAGAGGAAACCTCATGGAGAAAATGATGTCATAAACTAAGGTTGTGGGCAAGCCTGTTGTGTAGCATTTTGTTAAGTTAGTGATTTGATGTGGGAGGGCCTCAACCATTGGGGTGGTACCATCCCTGGGCTGGTGGTCCTTGGGTCGTTCAGAAAGCAAGCTGAATTATCAGATAGTATTTTCTTGCATTAGATGGGAAATAACACAGAGACCCACAGCTGGGCAGTGTGCACAGAGTGAGAGACTTTGGAGCAAATGGGATGTCTTCATCAGATGCCTTCCTCTCAGGACTCAGAGATCCATGTGGAAGAGCATGTGGAAAGATTGTAAGGGTCAGAGGAGATGGATGACTCCAAGGAAACAGTGTCTTCCAGACACAGCAGGACTGATGCGTGTATGAGATCACAGAGATTATGGCAGCATGCCCAGGGCCTGTACAGGTTCAAGCCAGAAGGGGTCATAGCACTGAGTCGGGGAAATAGAAATGGGCTCGCACCTTTAACCAAGAAGCTATCTGCAACTGATAACCACTTACAGAAGAAAAATTGTGTTTTTCAAGTGGAGTCTCAGTGAGCCTATTAGCCACCATATTAGGGTGTCTATTGCTGTGAAGAGACACTATGACCATGCCAACACATATGAAGGAAAACATTTAATTGGGGCTGGCTTACAGTTCAGAGGTCTAGTCCGTTATCATCATGGTGGGAATCATGGCAGCATGCAGGAAGACATGGTGCTGGAGAAGGAGTTTAGAGTTCTGCATCTGGATTCGCAGGCAGTAGGAAGACACTGTTAACCACTGGCCTGGCTGCGGCATCTGAGACATCAAAGCCCACCCCCTAGTAACACACTTTTTCCAACAAAGCCACACCTACTCCAACAAGGCCATATCTTCTAATAGTACCACTTCCTGTGAGCCCATGAGGGCCATTTTCTATTAAACCACCATACTTCAGGCCCTATGCCCAGGAGTATTTGGCCAACACAAAATGAACTCAATGATCTTTTTGTAGACTTTCTGTTTCATATTGTTTTGTTGCATTTTTGGGTTTTGTTGTTGTTGGTTTTTTGGTTTTAATTTTTGTTTTTGGTCTTCCTGGTCTTATGCTTGTATACTTTGGTTTCTAGTTTGTGAGGTTTTTTTTCCCTCTGTGTGTGTTCCTTTTTTTTTTCTTTCAAGAGAGGAAAAAGAGTTTGAGGTTGGTGGAGAAATGGGGAGGGTCTGGGAGGCATTTGAGGTAGGGAAAAATGTGGTCAGAACACATTGTATGAACAATAATTTTTCTCAATTAAAAAACAAACAAACAAACCAAACAAATCAATCAGCCAACCAACCAACCAAAAAACAAGAAGAAAGCAGGATGAGCAAGCCAGTAAGCAGATTTTTTCCCATGGTTTCTACATCAGTTTCTGCTTTGAGTTCCTTCCCTCACTTGCCTTGCCTGTAGACTGTGACCTGGAAGTGTGGGATGAAATAAACCTCTTTAGTCCCAAAGTTGCTTTCAGTCATGTTGTTTCATCATAGCAATAGAAACCCCAGCTAAGACACTCCACTTCTGAGTCCATGTTTTAATCGATTTATTTAGGCCTCTAATTTGTTTCCTAATAAGCTTATAAGGACCTAGAGATTTAAAAAAAAAATGTCTTTTAATTACAAGTAATTATTTGAGCGTGAATGAATTAATAATACTTATGAAGAAGGAGACTGCTGCTTTGTTAAAGCAACACGTGGATTCCAGACAACATATCAAGCACTTGGTGAATTTGGTTTTACAGACAAGGAAACTGAGGTCCCAGAAGTGAAAAAGCTAGGCCTAGGTATATAGCAAGATAATTGCAAAGCTGACATTTGCTGATGAGAGTCTAGCTCTTTCTGCCACCCCTACCTGTGTGTAACAGGATGTTCCGTTGTGTGGTATTTTAAAGAGATCTACATTTGAGCTGTGGTTGCCAGGCCTTTCCTCTAACAGTGCATCCGAGCCTGAGACAATAAATGAGTGACACTAAACAGAAACGGTTAGCAAGAACCAAGGGCTTTTATATTGAATTTTGAAAGCCCTTGCCTTGGTTGAGCCAGTTTTTATTTCTTCATTCCGCTGTCGTGAGTGGAGTGGCTCTGGCTACCAGGCCTTCCCTGCTGTAATGGATTGCAGCTTCTGAACTGTGAGCCGAAAGATGTCTCATTTCAAGTTGTTTCTGTTAGGTATTTTATTGCAGCGATGTGAATGTAATTTATATACCAAGTTCATTGTATTGTTTTTACATTCATGTGTGTGTGTGTGTGTGTGTAGTGTACCATGGTGTGCATGTGGAAGTCAGAAGTCAGGAGTATTTTATCACAGTGATATGAAAGTAATAAGTATAACAAGTTCCTCATATTTTTTACATTCATGTGTGTGCGTGTGTGTGCGCTCTGCTCCGTAGTGTGCATGTGCATGTGGAAGTCAGAAGTGAGGAGCTGCCTCTCTCCTCCTTCCATGTGCGCCCTGAGGATTGAGTTCAGGCAGACAGGCTCACAGCAGGTGCACTTGCTTCCTGAACCGCGCTGTCCTCTCCCATACCCAGTTCTTACGGCTCAAATCTGTGGCTGGCAACCAACTCCGAAAACCATTTAAAATGTGAAATTCAGAGAACAAATCTAAAGATTTTAATTGCTTCAGCTGGTTATGAGGATACGGTTGGGCATGAAGAATTCCATCTTTAATAAACCATCCCCGATGCCCCTCGCTCCACAATGATACATTTTTATTCCAGAGACTCTGAGTGAGAGTCTCATTATTGTGTCTTCATCAGAGATCACTTCTCTTTCTTTTTACTATTATCACTGAGCAGCAACAACAACACAAACAAAAAAAGAGATGCCCACTCCAGGAACCCCCACCCCTACTCCAGGCATGCTCTGCTCTGTGTGCATAATTTACATAGCATCATCTTTAGCTTCTAGACACAATCAGTGTCAGTGTTGATTAGCTGTTAGGAATGGAACTTTTATTTTTCTTTCTCTCTTTTTTTTTTTATTCCTTTTGATATATTGGCAAGACAGCTATGAGAAGTGTAGGTTCAGTAATTGTTACTGTATTCCATGTTCCTCCCAGCGAGTCAGGGGTACCAAAGCGTGTGGGGCCTCATGCCGAGAGGATGGGACACACAAGTTCCCCAACTTTGCCACTTAGGGGAAGACGAATGTATGAAAGGATTCAAATGGTCTGTTTCTCAGTTCTCTGAAAGCCTCCTGATTTTTCTCACTCATATTAGTGGCATAGAGTGTGGTGGTTTAATGAAAACAGGACGTGGCCTTCCCTAGGTGTGGCTGATGAGAAGGTTGTTGTTGTAGATACGAGGGAAGATTCAGCGAAGAGGCATCTGGAAGTGTGCTGCGCAGGGAGAGAACATAGTAGTGCACTGAACATGGCCATTAGAACAAACTGTGCCATAGAGGAGTGGGGGGGGGGGAGGAGAGAAGAGGAGAAGAGAGAGCAGAGAGAGAGAGAGAGAGAGAGAGAACAGAGAGAGCCAAGTGAGCAAAGAGGGCAAAGCGAACCAAGAGCTCATGGCTTGAAGGTCTCAGAGATTTTCCTATGGAGGAGGAACTTGAAAAACTGACCTATTTCCGCAAGGCTGAGAAAAGCAATAGATCCAGAAGTGTCCAACAGTGTCCAGAGTTTGGGTAGGGCCCCAGTGACAGGCGAGGCATGGGGCAGTTCTTTTCCCAGTGGATAACATTGCCACCATAAAGGTAGAGTTATCTCTGCCCCATCGTCTTACTTGGGGGAATCTTGGGTTCACTGCTAGGAGCTGGCATTTCTGTCTTTCACAGGAAGCCTTTTCATTAAGTATTTTAAGTGCCATATTCAGCGGATCTCTGAAAGGTTTCCAGGGCCAACTATTAAGTACAGCTGGTTTTAGACAGACTTTACTTGTTTTTAGTTACTTGCTGTAGGCTTGACCTTGAAAACATACAGAGATCGATAAGAGCAGATGAATGACTGTGAGCCTGGTTCTGAGCACAGCAAAGAATTTAATCATCTGTAGGGTGATTGAACATTAACATCCATGTTTTAGTTGTCGTTAACAGTTTACAACAAGTTAGTAGCTTTTATATGTTTAGGATTTTACAGCCTTATCATCTTAAGTTTGAGTTGAAGATTTGATTGAAGATATTTATCATAAAATATAGTCCACAGAGAGACTGGGAACTTCACTTTTCCGAACTTGTATAGTGTCATAGGTTCTTGAATGACTCAGTTAATCCAAATAGCTGACACTTAGCAAAGTTAGCAAAAATAAAGAGGCTAGGCATTTATCTTCTAGTCAGTTACTGTAAAGTTGAGTAGACCTTAGGAATTTATAAACCTTACTTATCAAAAATACCTTATTTATATATGTTGGCCATTATCTGAGATTTTTTTTAGAAGCCTAGTATTGAACTTAGCAAAGACATGTGGTTAAATATAATTTTAAATTAGTTTTTGTTAATCTGGGCAGACCTTTATAACATTAGGGATTTATAAACCTTATTCATCAGACATATGTTATTACTTATTTAAAACCATCATACAAAATCCATCCTAATATAAAGTGCCCTGGAGACCTGATGTTGGCTCCTTATGCAGTGAGAAGCAGAGGGCTTAGTAGGACTAAGAAGTTTTATGATTGTTGAATTAGTTGGTTTATACCATGTGGACATCTTAATAAAGTTGGCAGTGTAGTTATAGTGCATGTACTGCCTTTTATCCTTAGTAAAGATGCCTGCCAGCTGCATGGTTGCTTCCATCTGGATGAGGTCGTTGGCCAAGATGGAAGCAAGCCACATGATTGCTATTTAAAAACATCTATTTTGCTAGACAAGAGTTGAACATAAGGTATATGTACAGTGTGCTGTATACGAGATTATGATTACCTACGTATAGATTTTTAAACTATAAGCCTTTCGTTATAAATTTTAAGTTAAATTTTTATTACAGATTTTTCCAGATATTTTGACCATACCCAATGAATTAAGAAATTCAAAGATAAAGAGTTTACACAATAGTCTTAAAAGATTTCCTGAGAGCAGACTGCAAAGAAATCATAACGATAAAAGTTTTTTTTTTTTTAAAGACTGGAAAGTAGAAAAGCCTTTGAGCTAAGAGTCTTTTGGAAATAATAGAACAGAGAAAGTTTAGATATAAAATTTTGGAATCATTTGTGCAGTGGCAGAACTTTTTACTATATGAAAGAATTTAAAAATCAAGTGTGCCAATTTTTTGGCCTTTGAGCCATACTGAGACCAAGCTGTTTGCAGTAGGACAGCGCAGCTTTAATGCAATCTGAGTCTGAGTGGGAAACTGAGTCTGAGGAGGAAAGAAGAAAGGAATCACAGAAAGAACTCTGCTTGAGGGAGGCTTCCGGTGAGCTCCAAGAGGGAGCCAAGAGACAGAGAACAGTGAAGGAGGAGGAGGAGAGTCACAAGCAGGGACCCCCCCACCAGAAGGACCATTCCAATGTTGTATACATCCGTGAGGGGCACAGGGAAGAGACCGAGCAGGCAGCTCTGAGGGTGAGGTGATGAAAGGGATGCTGTATAGGCTCAGAGGAGCATAGTCTGTGGGACTTCCAGGAGGAAGCTGAGAGGGAACAGGGTTGCAGCATATAGGCCCAGGAAGGCATAGCCAATAGACCCTATAGGCAAGGGAGAGGCCAGGTGGAAGGACAGCCGCTGAAGAGGTGGACACTAGAATTTGGGGTCAACTATGGTAGGCAGGAGAAGTCGGAAGAAACAGGCGGTCCATGCGTACTTTAGGAAGAGTCAGACCAGCAGCTTGGTTTGGTTAGGAAGGGCTGAGCCCCTTGGAAGAGAGCTCATATATGTCTCTCCTGGGTTTCGGTCACCAAATGAACAAAGTGAGGACATGGCTGTTCCTGTGTGTGGTTGAGGAGAAGGTTTTCATCGTGGATATGAGAGAATTTAGCCAGAGGCGTCTGGGAGAGTCCAGAGCAGAACAGCAAGACTAGACATGACCAGTAGATTGAACCTGTGCATTCCACGTCTTCCGGGAGAGGCCACCTGGCACCAAGCTGGAAGTGTGTGCTCCTCCACTCAGTGTCCCCTAGGAATGTTGGGCTCTGGACTGGGAAGGGTGAAATGCAGAAAGAAGTCTGTGCCATAGGGTTTCTGGTTCAGCAAAGAGTGCGGGAAAAGGAAATTCTCAGCAGTATTACAGTGCTCACGTAAGTATGCAGGAGAGAAGACCCTCTCTGCAACAGTGTAGTGTCACAGCTCTGTTAGCTGGGCTGCCAGCACCAGGCCAAGCAGCAGCAGGGATCTCAGGGCCCTGAGACTGAGTAAGGCGGTGATGGAGGCCCAGACCTGACTCAGGAGACTAGGTTGGTTTGGGAGCAGAAAGATGGCGGTGGAGGTCTGTGCTGACTCACTGGTGAATGGCAGAAGCTGGTGGCCGCTGGGCAAGCTCCACTGGGGACCATGGCAGTTTAGTGGCAGCTGCTTGACTAACAGTCAAGTCCGGGGATTCAGCAATGAGTTCTCTGGGGAGACAGGAGGTCCTTCTTTCCCAAACATTACAGCTCAGAATAAACAGCCACTCTCAGATGATCTTAAATGGACTAGATGGTGCTTACACATGTGTGCTTTATTTCATGTGAAACGGGGACTTATAAACCTCAGGTACTGGAGAAGAGCTTTGAGGATGATTGCATTTCATTGGCTGGGACTAGGATGCTGGCAATGCTGTATTTACACGGGGAAAGATAACGGGGAAAAATAACAGCCTGCGTGACTGACCACCTGTAATCACTGTGGGGTTGTGTCATGTGCTCCTGAGGTAGGCACAGAAGCAGAGAGGGGGCTTTGTCCCATGCCTTCCATTCTCAGGATGAGATTTTCATTCTCAGGATGAGATTTTCAATCTCAAGTTTGAGATTTTTTTTGGGGGGGGGGGGCTTGAACGTGCTCCATCTTGCCAGTTGCATGCCAGTCCCTCTGGAGGCATAGTGGAAGAGCCCTACACGGATTGGGGCATGAGAGGAGAGAGGTGGGCAGAAAGAGTGAGAGAGCTGATAGGACCAAGAGGGCGGAGAAAGTCAAAGAGTGCAGTGCGGAAATGGCAGGCTTGAGTAGGAATGAGAAGCTGGCAGAAGGGAAGCGAATAGGCTGGAGAAGTTTAGGGTGGTGGTTTGGGGAGAGAAGAGCTAAGAGGAGCCAGGATGCCAGCACAGACCCTGTCACAGGTACTTGCTGCAAGAGCCTAGAGGCCAGCATGTGCTTTAGTGTGTTAAGCACCACAGTTAGCCATTTGTCCTGGGGTCCTTTTGAACGTGTGACAGTGGTCATTTGTTTAACTTATGTTCTTGTTTTATTGGTGTGGCACCAATCTCACAGTTCTAAATCTGAGCCTTAGGCCAATCCATCATACTTTAAGGATGGCGTATCACAAGAGTACTTTTGTAGGTTCCATGCCAATACATGGGGCCTAGTGGATGAAGAGATTCAAGTTCATAGTTAAGCAGTATCAGGCCTGATGACAGCCAAGTGCTGTACAATTGAAAGGAGGAGGAATATAATGCAATTAACTTATCAAATGTGTGGCTGACTTCTTTGAGGAGCTATACTACACTGAAAAGTCACTTTTGGTCAATGTTTGTTGGCTAGACTGTTAAGAGCTGTGTCAGTTTTGGTGAGAATGTCCGTGCTTTGCCTTGGCTCCATCTTACAGCTTTCAGCCTGCCATTGTGGCCAGCCAAGTCACAAGTTAGCTGAGCTGATCAAGAGTCAGGTTGGTTGAAACTCATTGGATGAGGTGCCTTTTCTGTCTGCCTGGTTTGCTGCGGATGCTCTGTTAGTCAGACACTCTGTGTCCATTCCTACAGGATCTTTCACACCACGTTTTCAGATAGTGTATCGTATCATGTGGCACTATGATAAGTGATATGTGTTCTAGCATCCAGTGACTTCTCTCTTTTTAGAGAATTGCTGAATTTCTGCCCAGTGGCTGAATTTATTTGCACCACCGTCCTTTAGAATGGGGCTATTCAAATGGATTGGATAAAATGACCACTTTTTTTAAAAAAAAAGTTTGTTCTCATGTCATGAGTTATCCTCCTGTAAAATATAAAACTCCATCCTTAATTATGGCCAGAATATCAGATTGCTATAAAATGCTGTAAAATTTCAAACGTTTAGTCTCACTTTCAATACATGTCTTGTTGTGGAATGATAAAAAGCAGTTTATGGACTTGTCATTAGTCTGTAGAGTGTGATCTTAGCAACACTGGAGGAGTTCACCTCAGCACAAACATGCAGTGTGATGATAGTTCTATCTTGAGCCAATGTATCATGCTGTACTAAGCTTTGAGATTCGTATTTTTGTTTGGGAGATGTTCTGTGATGGAGGTAAAGGCATGTTTGTACTTCCTGGTTAAAATGTTCATTTTGGTTTATCATCTGGAACAGCAGCAGAAGGAAGTGGTATTATGGGCTTCCCTTGCCCTTTCTACCACAGGGGTCTCTTTTTCAGGTTAGCGAATCAATGTTAGGGTTCTAGATGACGCTAGTATGTATTCCAGTTGTGCCCTTAGGGTCTAGGAGAAGTACGGAACCCTACCAGGTGGTGGGAGTTCAGATATATTGGGCCAACTGTAAGTTGGATTTTGGTCATTTGGTTTCTATCCTCCATATAATTCCACTCTAAGTGGTAGACCAGAACTCTATTTTGGGTATTCTGATATTAGTGACTATATTCACTAGTCCAAAAAGGGGCTGGGCTTTCCAAACTCTTAGATCACTGTTGAACTACTCTGGTACAAGGTCACATATTTACTTAGAGAGATTTCTTTTTCTTGAGAAAAATATGCCTTCTTTTTTTCAAAAGGACTCCACTTCCTTTCTGTTAATGGGTTCTGAGTCTGAGAAGCAGCTTAGAAATTAAGGATCAATTGTTTTTCCAGTTCTTGGTCCTCTTGGTAAGCAAAGAGCTTCATTGACTGTTGCAGTTTGCATTGTAGTCCTTCAACGTTTGTATGTTGAGGTGTCAATCTTCTGAAATTATAAACAGGACACTTGCAGATGTAAGTAGTAAACACAGTGGAGCAGATAATTTCCCCTTTAAGGGGAGAAATTCAGACACACACAGGGAAAATAAATGAAAATAAAGGTAGAGACCAGAACGACCTATCTCCAAGCCAAGGAAGGCCATATGGGCAGATAGAGACAACCACAAGATTCTCACTGTTAGAAGAAACAGGTCCTGCTAATTCTATGAATTTGGTCCATTTGCTTCTGGAACTTTAGGCAGTATATTTTTTCTTTTAACCTGCTGGGTTTGTGAGGTGGTGTTGTCGTCATAACAGTCTAGTAGCTTTCTTGGATCTATAAATTAAATGCCTAATGATTTTTTTAAGCAGCACCTCCGATTCCTACAGGTCAAGGCTCCCTGATTGTCACTCAGACATACTGCACATATTTTTGCCTTCTAGTGCTAAGTGGTATCCTTTATGCCTGATGTTTCGGAGTTCTATCTGCCCCACTGAAATCTCATTATTAATGAGGACCCACTGAAGCTACCCTTGTTAGAAATTAAACTCTAACATCAGAGTTCTACAAAACTAACCCACTCTTTGCTATCTAGTATTTGTTCCCATGTCTCATCATTCTCAAAACAAGCTTGTACAAGTGTGCTCTCAGTTCTTTTTTAAAAAATATGTTCCCTTTGCATCCCAGTTGTAGCCCTCTGCCTTGTTGCCTCCTGATCTCACCTCCTCCCTCATATCTTTTCCCTCCCTCTCCTAGTCCTTAGAAAGGGAAGCCCTCCTTCCCTAACATCTGACCTCAACCTATCAAGTCTCATCTTGACTGCCTGTATCTTCTTCCTCTGCGGTTTGGCAAGGCTGCCCTCCCAGGGGAAAGTGACCAACATGTGGGGGCCAGAGTCGACATCAGAAGTAGTCCCTACTCCCCATATTATGGGACCCACAATGAGACTGTGCTGCTTATCTACTACATCTGAGCAGTGGGTCTAAGCCCACACTACACATGGTCCTTGGTTGGTGCCTCAGTCTCTGCAGCACCCCCTGTCCTCTGCCCAGGTTTGTTGGTTCCGTTGGCTTCCTTGTGGAGCTCCTGACCCCTCCAGGTCCCTCTGTTCCCCAACTCTTCCATAAGACTCCTGTGCTCCACGCTTGAGTTTGGCTGTGTGTCTTAGGATTTGCTTGGATCTCCTGCTGGGTGGAGTCTTTCAGAGGACCTCCATGGTAGGCTCCCTTCCTGTTCCTTCTCTTCAACTGCTTCCCGTGTCTATTCTATTTGTCCTTCTGAATGAGAATTAAGCATTCTCCCTAGGGTCTTCCTTGTTATTTAGGTTTTTTTTTTTTTTTTTTTTGGTTTGGGTGTTGTAGTGTGGTTATCCTGTATTATTCGGGTAATATACATTTATAATTAAGTATATACATGTCTTTCTGGCCCTGGATTACTTCACTCAGGATGATCATTTCTAGTTGCATCCATTTGCCTGCACATTTCAAGATTTCCTTCTTTCAATAGCTGAGTATAAATGTAACACATCTTTATCTGTTCTGCAGTTGAGGGACATCTAGGTTGTTTCCAGATTCTGGCTATTATAAATAAAGCTGCTATGAGCATAGTTGAGCAAATGTCTTTATTGTATGGTGGAGCATCTTTCAGGTATATGCCCAGGAGTGGTATGGCTGGGTCTTGAGGTAGAACTATTCCCAGTTTTCTGAGAAAGCATCAGATTGATTTCCAAAATGGTTGTACAAGTTTGCATTCCCACCAGCAAGCATCCTCAGTTCTTAATGGCACATAACCAGACAGTCTGGGTATCATTGTGTGTGTGTGTGTGTGTGTGTGTGTGTGTGTGTGTGTGTGTGTGTGTGTGT
>OU015756.1:54946889-54964115 GCA_907169655.1 Acomys percivali
ACACACACACACACCACATATACAAACACCCCCCTACACCCCCTCCCCCCGACTCCACCACACCATACCACATGCCCCCCCAATCTGCCTGTGCTGTCGTTCAAACACTAGTTTTCTTATTTGTAGTAATCATTTAACCATGCATGTCTAAGCATAGACGTTGTGTGATATATCTTAAACACATGCAACCAACAAGTAACTGTTGCAAACAAATTCTTACCAAAAGTCTGAAATCTAAGATAGATGAAATCAGGGCTTCCTTGGGTGACACAGTAATGGATGGCCTAGCGTCTTGCCTTCTTCCCTTCCCTTCTTCCCATCTAGGTATTAGTATTTCCTGGAATCCAACCAGGAAAGTGGTTGGAATTCTAGGTTAATTACTCTGAGTACAGACTTTGGCTTTGTATGGAGAGTTAGATCAATGCATAAATTTGGCAGGGTAGATCTGATTTTTGTTTTGTTTTGCTTGCTTGTTTGTTTTTTTAAAAATCTGTTGTGCTTGGTGCTCTGTGGAGGACTTTTAACCTAGAAATTCATATGTTCCAATTGTGACGTAATTTAAAAATTTGTTTAATTTAGTCAGTGCTGTCTTTCGGCCCTTGAAGAAGTTAGCCTCATCACAGTCAAATGCAGAAAGGAATTAATGTGTGTGTGTGTGTGTGTGTTTGTTTGTGTGTGTGTTTGTTTGTGTGTATATGTGTTTAACGTAGCTTTCTCTAGTCGTATTCAACCCAGGGACCCAAACCAGGTGTGGCCCACTTTTAGGCTGGGTCTTCCCACATCAATTAGGCAGTCAAGACAGTATTCCATTGATGTGCCCACAGGCCAATCTCCTATTGAGACTCTCTTCCTAGACAATGCTACATTGACAACCCCCCCCTGCCCCGTTTCCCTCCCTCCCTCCCTCCCTCCCTACCCCCTCTCTGTATGTATGTCTATTCTGTATATGTCTTTCTTTCTCAAATCTATCTCTCACTGATAAAATTTACTTTGACCACAGTCTCGTGGGCAGATTTACTTCTTGCTTTCAGCAGGTCAGTCTGTTTAATGTAGACCTTCTATTAATTGGATAGCATCTAGCCACACCATGTAGAACCATCTACTTTATAAAAAGCCACTGTCTTAAATGTTATTACCAGCCCCCTGCCACCTACCAAAACTTCAGTCTTCAGAAGCATATAGAATAATGCTTAGGCTCGCATCTTAGAGCTGTGGTTCAAACAATTTTATACATAAAATTAATTATTATGCTTGTTTTTATCCTTTTTTTTTACTTTCTGGAAAGCTTCATTAGTTTGTCTTTCACTTTGGCCCACTTTACAGATCTCTTTGGACTTCCATTTTTATCTTGTTTTCTAGCTCTGTTCAGCAGCTCACTTCATGGTCGCATCTTGTGTTTGGATTTTCTAAGAGGCTCTGTGGTCCTTGGTTGTCTATTTCTACTTAGAGGATGTGTTCTAAGAGGCTTTGTCATGGTGGAATTGCATGGGGGCTCATCCCTACTATGTGGGTGGACATGAGGCTGTTCCTCCAATATCAACATTTTTCAGTCTGTTTTGTCCCTGGATGGGTCTAATAAAATCATCATTGACCTTCGAGCATTCTGGTAGATGAATCAAGGAAGTAATTTTTATTTTCAAACTAAAGAATTTTATTTATTTCCTTAGGTTTCTGTTTTATTTTATTAATATTTTGTCTCTTTCTTCCGTGGTAGCAGACATCTCTCATCCTGGAAAACTCCATAACTCCTTCTAGTCCATAAGTCAGCATCTTCTGCTGGAGAAGAGATGCTCGGCTGAGTAGAGTGGAGAAGGTCCACAGCCTTAAGTTTACTCCGAGGTCCTTGCGGTTCAGCTTTGCTGACATTCATTTCCGGAGGCAACTACCTGGTGTCACCTAAATCCTGTGAAGATTTTTGCTGTGTCTATTGGGTTGTGTTTTTGTTTTTGTTTTCCACTTTTGGATAAGGTTTCAGGTCTGTCAAGTTATTTATGTTCACACACCTTTTCTCCAGCTTCTGAAACTGGGAAGTTTTTGTTCTCTCTCCTGTTCTCTTTCTTTTCGTTGGCTACGCCTTCAAAAATCCCCTTATTATGATTTAAGTAGGTGTTAAAAAAGCACGTATAGGTTAACGTATGCCTTCAATGTATTATATGTTTGTTTCTTGAAATATATACACAAATGTCAATTGCATGCAAAAATAGAATCTTGCGTGTGTCCCATGAATCCTATTTTTGGCTTCAGGAATGATGAGTTCTCAACATATGCCTGTGCCCTTTGTTAGACAGGGTCTCATGTAGTCAAGGCTAGCCTTGAACTTGCTTTGTAGCCAAGGGTCATTCGAAATTTTCTATTCTCCTGCCTCTCCCTCCCAAACATTGGCATTATAGCTGTGTTTCCCTGTGTCTTGCTTGCCTTTCAGCTGTATTTCCCTAGTGCTTCTGCATCATTTTAAAGTATGCCACAGGCCTCACATCATTTTGAGCCACGTGATTAATGTATCACTATAAAAATGAACCCTTTTCAAAAAGCATAGGTATACTACTATTATCTAATTCCAAAGAAACTTAATAAATTAATATCAAATATCTACTAAATGCTCATTTTTGCACATGTGTATGTATTTGTTGTGCGTGTATGTTTTTCTGTGTTCACATGGGTTTGGGCACATATGTATATGTGCAAGTATACCTATGTTCGTGTGTGTGTGTGTGCGTGTGTGTGTGTGTAAGATAGAGGTCGACATCTGGACATCTGCTATGTTCCTCTCTGGCTATCCATCTCATATGTTGAGGCAGAGGCAGAGTTTCACTTAGACCTAGAGCTTGCCATTTCAGTTGGTCTAGTGGACCAGCTTGCTTTGGAAATACCCTGTCTCCACCTCCAAACGGTTAGGATTCCTGGTGGGCTGCGCTGTGCCTGGAACATTGATGTGCGTCCTGGGGATTCACACTCCTGCCTGTTTTGCCTGTTGGGCCATCTCTGCAGTTCCTTTCAGTGTTACAATTTTAATATTTTTTTTTAACGGCTGTTTTTCAAACCGCTTCCTCTTCTCTTCCTTCTTTCGTGGTCCTGGCACTCAACCTTTGTTGATCCCAGTCAGGTGACATAACACTAATCAAACTATCCAGCCCTGGGATGTTTTTAAATAGGCAAAAATTTTAATAGATATTTTGCTATAGAATATCTACAAGTAGCTGGTAAGTACAAGAAAACATGCTCTATATCATCACCAGAAAACGGCGAATTAAGGCTACAGTGAAGCGACCATCAAATTCACACTACGCGCGTCCCTTTCATACACACTCAGTTGTTTAAAGGAACAGTGGCACGTACTGACAACTTAGACCTCCACAGCTGATAACACTACAAAACGAGGTCTAAAATTGCTTTAAGAAACAGATTTTATATCCCCCCCCCAAAAGAAAATTTTAACCATAAGTTTACTCTACGGCACGGTAGTTCCGCTATTAGATACCTACCTAAGTAGATTGAAAGCATCTGCTCGTGAGGGTTTGTACTACCATCATAGCTAACCCTGGAAACAATCCAAGGGTCTGCCAAGTGATGACTGAATAAACAAAATGAGATTTTTTTCCCCCCTCTACAGTAGATTTCTATGCAACAATGAGAAAGAATGAACTACTAGTAAATGTTAAAACGTAGCTTAATTTCAGAAAACTTATGTTCAATGAAAAGAGTGAGTGAGGCACAAAAGCCCTGAATAATGTAATCCCGGCAAAGGAGAGATCACAAAGCAGAGAACCGATCAATGATTTTTTAAGTGTATAGTGTAGTGGAAGTTTTCGTTTCTTTAAAAACTCAGTTATGTTATGTAAATATGTTTTTGCTTTAATCCCAAGTGTGAGATACAGGACTGCTTTTAGTTTATCCATAGCTGATAATTTACCTTGTGCATGTCAGAGAGGGCCGTGGCCTTTGTTAGCTGAGAGGGTATAAATATCAGAGCCCCGAGAGGGGCGGGGAGAGGGGGAGGATGCTTTGAGGAGACGATGGAGGAGGAAGAAGGGTGCTTACTGTTGCTGGATGCTGGATATCCTGACGACCAAGATTGGTATTTTCTCAAAGAACCCATGGATCCTAACCAGCTGGAGCTAAGTCTAAAGAGGTCTGTGTCTCCTATTCCTTCTACCCTTCATTCTCTCCTACCTAGTGTTGGGGCGTTGGAATGGAGGTAAAGGCATTAAGGAACCCCAAATAAGAGTTTAAAAAGGCATTACAGTATAGCCCTCATACCATGGTGATGCTAGGGTTTTAACTGAGCAGGGGGCAGGCAAGTGTTCTACCTCAGAGCCACATCCCCTGTCTTCTTCTTTGCATGCTATTTTTCAGTGAATGTCCTGGCTTGGCTTTTGTTTGTTTGTTTTCTCACTCACCTAGTTTATCTTCTACTGTAATTCTGTCTGTCCCAAAATACTAACCAAAGTTCCTTTTTGCTGGCTTTGGTCACAGTGTCTTCTTACAACTTGATTTTTTTTTTTCAACTGTATAAGAGCTAAATCAGAAACTGTGTGTGAATATTTTTGCATGATTATCTAGTACATAGTCTGCATTTAAAATAATAGTATCTATATTAAGGCTCTCCAGAGAAAAGGATCAAGAGGGAAGAGAGATGAGGGGAAAGGAGAAGGGGGGATGGGCGCGCGCACACACACACACACACACACACACACACAGAGCAATAGTGAGAAATAGAGTGAGAGAGATATTAAATATTCGGTTTATGTGATTGTGAAGGTCACCAATCAAAACCACCTTCTCCATGAAAAGTAATGTTTAGACTCACACCTTGGAACTGTGGTTCAAACAAATTTATATATAAGATTAACTATTATGTTTCTTTTTATCCTTTTTTTTTTTTTTTTTTACTTTCTGTAAATTTCATTAGGTTGTCTTCCACTTCCCCTATTTTATAGGTCTCTTTAGAGTTTCACTTTATCTTGCTTTATAGCTCTGTTCGGCTTTTCTGATTAAGATTAAAGTGGGTAGTCTCCTTTGCTAAATAAAACTCTGCTAATTGAAGTGTTAATCACATCTAAAAAATACTTATAATGTCCAGACAGTGTTTGATCAACAGCTGGGCACCATAATTTACCCAAGTTGATATTTAAAATTAATAGTCTCTTCCAGTTTGAATTTCCTAACTCCGTCAGCCAGTTGCCAGGCTTTGTAAAAGGATGTGAGGAGAAGAACTCAAGGAAACGTGCCCCATAGGAATGGGTCTAGAGGAGCTGGTCCAGTGGCTCTCATCATGGCAGTCCCCATCCTAGACTGCACTTTGGTGTCACCTGGTGGGGGATGGTCCTTAAAATGATAGATGAATGGACTTGCCAGGAATCTTGTTAAGATGCGATTTTGGACCCATTTAGAGTAGGAGTCCAGCCTAGAATTCTAGTAGGTGGCTTCTTGACAAGCTACTGTCATTGCTACTACAAGCAAAATGATGGTCTTTTGGTTACTTAGTAGCTGATTTTATTACTAGGTTTTATGGTTTTATTTTGTCTCGCGCGCGTGCGTGTACGTGTGTGTGTGTGTGTGTGTGTGTGTGTGTGTGTGTGTACATGTGCACTTGTACATATGCACTAGTATGGGTGGAGGCTACTGAGGACTATGTTGTATATCATCACCAAGATTTCTTTCTTTTTCTTTTTCTTTTTTTGGTTGTACGAGACACGGTCTCTCAGTGTAGCCTTGGCTGTCCTGGACTCACTTTGTAGACCAGGCTGGCCTCAAACTCACAGCGATCCACCTGCCTCTGTCTCCCAGGTGCTGGGATTAAAGGCGTGCACCACCACTGCCTGGCATCACCAGGATTTCAATCCACCTCTTTTGACACAGGCTCTCTCGTTTGCCTAGATCTCACTACTTAGGTTAGACTGTATTGTTGAATGACTATTAATATTTAACATTGAATTATTATTTAAATAAAATCAGAGATCACTTCTTAAATGGCTTTATACCTACATAACCATACAGAGAGACTAGGACCCATTTAATTAGCCTATAGCACAATGCTGCACAATAATTACTCCATCCTAAACCTCCATGTTAGTATAGTTTCCTCCCATTCAGATTTTCCATATTATGCTTTTAAATCATCTCCTTGGTCCGGTTCATTTCTCCTAATGTTTCCCAGTCTTCTCCTCATGACTCCATCTTGTCCTTCCTGGTCTTTCTCCTGCCTTAACTGGACCAGAATGTTCCACTCTATTCTGTTATTGTTCATCATTGGCTAGTTGGCTTTTATTGACAACACAAAAGACCAAATGGTGACATGTTTACACAAACAAAACAGGATGTTGCAATCCAACTCATGTACTAGTGTTTTAAAGACAAGCGCTTTACTATCTGAGCCATTCACTCAAATCCTTCGATTTTCCTTTTTAATATTGCAAAATATTATTAAAAAGAGAATTCAATCTTATATTACCATTGTTAATTTCTGAAGGAAATGTTGGTGTTTTACCTTCAAGTGTAGAGTTTCTCAGCAATTAGAATCATTACATGTATTTTGGGAAAATGTGTGGTTAAAATGCTCATAGACTTATGTTAGTTGACATTTGCATTTAGAATTAATATTCTGGGCAGACTGAAAAGTAGGATTGCTTGGATTGTATGGTAATTCTACTGATAGCCTTTTGCTTCAGCTACCCTGTGTTTCCCATAAGGGTTGTACTAATTTACATGTGCACCATCAGTGTACAAAGATTCCTTTTTCCCCATATCCTTGCCAACATTTGTTTGTTGATGGACATCTAGCAAGGTTTACTTTCTTTACTATTGTGAATAGGGCAGCAGTGAACATGGGTTGGCAAATGTTTCTATGGTAGGATAGAGTCCTTTGTGTCTATGCCCAGGAATAGTATAGCTGGGCCTTATGATAGTTCTGTTCTTAGCTTTTTTGAGAAATCTCTGTACTGACTTCTCATAGTAGCTGTGACAGTTTGCGTGCCTACCAACAGTCACCAGCATTTATTATCACTTGTTTCCTTGATGACAAACATTCTGGCTGGGATGAAATTAAATCTCTGACTCACATTCAGAAGGCCAAATAGAGTAGACACCAGAAGCTGTTGAAGAGAAGGAACAAGAGGGGAGCCCAACATAGGTGTCCCCCGAAAGACTCCACTCAGCAGGGGATCAAAACAGATGCTAAGACTCACAGCCAAACTCTGGGCAGAGCACTGAGAGTCCTATGGAAGAGTCAGGGGATGGAAGGACCGGAGGTCCACAAGGGCCATCAAAGCCAATAAATCTGGACCCAGGTGGACCTGCAGGAACTGATGCACCAATCAAGGCCAATGCACAGAGAGAACCTAGACTCCCTGTTCAGACATAGCCGATGGACAGCTCATTCTCCAGGTGGATCCCCTAGTAAGGGAGCAGGGACTACCTATGACGTGGACTTTGGTACCCACTATTTGACTACTTCCTCTTGGTTGGATGGCCTTGCTGGGCCACAGAGGAAGAGGATGTAGGCAGTCCTAATGAGACCTGATAGGCTGATACAGACTGGTAGGGAGGAGGGTTCCCCTTACCAAAGGACTAGGAGAGGGGGAGAGGGTTAGCGAGAGGGAGTGTGGGAATGGGAGGATGCTCGCAAGGGGGTAACAATTGGGATGTAATGTGAATAAATTATAAAAATAAATTAAAATATCAAAGTAGTTTACTTTGCATTTCCCTGATAACTAAGGATGGTGAACACTTAAAAAAAAGTGTCTGTTGGTCATTTATATGCCTTTCTTTTTTTTTTTGTTGTTGTTAATTCACTATTGTAGCGCTGCCTGGCCTGGAACTTACTATTTATTTATACCAGGCTGGCCTTGAACTCACAGAGATCTGCCTGCCTCTGTCTCCCAAGTGCTGGGGATTTTTGTCATGCGCCACCATACCTGGCCTGTATTTTGAAAACGTTGTTCATTTCTTTAGTCCATTCTTCATTTAGATTGATTGTTTGTTTTTTTGTTTAGACTCTGAGTTCCTTGTGCATGTTGGCCATTAGTCCTCTGTCAGATATATAGCTGGAAAGCATTTTCCTTCCGTTTTGTAGCCTCCCTTCACTTCCTAGCCTTTTCCTTTGATGCATGGAAGCTTTGTAATTTCATCGTCTCATTTGTCAATTGTTGGCCTTCTTTTCTGAGCGATTGGAGAGCCCTATTCAGAAACTCCTTATTTGAAATACCTCACTACACTTTTCTCTAACAGCTACAGCCTCACAAGGTCTTTTTCGATGCACTTAAGACTGATTTTTGTGCAGGCCGAGAGGTGAGGGATTTAGTTTTATTCTTCCACTTGTAGATACCGAGATTTCCAAACACTACCCGTCCAGTAGCTTTCTGCTCTCTAATATGTGTTTTTGGCATTTTTATAACAAGGTTGCTGTGGTTATGCGGGCTTCCATTTGGGCCAAGTCCTTTATTCTAGTCTATTGATACACATGTCTTGTGTCACTATCACAAGAATCATGCTGATTTTTTAAAAAAATTGTACAGTGTAACTTGAAATCAAGTATGATGATATATACCCCCCCCCTTCTTTGGTTGAGGTTTGCTTTGGCTGTTGTTATATGAATGCTAATTTTGCTTTTTCTGTGTTTGTGAGGAATGATGTTAGATTGATGGGGGATTGCAGTGAACCTGTAGATTACATTTGGTAGGAAACCCATTTTAACATTTTTTAAGTACACTCTTTTTTTTTTGAAAATTTATTTAATGTATATGAGTATTCTATCTGCAGGATCACATTATAGATGGTTGTAAACCACCATGTGAGTGCTGACAACTGAACTCAGTACCTCCGGAAGAGCAGCTCAGTGTTCTTAACCTCTGAGCCATCTCTCCAGCCTGCAAACCATTTTCATAATAATAATTCTTCAAGCCTATAAACATGAGCAATCTTTCCATCCTTCTGGTACCTTCCTCAGTTCCTTTTTTGGAGTTAAATTTTGGTAAAACTTGGCAAGGAAACCAGAACCCAGGCTTTTCTTTAATGTGAGATTTTCTTCCCCTGATTTAGAGAGAAGCTTTTATTGAAAGAGGTAGTTTGAAATAACTAATAATTGTCTATTAGATAACTATTCCTCCAGCTTGACTTCCATCCTATCTATTAATACATTGGGAATGATCAAATTAAATTCTCCCTCACTTGCTTAGAGCCCCACATAAGTTTAGAGAGGCATGTAGATTGGCCCACAAAAAGTGGCCAGGGAATGCTGATGTAAACACTTGCATTTTTGTTGGGGAAAACGTCTTTAATAATTACCTACAGTCTGTTCTATCTGGTGCACCTTGGCCTTCTTGCTTACACACATTTTTAAATGCAATACAGGCAAGACTCTTAAAAGCATGTTTCTGTTAGTGGCTTGCTAAAGGGATATTAAAGGTCCGTGTCTTTGCCCTGCTATTGTCGGTTGTCACGTTTTGTTGTCATGTTTGGGAAAGAAACTATATATTGTGAGGAGAAGTTGTTTTTCTAAACCTGGGTCATATTTTATCTTTTCTTTTGGTTTTTGTTTTGTTTGTCTTGCTTTTTTTTTCAGTTTTGTCCTTTATGAAGATGAGTTAGGTCATTTTGGGTCCAAGGAGCCAAACCTTCCCCCATTCTTATTGTAAAAAGACTTGTGGACCAAAACCGGAAAGTGGATCTTTCTGGATCATATACCACATAATATGGACACCATGTGTGTGAGGTAAGCAAGCAACACTTGTCTCTTTCCTTATCTCTGCTTCTTTTTTCAGTATCACTGATTATCTCTCCCTGGTTTTTCCCAGTCCGCTTCTAGGATGAAATCCACATGGATCAAATAAAAGTGATTTAGAAAATTGTTATCGATTCACCCTTTGGGCCCATTTTATTATTGGATCAAGGGGCTGATTTGGCTAATCAGTGGCTACCAGCCTCTGCTTTTCTGGCTGTGGGGGTTGGGCTAACCTGGATGGAAATATCAGACACGACAGGCCTCAGGACTGATACAGTGTCCATTATAGAAGTTCAGCTTTGGCTTAACTTAGTGGGAAATAAATAAAACCGGGAGGGAAGAGAATAGGGATAAACACGAAGTGGCCATTGATTGTAGGACATAACCTTACACCATTTATGTCCCATAGCCTTTCAAAGTCACTGTATAGTGTAGCTTTACTGTTCTGAGCTATAGTTCATCTTAGGACTGTTCTGTACCGTGCTATAGAATCACTCAGTAAATGTGTGGTGGGGTCTGAGGGGGTAATCCCAAGTCTGTCTGATTCTGGATGCTCTATGATGGTAAATTATACTGTTCTTGGGTGTGGCCAATGCTAGTGGGAAGGCAGTGGAAGCTACATATGTAATTTAAAATTTCCAAGTGATTGTATTTTTAAAATGTCTTTGAATTTATCTCACCAGAAAGTGATGATATTGTATTTTTCACAGTATCGTACTTGCTTAAAATGTGCTGTGATTATATCCGACACCCCATGGTCTCTCTCATCTCCCTCCCACTGTTGTAGGTACTGTTCAGCTTCCCAAATGGCCTCCCTTTCCACTCACCTCTCTTCCCTTCCCTTCCTTTTCTGGTTTTTCTTAGCTTTGTGTTTGCAGCCATAGCTGCTGTGTATTTAACTGTAACGACAGACGTGCTACATCCAGAATACTGTGTCCTGTTGTACTCCTCTCTGTCCTTCGGGTCCCATAGTCCTTTCTTCTCCTCTACCGCAATGCTCCCTGGCCTTGGGTGGGACGAAGCTCCCAGACGTCATCTATTCTCAGCACTGTGACCAGTTACGGCTCCCTGCTTTGACTGTCACATACGGCTGAGACAGGCCTCTCTGATCGAGGCCCAGAGCCACACTAGTCTATGGGGATAATTATTACACCAGTGTGGGAATAATAAAAATAAATACTTAGAAGGGCGTTTAGCTGCATGTCCATTTGACAGAACATCACCAGTAAATTCCCCTGAAGCTAATTTTAGTGTACTTTACTTGAGCTAATAAATATAAGGCATTTGAACATATAAGTAGTAAAAGCAGTTATTAATGAGATGTTCCACTTTCTTTGTGTTATATCAAATATGTAAAGTCCCTTGTGTATCTTATATTTACAGCACTTCTTGATTTGAATCAAGCACATTTTAAGCACTAAAACTAGCTATATTTATCAGACAGTATAGTGTTAGAATATTGGTGCTCATCCAGCCATTTATTTCATGATTCTGCAGCTTTTTAGTGTTTGTTTTAGTAAGCCATTAGGTGGAGGGCATCAATCTCTTATATTCTTGCACTGTAGGATGTTGCATTAGATAATTTATATAGGGAAAAGTTCAAAGATACAGGGTAGCATTCTGGGGATTCACTCTGGTGGAATTCATGATTGAATTCCAGTTTACTGTTTGTGTCACTGGTTATTCTAGAAGTATTTTATATAGTTTATATATGGGAGATAATCTATTTTCTTTTAGATTTTTAAAAATTTCTTATTTTGCTAAACATTTTTTATTTTTTACATATACATTTATATTACTACACATATGTACAATGAACTACCTATATCAAGAAGAACCATGACACAATCAGGAAGTATATAAATGTTACATTTTTAGTGTTTTGGCTCTTTGTATTTGATAGCCTTGAAGAAAACATCTTTAATATCTTGGTGAGTCTAAAATTCTGAATGTAAATCAATATCCATCATATCTTGTCATTATCAACTTAAAACATCTGTCTAGACCTAAAAACATCTTAACCCCTAAACAACTAAGCTTAATTGTAATACTAAACTATCTGGTCTTCAACCCCATCAGAGAGGTAGTAAAAACTGTCTCTGTCATCTTCTCATTTGGAAAGCTACTAACATGCACTCTCGGTATATTCAGGGAAGATAATGCCTTAAACTGTGCTCTGAGTCAGTCATTCTGTCTGTCTGTCTCTGTCCCTGTCCCTGTCTCTGTCTCTCTCTCTGTCTCTGTCTCTCTCTCTCTCTGTCTCTCTCTCTCTCTCTCTCTCTCTCTCTCTCTCTCTCTCTCTCTCTTTATTTGTTTATCACATATACTGTGTTCTGCCTGCATGTACACCTGCATGCCAGAAGAGGGCATCAGATCACATTGTAGATGGTTGTGAGCCACCATATGGTTGCTGGGAATTGAACTCAGGACCTCTGGAAGAGCAGTCAGTGCTCCTAACCTTTGAGCCAACTCTTACAGTTGTGTCTTTAGCATTTTGAGGGGCTAGAGTGCTGTCTCAATCGACGAATGCTTGCTATCCAAGCATGGTATGGGTGTGGCCATCAGATCTCAAGTGAAAAAGCCAGGCGTGGTGGTACATGCTTATCATCCCAGCTTTAGGTCCCAGTGAAAGCTTCTGTCTAATAAAACAAGGGAGACAGCACTTGGGGAATGACATCTGAGACTGATCTCTGGCTTATACATGAACACATGCATTTGTACCCACACACATACATGTGGACTGACAGAAATATGTACCTACATGCACACACAAATGTGCTACATATAAACACATGCATATGAATACATTTTGACACTTCTGAAACGGAAAATAAATAGATTTGTTCTTGTGTGCCTTTTGTTTTTAAAGAGAGGGAGGATTTATTTTGTCTCACAATTTAAGGAAGTACAGGCCATCGTGATGGGCAGAAATGGGACTGAGCTATAAGCCCTGAAGGCCTACCTCCCAATAACCCATTTTCTCTAGGCAGGCCACACCCGTAAAGGTATCACAACCTGTAAAAAGAACGACATTTTATGGTTACTAAGTAGTCAAAACCATGAGCCTATGGGAGACATTTTATGCCTACAAACCATGTATACCATCTATTTTGATCTTATTTACCCTGATTACCTCCCTTTGATTACCTACCTCATCCTGTCCCTGTATATCCCCCCCCCCCAGCTCTACGTCCCCCTCTTCTTGTCCTTCCCACATCTCATCCTTATTTCCTTAAAAAAAAAAAAAAAACCTACTGGTTCCAAGAGCTGCCCCTAGACACATGGGTACGGAGCCCTCCACTAGAGTATGGGCAACCTACCGCTGGTCACACCCCCAAAGCACTTTAATTTTCCCTGCCTGGCATCCATCAATTACTGAGAGCTCCTCAGATAGTGGGTTCCCATGAGCCCCTCACTTATGCCGTAGGGATTTGACTATCTTGCTATTGTGTGGGTCTCGAGTAGGAAACCACAGCAGCTGTGATTTCCTAAGAGCAAAGGCCACTGCATATTCGGAAGGTGGCGCTTTATGTGCTTTTTTTGGTAACTTTGTACGTGTGACCTGTAGTTAGTCAACTGCATGATTTTTCTAGTAGCACATAATTCGTCCAATCAGTAAATCACATCACTTTGATAAGGTTTGGGTAATGCCAATTGTAACTTGTTACAAATGAGGAAATGTTAGCAGTGTTGGTATAAATTGAAAAGCCAGGGCAGCCGGCACTCAGCTGCAATCCCAGTGCAGCATTGGTGGAGGTAGGATTCCTGGGCCTTGCTGCCCACCTAGTCTGGCTGAATCAGTGTGGAAACTCTGGGTTCAGTGAACGATCCAGTTTCAAAAAATAAATTGAAGAGTGATTGACGAAGACATTTGACATTTATTTAGCTCTGTCCTCAACATGCATACATGTGCATGTGAATACACATACATGCGCGCATACACAGACACACAGACACACACACACCACTAGTTTAAGGACTTTAAATTTTTTATTTTTGTGTGTGTGTGTATGCATGTTTTGCCTGCTTGTCTGAGTACCGTGTGACTTCAGTGAAGAGTTGACTGTGAGCTGCCATGAAGGTGCTAATAATTGAACCTTGGTGCTTTGCAAGAACAACCATTGATCTAAACTCCTGAGGTATCTCTCCAGCTCCACAGTTTAGCCTCTGTTTTCAGTGTTTATGAAGAAAGCTTCTCTAAGTATGTCTGTCTCTGTGTGGAAAATAAACCGACTTAGTTGGTTTACCTAAGAGTGGAATCTGAGACACTGGCTCTGTGAATACTTAAACTTGATTAGAAATGGCCACGCTGTTTTCCAAAGTGGCTCTCTGCTTTTGCTTTCCTGCCATCATTGTCTGGAGAGTTTTAATTGCTCCTCATCATTGGTGGCACCTGGTCTTGTGAAGCGTGTTAGTGGCATTTCCCAGTGGGCTTTTCATTTGTTTTTGTTTGTTTTTTAATGATCAAGGACTAAATTGCACAGTATCTTTTCATGTGTTTAGTTACCACTTGTGTTCTCTCTCTCTCTCTCTCTCTCTCTCTCTCTCTCTCTCTCTCTCTCTCTTTCATCTTTTAGGGTTTTTTAAATGTATTTATGTACATTGATTGATTGATTGAGATAGGGTCTTGCTATGCAGCCTAGCTGGCCTGGAGCTCACGGTGTGGTTCAGCCTGCCTCTCGAGTGCTGGGATTACAAATCTACACCCTCATACCTGTTTCTTATATGCTTTTTACAATACAGGTTTTTATGGTCTTCAGATGTAGGAGCTTTTACACGTATTATAAATTTAAATTCTGATACCTAATTTGCATATTCTCCTTTGGGTTTATGGTCTGTTCTAAGATCTTTGGAAAGGCAAAAGTGTTTTATTTTGACTAAGTCCCGTTTGTGGAAAAAAAATCAACAAATTGTGCTTCTGGTGATTGTATTTTTGCCTGAGAATGTTACAATTTTTTTTTTCCAATACATTATTTTAAAATTTAATAGTTTTATTCTTAACATTTAGGTCAGTTGTTGATTTTTGAATGAAATTTTGTGTCAAGTATAAAGAATGTTTTGGCATTCTTTAAAATATTTTATTTATTTATTTAGCGTGTGTATGTGTGAGCGCATGCGCGCTCATCTGTGCGATAATCTGTGTGGAACTCAGAGGATATGTTTATGGAGTCAGTTCTCTCCTGTAAACTTTGTGAGATCCAGTGGGTGAACCCCAGGTTATGAGGCCTTCAAGAAATTGGCTCTACCCACTGATCCATCTTGCCACTTGGCCCTTTTCCCTTTTGATGCTGTATCTTCTAGCACCACTTAAGAAAAAGACAACTATATTTCCGTTGATTTGACCCTGTAGCTTTGTCAAATGTCAGTTGATCATACCTAGGTCTGTTGGAGACTCTATATACAATGAAAACTCTCTCAGATAGTGTGCTCTACCCCCCCCCCCATCAAAACACAGTCTAAAGAACTCAAGATGGTGTAAAAGTCTATTATATTTCTCCATTCATAGGGTCCCGGGTTTTCTTCTGGTGTCTCCAGCTCCTGTGTGATGAACTTCCCTCTAGTGACTGTTTTAGGAATCTTTTAGTTAATGGATTCTTTCAGGTTTTCTTCATCTGTGGAAGCTTTCCTTGATTTCTGTCCCTGGAGGATATTTAGATTTTGATACATAATTCTGGTTAGATGAGTTTCTTTTAAGTACTTTAGGAGTTTGCACTCGTTGCTTCTGACTTTTATAACTTGACGAGAGACCCTTTATCTTGGATGTCATTGCTCCCCTAAAATCAGTGTACAATTTTTCTTTGGCTTGGAGTAATATTTTTTTTTTTTCAGTCTTCACTGTTTGTTGTTGTTGTTGTTATTTTTAGGGAAAGGGTCCCACTGTGGGGGTCTGGCTGGCCTGATTCTTGATGTGTAGTGCATGTTGGCCTGAAACTCACAGGAATCTTCCTGTCTCTTCCTCCTCAAGTCCCAGGATTAAAAACATATATTACTCTATCTAGCTTTTGTTTGTTTGAATTTAGCTTTTAGAAATTTGATTGTTGTAAGTCTAGGTATGGATATTTTGGGTTCATTGGTTTTTCTTTTTGTGTGTGTGTGTTTCTTGATGTGTAACTTCTGAGAAATTCAGAAATATTTTTGGCCGTTTTCTCTCCCAATTTTTAAATTTTGTTGCAATCTTTTTCTCCTGTGAGTTGGTGACACAAATATTGAACATTTTAAGGTTGTGCTGTAAGTGTGGAGACTTAACATTCCTCTTCTCTCTATTGTTCAGATTGCACACTTTGTCTTCAAGTTTATTAATACTTTCTCCTGCCATTTTCCTTGAGACAGGCTGGCTTCCTGCCAGCGTGCTGAGTCCTGGAGTGACAGGTGTGCACCAACAGATGCGGCTTGTCCACTCCTTTTTTTTTTTTTTTAACGATACAGAATTATTTCACTGGCTTTTTAGATTTTGGTTATTACTATTTTTAGTTCTAGAAATTTCATTTGATTCTTCTTTACATCCTCTGGTTATTTTTTTGTCACGGTGCTCCAGCCCCATGGTTTGTGTTCTTTACTCATGGGAATGAGTTAGATACATAATGCTAGATAGTTAAGATACAATTTTATCCAATTTTTTTGTGCTACTTTGAAATGTTTTTTAAAAATTTGTCTGCAGTACTAAATAAGACCTAAATTGTGTAGCATAAAAGAACAAAGAGGTTGTACATGTATGTGTTAAGATCGAAGACACTGGAAGTGCATTCTTTGGACTTGGATCTCATTTAAATACTTTTTTCTATGTGATCTTGGGTAAATTATTGAATGACTATTGCATCATTTCTTCCTTTATCGAATTGGCCTTGCCATAGTGTCTACCAGATAATGTTATTTACAAGATTCATCAAGTTGGTACCTGTAACTCTCATTCAAAGTGGTTTTTGAAAATGGAGATATTTGGAGTTGTTAATAACACTTAGCATTTATTGTTTATATTCCAGGTTCTTTGGTCAGTAAATCCTTGTCATTGTTGCAAATTTGTATGCTAAGAGATTGCCATAGTGATAATTTGTGTGGGTCACTTGGTTAGTGAAGTATTAGACACAGGATTTATGCTTAGGCAGCTGACCTAGAGCAATAGCCTTAGATACTATATCATAGTAGTGGGACCAGAAACAACAGTGATGTAGCTATTCTAAATTAGTGCTGTATGAGCATTAGTATAGTTTGCTAATAATGGGTGGAATTTGGCTTACAATAAATACATTTTGTTCTGAGTGTCTGGATGTTTTAACTTTGATATTCATAGAGAGACTTGTCTGTTTCTAAATGGCACAAAAGTACCTCATTCTGTCCTTTACCAGGCATCACCTAAAACAGCAAACAAAACCAGTAGACCCATATATCCCATTCTCAGCAAAACTAGGAGGTATCTCTGCTACCATCTGTAACACAGGAGGATGGCAGCCAGATGGAAGGACTGTGGATAACTCAGCAGTGAGAATGTCACATCCAACCATCTGTGGAGG
>OU015756.1:54969289-54985340 GCA_907169655.1 Acomys percivali
AGAGAGAGAGAGAGAGAGAGAGAACATGCAGTTGGTAGAGATGTGAGGAGGATGTGGAAGGAGTTAGGGGGAAACATGGTCAAAATCTATTATATGGTAAATTAATAAAAATAATTTAGTAACAAAAAATTCGGTATATTGTGCATGTCTCTCAAAGCAATTGCAGACGTATTGAATTGGTGAAATATGGCATAGTAATTTTTTTGTTGTTTGTTAAGCTTTGAAGCTTAGAGAATTTTATTGTGATAAGATTATTTCGAGCTTTGACTTCATTAAAAGATTATATTAGCTTAGAATTAGGTGAAAAGGACAGTTTTCAAGTTAAGTATTCTGGTTAGATTGTATGTGGTTCAGTAACAGTTTTAAAAGTCATATGGACATAATTAAGTGGCTTTATACCAAGAGATGTACAGGAGTTAGGTATTGGACTCTTAGAACTTAACTATTGTTCGAAGTTCTGTGAAGAAACAACTGAGAGAAGGTGGGAAGGGAAACGAAGGGAAGAAATAGTGATTCATCTTAAAGACTGAGCTCACACTGTCATGGAGACTGGGCAAGGGAAAAATCTCCAGCGCGTGACAGGAGGCTGGAAGGGAAGGTCTGGACAAAGGTGCCCCTTGGCAGCACTCTAGCTTCTTGCATCAGTCAAGCAAGTCCTTCCGCTGACTGGAGAAGGCCTATCCACATTGTAGGAAATAATCTGCTTTATGGAAGTCTCTTGCATCACGTGCCAGTTTCATCTCAAAAGTACCATCACAGAAACACCTAGACTGTTTAACCAGATGTCTGTCAGCCCAGTGGTTCTTCACCTTCCTAATGCTCTGACTCTTTAATATAATTCCTCAGGTTGTGGTAACCCCAAACCATGAGAGTTATTTTTGTTGCTATTTCATAAATGTAATTTTGCTATTGTTATGAGTCATAATGTAAATATCCGATAGTCAGGATATCTTGATATACAGACCCTATGTAAAAGCCATTTGATCCTCAGTGGGGTCCGTGACCCATAGGCTGAGAAACCCTGCTCTAGTCAAACTGACCCATAATAATAACCATCACAGCAGCAGACATTCAGTAGATTCTTCTTGGATGTGTATGTTGGTTTAAAAAAAAAGTCAGTAGATGATTGAAGGAGATAGTTATATCTAAGTGGAGGAGACTCAGAGTTAAAATAATGATTATCTTTAGATAGCTGAAGAATTTGGCAGTACTAACTAGAGCCCCAGGTAGGACACGAATCTTCAGGCAGAAATCGAGTGGTGGGTGGGTAGAGTACACAGGAAACAGATCTCTCTTCATTTATTTGCATAATATCGCCACTTAGGAACTTTCCAGCTACAAAGTCAACATATTTAGCTCTTTTTAAAAAAATGAGCACAAGGGCTTCTGGAGGGGTAGCTGGTAGATCGAAGATAGTTACCTCTGGGTGACAGCCATCAATGAAGAGTTGGGGATAATGAAGAGTGTCAGAAGTGACACAACTACCCAAAATCCTGCAGAGACAGAAAGCCTAGAGCACTTGTCCTGGCTTCCAGTTTGAACCCTCCACTCACAGAGCGAGCCAGGCCTCTGTGGAGGAAACAGACTTGCAGGCCGATCTGCAGGACAAACCTCTAGTTCTCACAAGGCTTACGTTCAGTTGGAGGATGTGGTGTGATGGTGTCTTCTGCATGAAGGTCAACATTGGAGAAGAAATTCATTTTGTTTTTCTTGAACTTTAGAGAGCGGTTGCCAGGCACCACTTTGAGAGGAAGCACATTATTTAGTTGGGACTGAGCTACTGTGGGTAAGCGGCACCCTAGCATAGTCTTTGCACTCCCTAGCCAGGAAGTAGGGAGGCTGGATATGGGCTGAGAAGGTTAGGTAGCTGGAGGCTTAGGCTGGCAAGGGCTTGGCGGTTGGTGGCCCTGACCTTTGTGGGGTAAGCTCTGTCATTTGAGGATAACTACAAGGTTGGTCATCATGAGCAAAGGTTGGCAAGCCAATCAGCCTTCAGAGAGGACTTCCTGTGCTGTGACCTTCTGCTAGCAGGAACTGAGAACTCTGGAGCTCAAGTCCAGTGGAAGACTCGGTTTCTGCAGCCTCTCTCTCCCAGTAGGTGTTTGCTGCTGGGCAGGATCTGGGGACTAGTCATTTTATATAGATGTCAGGGCTCTGTTCGCAGGTCCATTCCTCAATGTGCTCAGGAGATACCATTTGTTTGGCTATTAGCTCCCAGCAGAGTGAAAAAATGGGAAATGTAGGGTGAGAGCCCACCTGCCCCGTAGAACTACAAGAATAAGCATGGTCTTCCGAGATTTTGATACACAATTATGAGAAATATTTATTTCTATTAAAGGTAGTTTGCTACACCAAGGGCCAATATCCCATAAATATCCTTCACCCTACAAGCTTTTTATGTAGCTCTTTTCAATCCCCCACCTGGTAAAACTTGTGGGTTTTTCTTTTTTTGTTTTTGTTCCTTTTTTTGTTTTGTTTGTTTTGTTTTTTACAAAGCTTCTCCCTGTCCAAGCCTGGAGCTTGACAGTCTGAAGCAGCTGGCCCCTATACCTTTTCCCCGAGATAGGATTTCTCTGTGTAGCCTTGGCTGTCCTCGACATACTTTGTAGACCATGCTGGCCTCGAACACACAGGAGTCTGCCTGTCTCTGCCTCCCTGAGTGCTGGGATCCAAGGGCGTGTGCCATCATGCCTGGCTAGTGAAAGACTGTGAGGTCCTATTCCAGCCAATGGGGAGGAGACACAGTTACCACTTGAGTTTAGTTGGTGTTTGGGTTCTGGCATTTGTTTTTTGTTTTTTTTTTCCAGAAAGATTACCTTGCCAAGTTACTCTCTTTGTTACTATGCTCCATTTTGGGACACTGATATTGTTCTTTGTTTTCAACCCAAGTGGTAAGCCTCTGAGCTGATTGCAGCCTAACTAGGCAATTGGCTTTCATTGCTTTGGGCTCAGCATCAAATTGGGTGGTGGGAAAGTGTGCTGGAAAATGTTTCAATATATTTTATTAATTTATTCATATTATATCTAAATTGTTATCTCATCCCTTGTATCCTCCCATTCCTCCCTCCCTCCCTCCCATTTTCCCCTTATTCCCCTCCCCTATGAATGGGACTGAGGGGGACCTCCTCCCCCTGTTTATGCTCATAGGGTATCAAGTCTCTTCTTGGTGGCTTGCTATCCTTCCTCTGAGTGCCACCAGGTCTCCCCCTCCAGGGGATGTGGTCAAATATGGCGCACCAGAGTTCGTGTGAAAGTCAGACCCCACTCTTCACTCAGTTGTGGAAAATGTCCTGTCCATTGGCTAGATCTGGGTAGGGGTTTGAAGTTTACTGCCCGTATTGTCCTTGGCTGGTGTCATAGTTTGAGCAGGACCCCTGGGCCTAGATCTGCCCATCATAATGTTCTTTTTGTAGGTTTCTAGGACCCTCTGGATCCTTCTATTTCCCCATTCTCCCATGCTTCTCTCACCTAGAGTCCCAATAGGATGTCCTCCCCTCTGTCCCACTTTCCTGGTAAGTGAAGACATGCTGGAAATTTTTATGTCAACTTGACACAAGTCATAGTCATCTGCAAGGAGGGAGGAACCTCCATTGAGAAAATGCCTCCAGTAGATCATGATATAAGCAGGTAGACGTGCAGAGCATCTTCTTAAATACTGATTACTGGGGATAGGCCCAGCCCATGGTGGGGTGGGACACCCATGGGCTGGCAGTCCTGGCTTCTGTAAGAAAGTAGGCTGAACAAGCAGTGGAGAGCAAGCCAAGAAGCAGCATCCCCCATGACCTCTGCACCAGCTCCTGCCTCTAGGTTCCTGCCCTGACTTCCTTCCGTGATGGACTATAATGTGGAAGTATAAGCCAAATAAGCCCTTTCCTTCTCAGCTTGCTGTGGTCATGGTGATAGTGACCCTAGCTAGGACAGAAAGACAGGGAACTTCAACTGCAACCGAGTCCCTCCCTCATTGGCTGACTCCAGTATTATGTGATTCGAAAAGAAGCAAAAAGCTACTTCAGTGCATTTGTATTTTGCGTTTGTTTAATTTTCTTTCCTGCCAATATATGTACTGTTTTTCTCTTTTGTATAGCATTTTGGTATTATTTTATATTATTCTACATTATGAACTTATTTTAGCTTTTATTCCTCTAGTAGATATCTGATTTTGGTTATGTATGTTTCTTATTATACAATTTAAAAAATTTTAAACTTTTTCTTTTTGCTTTTATTGGAAGGAAATATAATATATCCTCATTATAATACAGTATATCCTGATTGTGGTTTTCTGTCCTACTCCTTGCAGTTCCTCCCCGCTTCCTTCCCCTCCATATCTACTCCCTTTCTGTCCCTCGTTAAAAAAAAAAAAAAAAAAAAAAGAATGTGCTTTTAAGGGCTAAAAACTAAACATGGCAAAATAATATGTAATAAGATAAAACAAAAACCATCATATTGAAGTTGGGCAAGGCAACTTAACAGAAGCGGGGGAAAAAAAGCCCTAAGAGCAGGCACAAGAATCAGAGACCCACTCATCCACACACACAGGAGTCCCGTAGAAATACTAAGCTAATACAGACACAGAGGACCCGGTGCTGATCCATGCAGGCCCTGTGCTTGGCTGCTTCAGTCTCTGTGAGTGCGTGTGCACCTCACTGAGTTGATTCAGAGGCCCTTGTTCTCCTGGTACCCTTGGTCCTCTTTAGCTTTCACACACATTCTGCCTCCTCCTCCACGGGGTTCCCTAAGCTCTGAGGAGAGGGGTTTGATGGAGACGCCCTGGTTAGGGCTTAGTATTCCAGGGTCTCTCACTCTGTGCATGATGTCTGGCTGTGGGTCTCTGTATTTGTTCTCATCTTCTGCAGGAGGAAGCTTCTCTGATGATGCCTGAGTAAGGCACTGATCTATGAGTATAGCAGAATATCATTAGCAGTCATTTTATTGATACTTTTTTTTTTTTTAAGAGCAGTACATGCTATTTGGCTTTACCCTAGGTCTCTGAGCTATCTAGTCTCTGGTTCTTGGTCCATATCCAAGAAACATTGGGTATGGGTTCTGTCTTGAGGACTTGGCCTTAAGTCTAATCAGACGTAAGTTTGTCTACTCCCCCAAGTTCTGTGACACTATCTCCCTATGTTGTAGGCAGGGCAGATTGAAGGTCAGGGGCTTGATAGCTGAGTTAATGCTTACATTTTTCTTTTCGTGGCCTATAGATTATCTTCCTGCGCCAAAGGCACTTGAATGTAGGGGTGATGGTCCTATCTAGGCACCAGCTAGACTTCTTTATGTTCGGTGTTGTGTGGGTGTTGTCTTCAGCTATGGGGTCCCTGCTGTCATTTTTGCAGAGAGCGAGAACACGTTAGCGAAAGCCTAGGTTGTTTGTAGATTTTCACGTACCCTCCCCCTCCCCCTGTGCCCATAAGGAAAGCGTTTGCATGATCTTAAATCGTATCCGCCGCCAAACCCATTCTATATTTCCTTTCAGAAAAAAAGGCAGGCCTCCCAGGGATACCAAGCAAACGTGGCATAACAAGATACAATAACTAGGTACAAATCTTCATATCAGGGCTGGATGAGACAACCCAATAGGAGGAAAAGGGTCCCAAGAGCAGGCAAAAGAGTCTGGGACACTCCAAACTCCCATTGTTATGAGCACAGCACACATGCAGAGGCCCTAGTACAGGCCCATGTAGGCTCTGTGATTGCTGCTTCAGTGAGCCCCCATGAGCTCTGCTTAGTGGATTCTGAAGGCATGATCTCCTGCTGTCTTCCATCCCTCTGGCTCCTACAATTCTTCCTTCCCCTCTTCCACATATTCCCTGAGTCCCAAAGGGAGGGACCTGATGGAGGGCTCCAATTTGTGTAATCGCGTGCTCTCTCCATCTATTGTTTGGCTGTGAGACTCTGCACCTGCCCCCATCAGCTGCCGAAAGAAGCCTCTCTGATGATGACTGGCCTAGGCACTGAACACCATGAGGAATTATTTAATCATTCTATTGATTTTTTAAAAAAATAATTTGCCAGTCATAATCTGGTTCTACCCTGGGTCTCTGGGCTATCCAGCCTCCAGTTCCTGGTTATCCAGGCAGGGTTGGGCATGGGCTCCCTCTCTTGGTGTGAGACTCAAATTAGAACGGTCAGTTGTTGGTCACTCCCACAGGCAGGCAGGATAGATTGTAGGCCGAAGACTTTGTGGCTGGGTTGGTAGCCCAGTTCCACCAATGGAAGTTGCCTGGTTACAGGAGATGGCCAGCTCAGGCTCCATATGCCCTATTACTAGGAATCCTCTGTAGGGTCACCCTTGTAGAGGAAGTTTCTACTGCACTTGGTTTCCACATCGTCCCCCAAACACCCTACAATTCCAGTCGTCCCTCCCCTTACTCTCTCCCGCCATTCCATGCCCCAACCTGATCCCTCCTGTGCCCATTCCAACCCACCCCAGTCACCTACTCTATTTCTCCTTACCAGGAATCTATTCTATGTGTTCCCTTTAGAGCCTTCATTGTTTTTTAAAACAATATTTTTACATATACATTTACATTATAAGACATAGATAAAATAAACTGTGTTCAATAAGAAGATCCACGAAACAATGTGGAATTATATTAATGTTACATTCATGGTGTTTTGGCTATTTGTATTTGGCAACCTTGGAGAAAGCACCTTTCCTATCTTGGTGAGTCTGAAAATTTGAATGTAAATCAGTATCCATCATATCTCATGTCTATCAACTTAAAACATTTATCAAAACATTTTAACCCCTAAACAACTAAGCTTAATTGTAAAACTAAACTATCTGGTCTTCAACTCCATTAAAGACTTGAGAAGGAAACCTGCGTAAACAGGAAGTGCAGGTTAGCAGCTTCCAAAGTGAAAAAATATGCCAGAGACAGTTTGATGCCCAAACAGTCACCCAAAAGTTTCCCTAATGTTGGAGCATCATCTGCAGCCTTCTAGCACAATATATCTGACAGACATATTTGTGAGGCAGGAACTACTGAGGACTTGCTTTACCCTGTCTTGGCAGAATTTGACCATCAACTCTGCATGCATCTAAGCTTGCCCATTTTTTAGCCAGACTTTTGCCTGTAGCAGAAACAAGGACATTTTGCCCAGTTTGTCACATTTGAAACCATCTCCATAAGGAGGTTCTTTGATGTTCATCATCTTCTTCAAGGTAGGCTAGGTGTTGCCAGGAATTAACCTGTCTTATTGGCAGTGAATCTTTAAAATAATAATAAAAAAAACATATTTAAATGTCGTATTCAGTAGGTTTCTGAAGTTTTTGAAGATCTTATCTATCTGTTACACCTAGGATGTATGTTCTTGTGATAAAAATAGGCTAGTAATTGATAAGACCATGATTTGATCAACTAATAATTAACTCACATAACTTACTTATCCTAAACAGCCTGCAATGACACTTTCAAATCTGGGAGGAAGCATGAGCCTTCATTGTTACTTTACCTTTCTGGGTTTGTGGGTTGTAGCATGGTTATCCTGTACTATATGACTAATATCCACTTATAAGTGAGTACATTCCATGTTTATCTTTCTGGGTCTGGATTATCTCACTCAGGATGATATTTTTTTTTCTACTTCCAATCATTTGCTTGCAAATTTCATGATGTTGTGTTCTTTTAACCAGCTGAATAATACTCCATTGTCTAAATACACTGTGTATTTTTATCTATTCTTCAGTTGAGGGACGTCTAGGTTTTTCCATTTTCTGGATATTATGAATAAAGTCTCTGTGAACACAGTTAAGCAAGCATCTTTGTGGTGGGATGGAGTATTATTTAGGTATATGCGCAAAAGTGGTATATCCTGGCCTTGAGGTAGATCAATCCTGGGTTTCCTGAGGAAGTGCCACATTGATTTCCATAGTGGTTGTACAAGTGGGCACTCCTAGCAAAGGGGGAGTGTTTTCCTTGCCTTATATCCTTACTAGCGTGACCTGTCACTTGACCTCAGCCATTCTGACAGATAAGTGGGATGAAATCTCAGTGTTTTGATTTGCATTTTCCTGATGTCTAAATACATTGCACATTTCTTTAAGTGCTTCTCAGTCATTTGGAATTATTCTATTGCAAATTCTCTGTTTTCATCTGTACCCCGTTGTTAAATTGGATTATTTGGCAGTTTGATGTCTAGTTTCTTGAGTTTTTAAAAAATATATATTTTGCATATTAGCCCTCTATCAGATATGGAGTTGGTGAAAATCTTTCCTTATTCTGTAGGCTGCCTTTTTTGTCCCACTGTTGATGTCCTTTGCCTTACAGAAGCTTTTCAGTTTCATGAGGTCCCATTTATTAATTGTTGCTCTTAGTGTCTGAGCTGCTGGTGTTCTGTTCAGGATGTTGTCTTCTATGTTGATGCATTTGAGGCTATTCCCTCTTTCTCTTCTATCACGTTCAGTGCATATGATTCTATGTTGAGGTCTTTGATCCAATTGGACTTGACTTTTGTGTAGGGTGATAAATACGGATCTCTTTGCATTCTTTTACATGCCGACATCTTGTTAGAACAGCACCATTTGTTGAAGATGCTTTCTTTTCTGGATCTTTATCAGAAATCAGGTGTTTCTAGCTGTGTGATTTTATGTCTGGGTCTTTGATTCGATTCCATTGATCAATGTGTCTGGTTTTTTTTTTTTATGCCAATATCATGCAGTTTTTTTTAAATTACTATAGCTCTGTAGTACAGCTTAAAATCAGGGGTGGTGATACCCCCAGGTGTTCTTTTATTGTTCAGGATTGTTTCAGCTATCCTAGGTTTTTGATTTTGCATATGGAACAGAGTATTGTCATTTCAAGGTCTGTAAAGAACTGTGTTGGGATTTTGGTGGGGATTCAATTAAATCTGTAATTGCTTTTTGTAGATGGCCATTTTTGTCTATTGGTCCAATCCTACTGATCCATAAGCATGGTAGATGTTTCCATCTTTTGATATCTTTTTCAATTTCCTTCTTCAAAGATTTGAAGTTTTTTTTTAAAAATCATACAAGTCTTTCACTTGTGTGGTTAGAGTTACCCCAAGATATCTTATATTATTTGTGGCTATTGTGAAGGATGCTGTTTCCCTGGTTTCATTCTCAGTTTGTTTGTCATTTTTGCATGGGAGAGCTACTGATTTTTTAAAAATTAATTTTGTATCCAGCTTCTTTGAGTGTGTTTATAAGATGTAGAAGTTCCCTGGTAGAAATTCGGGATTGCTTATCTATACAATCATATCATCGGCAAATAATGATAATTTGACTTCTTCCTTTCTAATTTGTGTCCCTTTGATTTCGTTGAGTTGTCTCATTTCTCTATCTAGAACTTCAAGTACAATAGTAGTACTGAGTAGATACACGGAGGTAGTGGGTAGCTTGTCTTGTCCCTGATTTTAGTGGAATTGCTTTGAGAGTGTCTCTATTTAATTTGATGTTGGTTATAGGCTTGGTGTAATATGTTTAGGTAGGTCCCTTGTATCCCTGATCCCTCATGAAGGGTTGTTGGATTTTGTCAAAGGCTTTTTCAACATCTAATGAGATGATCATGTGAAGAAGAGATAAACCTGTTTCCCAAGTGTGGGATCGGAATGGTCTCGTGAGAGAACAGGTGAGGTTAATCCACTAGAAGGCCAACTATCTTGTGTGGGAGCTTGATTGTTGCCAGCTGAAAAGATCCTGTGAACAGACTCTGGGAGGAGATATATAAATGAGGCCAGAACTGGAGGCGGGGCTTTTGGAGACTTCGGATAGTTTTTGGCTATTCATCTCCACTTCGAGATGCTCCTAGAGAGAACTGCTCGAAGGAAGGCTTTGGGACTCCGGCTCTTGCTCCAGGTTCCAACAGAAGAAATCCTGCTGATTACGCCAGGAGAATCGTTCCTTGGAACTGATATCCTTATGGTTTTGTTATTGTGTTTTTAATCCTCTTTTCTTATTGTTTTGGTTGGTTGAGTTTTAAGTGATGTATGCTCAGCTAATAAGTTGTAATAAAATATATTGGTTAAGAAAACTGAGCCTAACAATCATGTACATTTTTTTTGTTTGTTTATATGATGGATTATATTGACTGATTTTCATATGTTGAACCATTCCTGTATCTCTGGAGATCAAGCCTACTTGGTCATGGTGGATGATATTTTTGATATGTTCTTGGATTCGGTTTGCGAATATTTTATTGCAAAATTTTACATCTATGTTTATGTGGGAAGTTGCTCTGCAATTCTCTTTGTTGAGGCCTGTGGGTTTGGGTATCAGAGTGACTGTGGCCTCGTAAAAGAAATTTGGAAATGTTTTTTATGTTTCTATTTTGTGGAATTATTTGAGGAGTATTGGTGCTAATTCTTCTTTGAAAGTCTGGTAGAATTCTGCACTAAAACCATCTGACCCTAGGCTCCTCCCACACCGGGAGACTTTTAATGACTGCTTCTACTCTACTTATTTGGGCCTTTAGGTCCATTTAAACTGTTCATCTGATTTTGGTTTAACTTTGGTAAGTGGAATCTATTGAGAAAATCACCTATTTCTTTTAGATTTTTCCATTTTGTAGAGTACAGGTTTTTAAAGGATGGCCTTATGATTCATTGGATTTCCTTGATGTTTGTGGTTATGCCCTTCTTTTTCATTTCTGATTTTGTTAATTTGGACATTCACTTTCTATTTTTTAGTTCATTTGGATAAGGCTTTACCTATCTTCTTGATTATCTCAAAGAACCAAGTCTTTGTTTCTATTTTATGGACTTCAGGCTTCAGTTTGATTATTTCCTGCCATTTATGCCTCTTGAGTGCAATTGCTTTTTTGTTCTAGAGCTCTTAGGTGTGCTGTTAATTTGCTAGTAGACAATCTCTTCTTTTTTTTTTTTATTTTATGTAAGCACTAAACACTACTTTCATTGTGTCCCACAAATTTGGGTACATTGCATATTCACTTTCATTGAATTCTGTAATGTTTTTAATGTCTTTATTTCTGTCTTGACACGGTTCTTATTCAGTAGAGAGTTATTCAGTTTCCATGAGTTAAGAATTAAAAGTTCATCATAGTATAATTTTCCTTTGAGTATGAGGTGTCCTTTCACATTTGTTTTGGTTATTTTTGGTTTGAAGTATATTTTGTTAGATATTAGAATGTCTACACCAGCTTGCTTCTTGGGTCTATTCTCTTGGAAAACTTCTTCCACCCCTTTACTCTGAGGTAATATATCTGTCTTTGCTATTGAGGAGTGTTTCTAGTATACAACAGAAAGATGGGTCCTATTTTTGCATTCATTCCGTTAGTCTGTGTCTTTTTATTGGGGAATTTAATCTATTGATGTTGAGATATATCAATGGCCAGTGATTGTTAATTCATGTTATTTTGTTGTTGTTGAAGGTGGTGGTGGTAGTGGTGACAGTGTGTGTGTGTGTGTGTGTGTGTGTGTGTGTGTGTGTTTGAAGCAGGCTATGTAGCTCAGGCTGTCATGACAAATCCCAGGCTATCCTCAAGCTCACTGTCACCCTGCCTTAGCTTCCTAAGCACTGAGATTACAGGTCTGATCCAATCTATTTGTTATTCTGTAGGCTTCTTGTACCTTTATAGGCATGTCCTTCTTAGGTTAGGTTTTTTTCTTCTTCTTCTTCTTTGAATCAGGATTTTTCTGTGTAGCCTTGGACTTCCTGGACACACTTTGTAGACCAGGCTGGATTCAAACTCACAGAGATCCACCTGCCTCTGCCTTCCTGAGTGCTGAGATTAAAGGCATGCACTGAGCCCAGCTCAGAAAATATTTTCAACAAAATCACACACACAAAAAAATATTGGGGGCGGTGTCTTTGAGCTGGGATTCTTTTCCTTCTATTTATATTATTCTTAGGTTTGGTCTTTTCATAATGTCCCAGATTTCCTGGATGTTTTGTGTTAGACATTTTTAGACTTAGCATTTTCTTTGACTGATATATCAGTGTCTTCTATTGTATCTTCAATGCTTGTGACTCTCTTTTCCTTTTCTTATATTCTTCTGCTGAAGGATAGATTAAATAGATTTTTTTCATTTTCAGCATTCCCTTAATTTGAGATTTATTTATTGTTTCTATTTCCATTTTCAGTTTTTGAGCAATTTTACTTATTTCCCTTATGAACATTTCTTTAAGTGTTTCTCAGCCATTTATTTTCCTCTACTGAGAATTCTCTCTTTAGATCTGTACCCCAGTTTTAATTTTATTATTTGGGTTTTTGATACCTTGTTTCTTGAGTTCTTTATGTATTTTTGGATCTTGTTCTGTATCAGATATATCGTTGGAACACGTTTTCCCATTCTGTAGGCTGGTGCCTTGCCTAGATGGCTGTCCTTTGCCTTACAGAAACATTTTCATTTCATAAGGTCCCATTTTATTAATTTGTGACCTTTGTGTCTACACTGTTGGTGTTCTGTTCAGGAAGTCTTCTGTGCCCATGTGTTCAAGACTATTCCTTACGTTCTCCTCTATGAGCTTAAGTTACTATACAGTTTTAAAAAAATCTCTTGTTTTTTCTTTCTTACTAATGTTTTTCATTCTTTAGTTTTTACTTAAGCATATTCTTTATATTGTTTATAAAGACATTTTCATGATATATAGCAATATCATGAAATAATACATATATCATGTATTATATCATATAAATAATACATTCTCTTTTCTCACACTTTTCTGCTTCTTTTTTTCATTTTCCTTACTTTCATCTTAATAACTATTTGCCTTCATGACTCCCTCTGTGTTATCTTTGACTTGTTTGTATCATTATGGATGATGCAGTAGTTGGCTTTAACTGTAGGTGTATTTTTATACTTGATATGGTCTTTTTTTCCTGTTATAGCTGTTTGATATCTGAGCAATCTGTAGGGTTGAACCCTCAGGAAAAGAGCCCAGATGAGTAACCACCATATTAACAGATATATACGTATAAGTAACATGAAAATGCAAGGCAACGTGACTCCTACAAAAACGTATAGCTTCTTCATAAACAGAGTTCAAAATTAATTCAAACATAGAAATGGTTCAAATCCTGGACAAAGAACTCAACAGTTGACTTGTAAAATTGATGAAAAGTATCATAGAGGACGCAACCAGGCAGATGAATGAAGCACAGAAATCTGTGCCAACTCACTTACGAGGCCAAATGTATCAGAATAACAGAAACCTGCCTGAAGAAACCCAGAAAGCCAGAAAAGTACAGAACGATGCATTCCGTTCCAAGAAAGTAATCGACTGCCAACCCAAATGGCTTAATATTAAGTGCAGTTGTCTTTTAAAATTGAAGGAGAAATTAAGACAGTGCAGTGCCATCCCCAGCTGCAGCCATTCATGAGTGTACCCTAACACTGCAGAACACACTTAAAGGAACCGCACACACTGGGGGGTGGGGTGGGGAGGATGGCTATGAACAGAAGAGTCCAGGAAAGATGCATACAGAGGGGAGCTAGGAAGGAATTCGTCAGGAAATTGGCAATCCCCAATACACATAGGAGAGGAAAAACAAATTTTAAACTTAAAAAAAAAAAATCTGACCAGGAGTATGGCCATTAAGGTTATAAGAATCACAAATGCCTTTCAATAAAAACCTCTAAAATTTGAGGTGTCTGACTGCTTACCAGTACGTTGTGACTTCTCAGAGTAGTCACAGCTGAAGTCCTTGTGGCAGGACTCCCACAGTTGCAGACTTCCAGCCTTTCGTCTTTCCTTACTTAGTTCCCACGCCACAGCTCTGATGTGGGCACTAGTGACGTCATCTTTTCCATCTTCCAGTAAGTACATATTAACACATTTACCTAGGAGCAAAGTTATTTTTATTATTTATTTATTTTTATTTTATTATTTATTTTATTTTTATTTATTCTGTGAGCAAGCTAATATTTTGAGCCTTGACACACTAACAAAGAAATTATAGATTTGGTGATTGTAAGGAAGAAACTTCATACTTTTTTTGAAAAATGAGATCTCATGACTTTATTTTTTAGATTTTACTCATGATTTGTGCGATGCATTATATATATATATATTCTAAAGATAGTGTGTGGCCAACAAAGAGCATATAGAAAAAGGTGTAAATTCTGTGGGATATTTTGCCTGATGGTTCAACGTATTTTTCAGGGTTGGGAACACATTCTTTATCCTGGTTCTGTGCAAGCCAAGAAGTGTTTGAGATGCCTTAAAGACATTATACATTTACTAGGTTTATGAAGATCAAGTGAACGCAGGGCTGTTACTTTTGCCCAAATATCAGATACTTCCTTCACTCATTAGTTTGTGCTAGTAGCAAATGGTTTTCCAGCTCTGGGCTGGGCACTTCTGACTTTGTTTCACACTAGTGAGTTTTCTCTCCTCCTTGTTTCTGTTCCCACTGATTTATTATTGAAATCTTAGGAACATAATGCACAGTGAAAAGAGCAATTGTTATAAGTGTACATAGCATTATGAATTAATACAAATGCAAAGCCCATGGAAGAGCCACTTGAAGCAAGAAACAATGCTATGAGCACTAGGAAACATGTACACCTTGTGCTTTCTTAAAAATGGTAGTAACACACCACACACACACACACACACACACACACGGAGAGAGAGGAGGAGGAAGACACACACACACATCTGTTGAGTATATACCTACTAAATGTACTGCAGATTAGAGTGTTATTTATTTGTTTAGATGTTTTCTCAGGGTAATTATGCAGAATTTTAAAATCTACTGGCTTAGTAGTCTGTTTTGAAAATGTCACCCAGAGCTGGGAGATGGTGGCACACACTTTTAATCCAGCACTAGGAAGGCAGAGGCAGGCTCATCTCTGTGAGTTCAAGGCCAGCCTGGTTTATAGATCTAGTTCCAGGATAGCCAGGATTACATAGAGAAACCCTGTTTCAAAAAGCAAAAGCAAAGCAAAACAAACACCAAAAAAAGAGAAAAGAAACCCCATATTGGAAGCCTTAAATTCTAGACATTTTTACAGCTATATGTATCTGCCTCATCTATGATTTGTCTTTTTCTACTTTCTGAATGTGTCTGTCCCAAGTAGTGTTGCTAGTCATTTTCATTAGTTCAGGTTAACCTTTTCCTTCATGATTATTGTTTTTTTGTATCCCATACAAAATATTTTGTATGCATTATGCATTGTTGATGTTAACTTTTAAGAAGTTAGTTATTCTTTGTTATACCTACTACTTATTAATAATTACTTATATATTCTATGATATATGGATATGTTTAATAATGCACCTATTCTCTTTTTTTCTGTTATTGATATTAATTTGAACAAGTGACCTTGTGAAAAGGTCATCGTTTCTCTACTGCAGTGGAGCGAAACTGAGAAAGTTGATGTGTGTATCTGTTCCATTAGCATATATGTTTATCTTTGCACCTGAATTACAGCACTTAGCTGATAGCATTCTCAGTTCATTAAACTGCTCTCAGTTTTCCATCTATTAATTTTAGAATTATTTGTGTCAATTTCCAGAAACGCAAGTTGATGTTTTTATTAGAAGTACATTGAATCTATAAAATATTTGGGGGGAATATTAACATGTCAGTATGTAATTCTTCTAATTCACGATATAGCTCTTCATTTATTTAGGTCTACTTTAGCGGGTTAATGAATTTATTGTGGTCCTGAACTCAGGGCCGTGTGTGTGTGTGTGTGTGTGTGTGTGTGTGTGTGTGTGTGTGTGTGTTAGGGAATTACTCTAACACTGGTCCATACCTTTAGCCTAGTGTCTAATTTGAGGAAGTAATAATAGAGGATTAAATCCATGTTCTTATACCTACTTTTAAAATAACTTTTTAAGTATTTTACATAGCTTACATATTTTCATTTATTCAATAACCCATTAATAAAAATGTTGTATTTTTGTTATAAGTGATACTTCTAAAAGTTTTTTAGTGACTGATTTTTAAGATGGTTTTTACCTAAAATCCAATGATTTTTATGTATTTCTTTTTTCTTAATTGTACTAATTTATCCATAGATTGGTTTTTGTTATTTTTGTTGTTTCTTGTGTGTGTGTTGGGGCCGGGGTTATGCTTCTTCTTCTTCTTCTTCTTCTTCTTCTTCTTCTTCTTCTTCTTCT
>OU015756.1:54985350-54999686 GCA_907169655.1 Acomys percivali
CTTCTTCTTCTTCTTCTTCTTCTTCTTCTTCTTCTTCTTCTTCTTCTCAATTTTTGGTTGGTCTTGTTTAGGGCGTTCAGTCAGTCACTGTGGAGTGATGGTTTCAATGGTGTTCTCGTTTAATTCTCAGCCTCCAGAGGAAGGATTTCACTAATTCACAGATAAGTTCAGTGATTGCTTGCAGAGGCACATGTGGAGGGAAGTGCGTATGTTTTCCCTGTGCAGTTCAGTGAGTTCTCCTGGTGTGGATAAAGTTGTGCTAAGTACACAGAGCCAGGAACTCATCCCTTATTCCCTCCAGGCTGGCCACTTTCATGACGCCCTAATGCTTAGCATCTACCAGTCTGAGGAAGTTCAGTTTTATTGCTAGTTTGCTGGAGCCTTTTTTTTTTCTAGTAAGGAATTCATGTTGAATTTTATAGGGTATGTTTTCCTATCAGTCGTTTCCTGTATCACATTGTTCCCCCCCAACCCCCCCCCCCCCCGTATAGTGAGTGAGTATATCAAATTACATCGCATTATTGGAATACACTCAGTATGACCATGCTTTATTATCCTTTAAATATATGTCACAGGATTTGATGTACTGAGCTTTTGTTTTGGTTTTTGTTTTTGCTTTGTATCCATGTTCAAGTATTTATCACAAATACCTTCTTGCAAGAATCTTGTGAGTTTTGGTATCGACTTTATTCTGCTTTTAAAAAGCGTGCTTGGAAAAATTATCTGGCTTTCTTTAGGAGAATGGGTACACAACAAGTGTTATTTATTTTATAAAAGAGTAGGGGCTTGCAAGATGGCTCCACAGGTCACGTTCTTGCTGTGGAGCCTGATCCTTTCCTGTGGTCACGTGGTTCAAGACGCACCAATCCCTGCTAGTTGTCCTTTGACCTTCACACTCATGCCAAGGTGTGTATGTGTGTGTGTGTGTGTGTGTGTGTGTGTGTGTGTGTGTGACTGCACATGGTGAATTCAAACGTGGAGGCACTGGGAGATTTTATTGGTTTGTACTGTAATTTTGGTTAAAGGTGATGATAACCGTGGCTACGTTAGTGTCATAAAAGGGAAAAAGACTAAAATCTTGATTAAATATAGCTTTGCTCTTAGATTTTATATAATTTAAGTGTATCTTGGTCTGATGGAAGTGAAGGAAAGAAAGCTTATTATCATGTTGAAATTTTAAAATTATTGGAAGAAGAGGATTATTAGCCACAGTGGAAAAAGTAAAGTTGTGGGATTCTTTATCTTGAGGTTTAAGAGTTAGTTTTGTTTGGGGAAATGTTGAGTGAAAAGTATAAAAAGATCTCTAGCAAAAGCTCGAAGTGAATGATTGGGTTTTTTTGGAACAGTCACAGATGGGTAAGAATTTGAGGGACACGTGTAGAAGAACAGCAGAACAAAACCAAAGCCCAACTAGCCAACGACAACAAAAAAGCACTTGAGGGCTGGTCTATATCTGAACATCTATCCTGTGAAGCTTATCATGTGTTAATCCTTTACCTGGATCGCCCTGCCCCTTTTAATGATGCTTGGGTCTACTACAGAGAGTTCTGTACTCTGCTATTACTCTTATCTGATCTCAGATTACTGGCTGAGTTCTCTAAAACATTTGCTAAGAATTGAGAAGTGAATTCCAGAGATGTGAGTCTTCTATTTGTCCTTCCGTATGCCTTCCTCCTGAACGCTGGCCTTCTCATTCTCCTTCTCCCCCACTTGGACTGTGTGGATTCATACTTTCTGTTGACAGCAAAATCTTTGGTGGAATAATAATAATAATAATGATGATGATAATAATAATAATAATAATAATAATAAAAAGGAATGTATTATATAACATTTGGATAGGTGGGATGATGAAAGCAGTACATAAGAATAATTTATTATTTGTATTGAAGATCCTAATAATTATGTAAACTTGAATGGCAGGTATCTCTTTGATAATTGAATATCATTTATAATTTTTAGCAACATTCATGATGACATGAATGAACTTGAGTAGTTGCATCATATAAACAGGAAACCACGTTTAGTATGCATTTGCCTTTGCAGAATAATAGCAATTTAGATAAATATAAATATTTCACATAAAGAATGTTCTTTAGCTGCTTTTAGCTTACCAAAAAAAACCAAAAAACAAAAAACAAAAACCCTTTGTGTTTTTTCTTACTGTATATTTAAACAGATAACTAGCTTTAAATGTTGCCTTAAGATATCTAGTGATGAATTTGACTGTTGGAGAGCCTCTCATGATTTTCTATTCTAAAATTTGTTCTGTGCTTTAACATGTGTGTGTCCTTTTTCAAGCACAACCCTGAAATGCTTTGTTTCCTCTTTTATGCAAGAAAAGAGCATGCTCACTGAAAGCATATTGTGTATGAAGATTGTCAGTTGTCCAATTTTGTGTCCTGATTGTAAGTAGAAAATCTTTCCAGCTTTTTTAATAAAAAAAAATAATTTATACAGAACTGCCCTTAAGATTCAGTGCTAACAGTGCAATTAGTTCTAGAGCTATTAAAATGAATAACAAGAGGGAAACGACCATGTTAGAAATGAATAATGCATTTATTTTAATCTTTGGGTCCCCTATCCCCACTTGGATACTAAAAGGGATGCAGCAGAATTCCCCAAAAGCGTTAATTTTTTTCCTGGAGCTACTCCAGTGACATGTCAAAGGAATTTTGAAAGGAATATGCATTTGTGTGTAGCTGCCTTGGAATATATAATAGCACTTATTACTACGCTTCTGAAAGGAGCATGGGCAGCTCATGAAAAACCCGGAGGAAGTGTGTGAACCCCTTTATTGTTGCACATGATGAAACCTAAGTTGTTTGCATGTGAACAGAATTCATTGTTTACAAAATCTGCATAATATTAACAGCAGCAATGGGATGGCAGGGGAGACAGCTATAAGAACTTGGAGACTCGTGAAAGTGATTATTATTCATAGAGGTTTCCAGAACAAACAGCTTTCTTCAAAATAATCCGAAAGGAAAATAACAATGAGGACGATTAAAGTCAATGCTAGCAATTCTGAGATATTTTGAATTGTTGGTTGATCTGGATTGAGGGAGTGTAGTAAATAAGACGTTAGGAAATGGTTAAGGTTTTAAGAGATGTACTGACTCTTTTCATTTTTTTGAAGGAAATTGTCCTTCTCCATCCATAGTTTTGATTTTCTGTGTGTGTGGTGCGTGCGTGCGTGTGTGTGTGGTGCGTGTGTGGTGCGTGTGTGTGGTGTGTATGTGTGTGTGTGTGTGTGTGTGTGTGTGTGTGTTTGCTTGCACTGTATATATGCTTGCAGCCAGGGTTATCTCCAAGGGATTACCTTTCTGTTTTAGTCTCCTTTATGTGTTGGGATTGTGGGTATGCACAACCCATTCCTAAGGTCTCACCTTCTATGACCTATATACCAGTCTAACTAACAGCCCACTTCCCAGAGATCACAGGTGAATTTGGGAGCAGGCTAGAGCACATACAGATGAAATCCATCAGACTAACACAGCACATGGGGCCAGAGCTGAGGTGGTCCCTGACAGGGATCCCCAACTGACTTCGAGAGATGGAGCTAGAGATTCTAGCGAGACAGCAGTTTATAACTTGCCTCCTGCAATTCTTTAATGAAAGTAGAGGAGTTAGCGGTGTAAGAGTCCAGTTTCTGCTTTGTTTCTATTTGAAAGAGTTCACTTAATGAAAAAGGGACATGTTTTATAATTAATAATAAGAAATAAGAAAATAAGATGCCAGACAATAGATATTATATTATATAAGGTTCATTAATTGAACATGGGGAGAAGAAGAAAAGAGGGGTTGAGAGAGGGAGGGAGGGAGGGAGAAAGGGGAGGGAGAGAAAGAAGGGAGGGAGAGGAGGTTGGTAAGAGAGAAAGGGGTTAAGAGGTAAGAGAGGGAGGGGTGAGGTAGATCTGTCTTCTTTATATACTGGGCAGGGCCACGCCCCCATGGCAGGTAGGCAATGACACCACAGGTAAGCAGACCGAAGCATGTATTTTAACCTGGTCATCCACCCTGGCAACCTCCTGCAAAGGGAAAATTGGGGCCAGGTTAGGCTTCCCGAGAAGAGATGTGTGTGTGTGTGTGTGTTGGGGTGTCCTACTGTGGAGTAGGAGCAAGTAGTAGGGAGACTAGTGGGGTAAAAGTGGGTTCCAGGGAGGAATGGGAGGGAGCTCTGTTGCTGGGAGGGAGAAGAGGAGACTGAAAGGGCTATAGGAGGGGAAGGAGCTGTGGTGAGGGGAAGGAGCTGTGGTGACAGTCAGGGCTCCTTAGCTGCATCAAGAGTACAGGAGATGTCCTCTTGTTCAGTCTTTATAGCTAGAAGAAGCTGAGTAGGGGGACAGGAAGAACAGAGGGAAGGCCTGGAGCAAAGATGAGAGAAAGCTTGGCCATAGGGAACCTCCCTCCATTCCGCCCCACCCCCACCCCCTGCCCCATTACTTGTACTAGTTGTAAAGATACCTAATAAGGCCCTGATCTAGGGTGTCTCTGGGTGGCCATTTTTATTGATTGTCTGAGGAGTGTTGAGAGCAGATTTGACTGCAAAGGTGGATACGTCTTGAGACCCTCAAGTCAGGCACAAGGAATAGAGGTCCTAGGTTCTCAAAGAAGCACCCAGAAGGGGAACCCAGAGGTACAGACCATGATGCACTACTTCCCATAGGTGAGGTGGAGGTGGTGGTGTCCAAGGCCTGAGGTCTGAGGCATCCCAAGGACTTACTTAGGGAGGACCAAATTAAGAGGGCACAAATTGAACAGTTGGGTCATCCCCTCACAGATTGAGAACCAGAGATAAAAATCTGAGGAGACACAGCGTCTGGTACAGGGACTTTTCTCTGAAGCCAGAAGTCAAAACCTGTGCTAAAAAAACCCCAAAGCCTCGCCCAAGGGTGAGGTGGTCAGAGGTGGGGGGTCGTCCAGGAGGGTCAGCCATAGCCTTAAAGACTGTGGCTGGGGATACCTCTGCCTCCAAGAATACCAGAGGGTTGTGGGTCACTCATGCAGGGAACTGTTTATGCTGTCCTAAGGGAGAACTTACTCGTCGTTGCTGTTGCGTGGGGTACACAGTGATCGGGTGAGCTGCGAAGGAAGTCTATCACAGGTGGAGTGGGGACAAGGGATAGGTTCCTGGTGTGGCTTAGACCCATGAGAGAGGGGAGAGCGTGCAGGGCACCAGGCTGTCCTACTAAGTCTTGGCACATAATGTTAGGATTTGTCTGCCGGAGTACTTCAGTGAATTGGAGCCAAGGTGTTCTACACAAAGATCATGCCATGAAACAGATCTCACGTGAGAGATTTATTTTGGTAGTGGTCGTTGGGGGGGGGGGGGATGTATGCAGAGGCTGCCTCTGAGCGAAGGCAGAAGGGAAAAGAGGGCAGGAAGAGAAAATGCTGGCTCTTTATTAAAGGAGGCTAGCATATGTGCATAGGGGCATTTTGGAGGAAGATGATGATTTACTTAAAGTGGACTTAGGGGTGAGGTTTTTTTTTCAAACAGGTGACTTGAAGTATTTTAGTTTAAATATTCCAGACCTGCTTGAAAATGTCGCCCTCACGTCTCATTTAAAGCTTTCTCTCTTCACCGACACAACTTTTTATGGTAGGAAACAAAGCGTCTTCATTTCCTTTACCTTTCCCCATCACACCATAATATCACTTACTTCCCCCTTCACTTTCCTGCCATTCCTGCCCTGCCCTCCTCCCTGCTACTCTGTGGAAAGAAGGTTCCAGAAGGAAAAAAGGATGTCTTCTTCAACTGACCGCCCAGGGCATGGTTGCTGACCCTTTTCTCTTTGTCATTGCCCCAAAGCAGATTTGTCAATAACCTCCCGCTGGTAGAGGCTGCCAACCCAGCAGGTCGCCTCAGGCTGTTTGCTTCTCTTGCCTGTTGCTTCCTGTGCATTGATTGATGGCTAGCCTGTGGCTCTCTGTCTCCTCTACCATTTGCTGCCCCAATTCAGCCTCCCTTGGGTCTGGGCAATATCCACATTCCATACATTTTGGAAACTGCACTTTCTGACCAGGGGCAGTGTGTCCCTTCAGTCTGTTTTTCTATATTTCCCCCAGCGTTTCTGGCTCAGCTTCATACGTTTTAGGGTAGCCTAACCAAAGAGAATGTCAAAACATGGCTAAACCGGACCATTGCTCCTTCATACAGCTAAGAGAGTTGTTCTTAAAAAAGTCCCCCCCCCGTGCCTCCTTGGCTTTCTTTGAAAAGAAAACCCACTTGAGTGGTTTTAAAATTCTTGTGTTACCAGAACTATTAGGATCAAAGCCGGGCAAGTGTTTAGTCCTGAAGGCATAGTTTTGTCAGTCATCCTTGCTTGATATGCCAATTAATAACAAGTATTAGGGAAAAACAAAGGAGGCTACATTTGGGAAGAGGAACAGGGAAAGAGGTTACTTGATACTGGAGTATTAGGTTTCAAACCTGGGGCAAATGGTTGAGGTACCTATTTAACATATTAAGGTGGCTGCTGGCCACTGGATTCTCCCAGCATTCCTTAGTCCCTACCTGGCTGGCATACCCCATCCCCTACCTAAACTTCTCCAGCCCAGGGGCTGGTCTGCTCTTTACCCAGCTCCCCCTCCCTATAGAATCTAGCCATTTTGGTTACCTGGTCATTTCTTCTACTCTCTTTTGGGCCTCCTGGCTGCTGCCTGGGGGTTTTTTTTCCTCTCTCCTCTCTTCCCCTCCCCCACCTCCTCACATGGCCCAGCTCAGTGTGGCCATGTTCACTCTGCACTCTCCCAGATGCCTCTGCCCCTGGCTATGCTCTCCCATTTATCTATATTAAACCTTCTCCTCCACCACACCTAAGAACAGTCATGTTTATTTCCTTCCCTTTTTATTGTTTATTTTTTCATTCATGGGGAAATTGGGGTTCTTAGTCTCATTGGTAAAATAATTTAAGGACAGATTTAAACAGAAGTTCAAGCATAATTTTTATTAGAGTTAAAAAAAAAAAATCCAAAGTGGTCAAGTTGGTTTTTGTTTGTTTGTTTGTTCCTTTTTTTGGGGGGGCAATTTTTCAGAGGAAGAGAATGGAAAAGAAAACAAAACAAAAAACAATCAATAGTTTCTAAAAGGTTTTTCCCTATTGTCACAAGATGTCAGTTGGAAAGAAAATGCCATGCTTTTTTTGGGTTTAGGTTGGCACTGGGGTCAGTTGCACGGTGGGGAAGCAGCTGTGGGGCAGGGAGATGGCAGAATAAGAAAGGAAGCCCAAGTGTGAGGGAAAGTGAGCCTGGCACAGAGTTAGAAGAAAAGGGAACATTATGCTTTTTTAAGTAATTCAGAAAAGCAGGCTGGACATACATCAGCTGTGGCCCTGTCTATCTATATACTGCTGTACTGCAGAAGGGAATTCTTCAAGGGAGGAGTTCATTATCTCACAAAAGACACAATTGTTCCACCTGTCTCATTAACACGGGTTAATGTGAGCCCACCTGCATAGGGGTGCTCCCTTGGATAGCATTGGCCTACTGAAATGTTACGTTTTCACCAAGGCTGGAGATTTCATCCTCTTGACCAGACATTTCCCCTGAATGGACCAATTTTTTTTTCTCCCCAAGACAAGGTTTCTCTGTGATACCCTGGTTGTCCTGGACTGGCTTTGTAGACCAAGCTGGCATAGACCTTCCAGAAATCCGCCTGCCTCTGCCTCCCAAGTGCTGGGATTAAAGGTGTGCACCACCACCTCCCAGCCTCTGAATGGACCTTTAATGATGCCTGTCACAGTGGCTCTCCCCAAGTCCACTCTGGGTTCTCACATGACTTTTCAGTTTAAATAGAATATTAGAGATAAGGTTAATTAAGTGGTCCTGCCCAACACTGCCCTCCTGATATGCTGCGCCTTCATTCATAGTGTGAACAAAAACTCCTCAAAGGAGTCTGTGTCCATGGAGACTGATGGAACAATTGGAATTTCAGTACAGACTGATTCAAACTGGCTTCTCTCAGCACCTTACTAAATTGCTCTGCTTGGCCTCAAACTGATTCTGGCAATATGTTCTAATCTTCTGGTTCCTTCTTGTTCTCTGGCTTCATCTGCCTCTGCATGAACTCATGAATGAACTTAACTCCAGTGCACTGCGCTCACTCAACTCTACTCAACTGACCTGAACTTCCATGAACTGATCCACCACTTCACTGCCTCTCAACTGACTCCCATTGACTGCCATTTGACTGACCTCAACTCAACTCCACTGCCTCTCAATGCGCTCTCTTAAATCACCTCTTTTTTTCTGCCAGTTTTCATGAGGGTTGGTTGTATGTTTTTCTTTGACTCATTCTGTCAAATCTTTCTCTGATGCATCACTTTGTCTGACCCTCAATTAGGCATCACATTTAAACATGGATGCTTCCTTCTGTAAACAAACTTTACTTTCATTGTTTTGGATTAAAGGTGTGTACTAAGGGAGTGTCTGTATTCTGGCCAGAGGGGTTAAAGGTGTGTCATTCCAGCCAGATCACATAGACCTAGGAAGGTCTTTGGATGTGATCCCTTGCCAGAGCATCCTGTTGCTGGATTAAAATTCCTCTTTATCTTCCCTCTTTCTGTTTAAGCTAAAAATCATACACAACTTAATAATAGTTAAACAACAGAAACAGTTATCAATCCCACAGTATCATTATCAGGGCTTATAGTTTTTACTTTACTTGTAGACAAGAAAGAATAAAATTAATTGAATTATTCAAACCAAAAGCTAGAAAAAGAAAGAACACAATAGTTGGCTTATTGAGTCCTTTCAGTGTAGAATCCAAAGTAAACTAAAAAGCAAATGCTCAAATGAATAAAGAACATACCTAACATATTTGATAAAAAAATAAATAAAGCTAACCAAACCTCTGAGTAGGTTAGTAACATAGGCTCGCATAGGGCAACAAAAAAGAAAAAACAACTACTGAGCATCAGGCATCATGGTGGTGATGGAACTGTAAGTATAGTCGGCAACACTTACCATACAATACATACAGCTTTTACATAGGTTAGAAAAGTTGAAGTAGCTAGTTTCCTAGAACAATGTAAATTATTTATATTGGGAACTACTGACTGGCAGGACAGAAGTACAGTCAGCATTTAATGTTGGCAGTTTGGACGTATGTTTATAACATTGTGTTATTCTGCCTCGTGTTCTTTACTGAGGAGTCTTAGTATTTAAGAGCTATTCGTGAGAAACCAGCTGTAACCCTCACAACAAATGATGAAACCCTACCAGGCATATACCATTAAATTCTCCATCAGGACAAAACTATTCTGTCGTTACTGTAGAGATCCCAGCCAGTGCAATTAAGTAAGAAAAAAAAAAGTAGAATCAATATTATAAAGAAATATTTGTCATCGTGAAGCCTGGAAAACCCAATCTGGGTCATGTTCAGATTGATAAATGGCTTTCTGGCTGTGGAGGGCAGAAATCTGGCTTGTTTTTGTTGCCTCTGTAAAGTGGATTAGGCCTGTAAGCCTTCTACCTCATAGTTTATCTATAATCCAAACCTTCCCTTCCTGACACATGTACTTCTGACTTCCCAGTATCTCTTTCATAGTTGACTGTGCTTTCCCAGCTGATGTTCTTGCTTATTTACTATTTTTCTTCTCCATTTTCAATTTGTATGTATTATGCATATGTATATATGCATATTTTGCGTGTGTGTGTGTGTGTGTGTGTGTGTGTGTGTGTGGGGCGTGTGCACATGTGTGGCCGAGTACACATGGAGTCCAAAGTTTATATTGCAGATCATCTCGAATCACTTGTCCACCTTACTCATCGATGCAGGGCCTGTCCATTAAACTCAAAGCTCACTCCTGTGCCTAGTCTTGCTAGCCACCTTACTCTAGGCATTCCCCCATGTCTGCCTTGCAAAGATGGAATAACAGATAGGCTGCCAAGTCCACCCTACATTTGCCCGGGTTTCTGGGCATCTGAACTCCAGTTCGTCACACTAAGTCTTCATGTGCTTTAACTGTTCAACTTCCAGACTCTTAACAGAGCAGCTGACTGGCACTGGTGTGTGTTTGTACTCACAGTGCTGGGTATAGAATTCAGGGCAGTCATTGTACCAGTGAGCGACATCCTCAGTCTGATGTTTTAAACTGTGTGTCAAATTTTGTCATTTCTCTGTCCACAACCTGTAAGTGGCTCTCCATCTCGTAAAGGTCGTAGCCAGCGTGGCCACAAGGTCCTGCGTGGTCTGGCCTCGGGAGTCTGAGCTCCTTCTTCCTTGGCCTTGCTGCTGCAGCCATGCTGGCTTCTTTCTATTCTGGAACATGACAAAAAAACCCCTTTCCTGTGTGAAATGCTCTTTAAAGTTGTGTGCCACAGGCTTCCCTGGCTACAGTACATAAAATCAGCACCGTTTCTTTTACTTTTTTTTTTTTTTTTTTTTTTTTTTTGGTTGTTGTTGCAGTATTGGGTCCTTACTTGCTATGACTTCTTGTCCGATACTGCTATTGGTATTTTCCTCTAATGAGATTTAAGGATTTCACAGGGCATGAAAATTTGCCTTTGTTGTTCCTTTCCTCTGATCTGACAGCTGCAGTCCGTCCATCCATCCGTCTGTCCAACCAATGGATGCACCAACAAGGCAATGCTTTTCAACCTGTGAGTCATGACCCGCTTGTGGGTCAAACCGCCCTATCATAGGCGTGGCATATCAGATATCCCGCATGCCAGATATTTACATTACGATCTGTAACAGTAGCAAAGTTATAGTTATGAAGTAGCAACAGAATAATTTTACGGCTGTGAGTCACCACAACATGAAGAACTGTGTTAAAGGGTTTCATTCTTAGGAAGGCTGAGCGCCACTGCCACAGGGCACTAGGAAAGGAAAGATGCCTGCTCTCGCTTCGAAGCCCTGCTTCACTTAGTAGGGCAGTGCAATCCAAACCAAGCCATTTCCTGTCTTGGGACCCTTCTTTATGTAATCCATAAAGTGGGATAACTATCAGACTCATTTGATAGATCTACTTTGATGATTTAATGAGTTAATATTTAAATATATATATATATTAGGACCATAAAGCACACTATTATTAAGTATATAGCCTGTTTGAGAAAATTTAAGGATATTTTCAAGAATGATGTAAAGAAAGAATAAGGAAGTTAGCCCATTAATAACTTTGAGCAAGAAGGAGCAACCTCTACACATGAGGCGTTAAGAGACAGAATTTGCGATCTGAAATTTTTTTTTTTAAAGAATGCTTTTCTTTGTTTATGGGATCAAAGTGATAAACACTGCAGATTTAATTCATTTATATCTATGATAAGGCAAATGACACCATGAACTCAGCTGAAAGCTGAGCTCAAAGGTATATTTAGAACATTAGAAACAGTCAATAACTATTCATTTAAAAAAATAATAAAATGGCTCCTTCAAGTCCTTGATAATAATGAAATATTGGAAAACACAATGGAAAAATGAGGTACTCACTACAAAATACAGTTGGCCCCAAAGCGTGAAAAGTCTCAATTTCGTAATAATGAAAAGGTACATTAGAAGAGTGAAATGGGAGCAGAGTGTGCCACTGCCCTGGTCTGTGGAAACCAAAATCGTAATTTTGAACCTGGCTGTTGGTGCTAGCTACATGCGTAATCTTGGAAAAGAGCTGTTTTCTCTTTTACTTCCTCATTAAAAAATGCAGAAGTGACAGAGAAGGTCAGAAACCGATGCATACATAAGCTCTTAACTTATAGCGTGCAGCATGCCCCCGTCCCCCGCCCCAGTCCATGTGCTGTTTGTGCTTTTTTGCCCACGCTGCCTCAGTTTCCTGAATATTTAGGTGTATCCGAGTACCTTGTGTTGTAGGGATGTTATTACAATAAGTGCCTATATTAGTTTCCTATTGATGATGTAGTAAATGATCACAAATCAAGTGGCTTAAACCTTGCAGGTCCACTGTGTTGTAGTCACAGAGTCAAGCGGGTCACAGCGGGCTAAAAACTAAGGGGTTAGCAGGGCTGCGTTGTTTTTGGAAGGCGCTGGGGAAATCCTTTTCTTAATTTTCCCTGGTTCTAGAGAAGTGGTTCTCAACAGTTCTAATGCGGCCACACTTTAATACAATTCCTCATGTTGTGGTGACCCCCAACCATACAGTTATTTCATTGCTACTTCATAAGTAATTTTTCTAGTTAGTGACTCACAGTGTAAATATCTGATCTGCAGGATATGTGAGATCTGTGGCCCCTGTGGGAGTGGTGAGCCACAGGTTCAGAACCACTGGTCTGAAGGCTGATCACATTCCTGGGTGCTTTGTCTGCCTTTTATCTTCACAGCCCTGTGACCAGTGAAGTCTTTCTTGCTGTAGCCTCTCTAGCTCCAAGTCTCTTGTCACCAGTCTGATTCCATTGGATGCCTCTGGATAATGTGGGTTAAAGTGAGCTGATCAGCAGTTTGCTTCTTCCTTGCCATGGAACACGTCATCTTCATTGATTCTGAGGATTAGCGTGTGGATTTCTGCAACGTCACTATTCTGCATTTTAGCAGTACCTCTGACTTACTATCTAGGAAGAGAGTACGAGGGTAGAAGGGACAATCACCGTTAAACCTGTGGTGTGCGACCCGTCATGGGAGGCGAATCTCCCTTGTCTGTTGGTTTGTTTTCTAGCCTTCTGTTAACTTTAGGAAGGGAAGGGTGGCCTGTAAGCGCTATACTTTCACAACCACTGACAACATTGAAAGCAGATTGATATTTCTAATTTTATCTTCCTTGATGCTTGTTTAGGGCTCTGACTGGTTACAAATTCTAACATTCTGAATTGGTTTTGATGGTAGTTTATTATACATATCGAAGAGCAGTCATATATGATGTAATTATGACTTGAGCTGTTTCTGCTCACAGTCAACCTACTATTATACTTTACTACGTGACTACCATGTTATTGTGACTTACATAAAAATTCATTATGCATATTATTTACTTGAAATGTTTGTTAATCAAAGTTTGGGGCATTATACCCCATGAAGTGCTAGCTTTTGGATAACTGTGCCTTACAGTCTAGAATATGACTGTATGCTAGACCAGTTAGTATTTCTCCCCAAAAAAGATAAAACAGTTTTTTTTTAAGAAATTGTGACTCAGTCAAATGGATATTATATTTTTGTACAAACTCAATATTTTATTACTTTTGGAAACCATTTTATGTTCGCTGTATCAGTTCAATTCTGCAGAGTAGAGTTCGTTGAATGTTTTTTCTTTACTTCTTTTTGCTTGAGAAATACTTATGTGACCCAAAGTATATAGAAAGATATACAAATTACATGCATTTACTGATAACAAATCATAATGAAATTTATCTGAATATAATTATTCACATATATGTATACACATCTAATCTATTCATATACTTTTATTATTTATCAAAACCTAAAATGAATTTCATATCAATGGTGAGGATGTGCTTTTATTTTGCATGAAGGATTAATACTAGGCTGAATATTTGTTGCTGCAAAGTATGAATCTCCTTAGCATTGCTTGGAGTTGATTGGTATTTTGATTTTATAATCACCAGGGTGTTAATGCCACGTCATGGAAATGCACAATGCAGAATATAAGTACATTTTTTAAGGGACATTTCAGAAATATTTGGAAATTCTGTCCTAATCCCAAGTTAACATAATTTAGTGAATTTTTAAAATGAAAGTATCCAGTAACCTAAATTTCAAAAATCAAATATTTCAACACAATACAGTTCAGGTATTTACTAACCCGATGCTTCTGTGTGGAGGAATAAAGTAGGGAAATACATAGGTTTTTGTTTTCTGTAATTAAATCATCATGTTTTTATCGTGGCAGAAACCACTGCACCTCAGACTATGAGTCTGAACCAAAGCATTTCAGACAGCATACTTGCTGTCGTGTGTGGTGTGAGAGCATGCCCAGTAGAAGGGCATGTGGTTGCTCAGAACCCAGAAAAGTCTTGAGATGCATCATGGGACAGTGCTGCCAGAAACACCTAGAGTTCACTGGATGCTGTTTTTGAATTTTTGTTTCTCGCACATTCAGAAATCTTTTACTAAAGCCATTTTCCCCATCTCCCTACATTCAATTATGTGCTCCCGTATGAGGTTATGACTTACATAAGAAGCTGTGCTATACCAATCATAGTGGCACACGCCTTTAATCTAAGCACCCAGGAGGAAGAGGCAGGAGGATTTCTGTGAGTTTGAGGCTGGCCTGGAGTTCCAGTGAGATTTCAGGACAGACAGAGCTACATAGTGAGACCTGGTCAGAAAAAACAAAAATAAAAACAAGAGTGAAGAAGAAGACAAAATAATAATAATAATAATAATAATAATAATAATAATAATAATAATAATAATAATAATA
>OU015756.1:54999696-55015481 GCA_907169655.1 Acomys percivali
TAATAATAATAATAATAATAATAATAATAATAATAATAATAATAATATAATAACAATAATAAATAATAAAATAATAATGGGAATAGAGCCTATAAAATGTATGTATCAAATGGATATGTACAATATATATCATAAGGGGTAGTTTATTCAATTGTCATACACTGTAAGGGCTAGATTTTTTTCAATAGTGGCTTTCCGCAGGCTGTAGAAGCAGAGAATCTGGTAGCTTTTCAGTCCAAGAAAGTGAACGACTCGGTAGTTCTGATTTAATTCTTAAAGCCAGGAAGTTCGCTAGACAGATGTTGGTACTGAGTCCTCACCGGAAGGCTGGAGAAGCTGGGGTCTGATCAAAGAGGAGGATTTCAGGGCTGGAGACATTGGAGCAGCGGTGTCAGGGACATCAGCCCAAGAAGAAGTGAAGGAGGTGTGGACATGCTGCGGTTTCTTGGCATTTCTACTTCTGGGACACCCAGTCTGAGGGTGGGTCTTATTCTCATTGGTGTGTCTCCTAGTTGATGTTGAAAACGAATCACGTCAGCATTACCCTTGATTTTTCCCCTCCCCCAACCCCTCAATAACAACATACAAACTGCCCTGTGTCATTTAATATGACGGTCTCTGTCCACAGTAGGCTATCGATCACCTGAAATGTGGCTACCCTGAGAGTTTGTAGGGCTCGCTCTACCAGTGGCCTAACCACCCCCCTGCACTCCTGCCCCAACCCCTGTCCTCCCAACCCCCCCACCTCCTCCCCCTGTACCCCCCCCAGCTCCATGAACAAGTCGACACATTCTTACGTTGTTACTAATGAGTTTTCTCCACACATTTGCGAAGACTATAGCAAGGACCAACCTGCAGGGTGGGTAGCTATTCTTAAACCTTATTTGCTGAACATGTGTATATCGGCCCAAGAAATTCAGGATTACATTTGATTTAAGGATTCTTCTCTTTAATATGTAAAAGTCTAAGGAATGATATGGTTTCATGAATATACTGGCCATTTAAAAGTTCGGTAGAGAGGCTTTCAGAGGAATCTGGTCACATTAGTGCACGTCTTAGAAACAAGGAAATGGAGTCTTTGGAATGGAAACTTTGGATCTCATTGTATAAAAAGCATTCATTTTTGATGACAGGAAGAATTTGAAATATTTGGAAATGCTATCTGAGTCTCTATTAGAATAAGATCAAGGATCCAAGTTTTCTTTAAAAAGCACACACATAATAAGCGCCTCAAACCCTTCCAGTGCATCTGCTAAAGGTACTTATTATCATCGAGCAAAGGAGGAATATATTTCTAAAAATGTTTGAATGAATGGGCTATTGACTCAAGGCATGAGCTTGAAAAAAAAAAATCAAGGTTTCTTTTTTTTTTTTTTTTTTTTTAAGTTTTTAGTTTGAGTTTTGGGGCCTGGATTATTTATAGCGTTCGGATGTGTAGAGATGTTCTGTGAGTATGTGGATATGTGCCTACAGGCTCTGTCAATAGGTGCAGCTGAATTTAGCTTACTGGCACATATGCTGAATTTCTATTCTGAACCTCCTTGCTTATAAAAGTATATGCCTATATTCATTCTGCTTAGAAGAAGAGACATTCATTAAAAATTTTTTTCCAGGTTTATATTACAATTAATTTTTCATTGACAATATGGAAGTGACATACAAAAGATAAATGAAATATATGGGACTTCTATCTTATGTAACTAATAAGTACCAATGTCTTTCCGCACTAAATATTTTTAAGCTCTAATAATATGTAGGAAATTAAAGACATATTGGTTTATTTATAACATTTTATAATTTGATTTCCATCCTTTGTGGAAGTATTCTGAACAGCATAGTGTTTTTAGGCAGCTTTTATCTGAAGTCAGGCATTTCCCCAAAGACATCACAGTCCTTGAACTTCCTGTAATAGAGGTATCTCGCCACCTGCACGCCATTCGTGGTGGGGACCTCAGTCATCTTGCCGTACATACTCTTTTTTTTATATAGTTATCATCTCTCACAGATTTGCTGTAAGATGTAAGAATATAAATTTCCTCCCTCAGCTTTCTCAATTTCCCATTATGTTTCCATTAGTTCAGTTTCTTTCTTTCTTTTCTTGTTCTGTTAAAATTGACTGGCCTCATGTACATAAAAATACATAAGTAAATCTTTAAAAAGGGAGGCATTAGAGAGATGGCTCAGTGGTTAAGAGCACTCGCTGCTACTCTTCCAGAGGTCCTGAGTTCAATTCCCAGTAACCACCTGGTGGCTCACAGCCGTCTATAATGGATTCTGATGCCCTCTTCTGGCCTGCAGGAGTGAGTGCATGCAGACAGAGCACCGTATACATAGAAAATACATGAATAAATAAATCTTTAAAATTAACGGTTATCTCATCCCCTTTTGATGATTTTCTGAAACTGTCAGAGGAGCTGTCACTTTGAGATACTGATCTTGCTATGCCGGAAGTGTCACGCTGAGTACGGAATTAATTCTATGTTGCTGTTGGTTTAATTTTTTGTTTTATTTTATTTTTTAGAACTTTACAATTCTCCTCAGAATCTGGAATAAACTTACCATGATGGTTATTCTTTGTTTCCAACCTGACCAGAGTTAGCATCATCTAAACCCCTGGGTGTGTCTATGAGTGAGTTTATTGACGGAAGAGGGAAGCTTCACCTTGATGTGGTGGCGGCACCCCATGTGGTAGGGTCCTGACCTGATTAAAAATGGAAAAAGCAGGAAAGCCAGATGACCATTGACATCGCCTTTTCTATGTTTTCTAATCTGTTGAGATGTGAGCAAGTTCCTGATGCCCCAGCAGCAGGCCAGTCCTGCGGGCGGCTCTTCCTCATCATAGCGGGTTGTACCTGAGCTGTCTCCCAGGTTAAACCTTTGCTTTTTAAAGTTCTTCATGGTAGATGTTTGGTCCCAGCAATGAGAAAAAGGAACTAATGACACCTTTTCTCCCGACCTTTACCCCCTCAACACATGATATTTTAAACTATTCAAATGTTAAATGAGTTACATGTCTCTTTGTATGCATTTTTTCTGCACTTGATATTAACCAGAAGGCTGAAAATAAATTGCAAGTATTTTTTTTTAAAGATAATACTAATATCTCTCATCTGTCCAATGGGAATGAGTATTTATTTGTCTTATGTAGATGTGAAGGAGTTATTGAATAAAATTTTGGAATTCTGAGTCAAATACAATATTTTGTAATCCACTTTGCCCTTAATATGGTTTTATTAACTTTCCAGGTGTACACTAAAAAAATACTTACTGTGTATGTTATTTACTGTAGTAGTCATGTAACATTCAATAGTCCTGTAAATCCTTAGTGAACGAATTCCACAGTGCTAATGACTCCCATCTTTTTTTTCTCTTCTTGATGGGTACTCACAAGATTCTTCCTTTTATTATTAAAATTATAAGGCATGTGTTTATGTCTGCAGTCTTTATATCAATAGTTTCATTTCATATTTATCAATTCCCAAAAGAGGGGTTGTTAGGTAAATAATGTCCGTATTCGAAAACATTTTTGATTATGCCATGGTAACTTTCAAGAATGTCATTGAGTTCAATTAGCAGCCTGTAACATTCCTTTCCACCGTGCCTCCACTGTTTATCACAGATGATATTCTTAAGATACATCATAAGGACATTTCCATTCAGGTGTTTATATTGAGGATCATCTCCCACTATGTCTCTCCACCCATTCCACTTATCCGTCCCTTACCATTAGTCCCCCTTGTTTAGTTTCATTTGAACATCCATGTTATATAAACATATATATGCATGCGTGTTTTTGTATGTTTGTATAAGCACATAAACCCGCATTGTTTTAGGCCTCTCTTTAAAAATCTAGAAACCACAAATTAAGGGTAACTTGATTGATTGTTCTGTGACTGCATTAATTTGCCTAATAAGATTCTTAGTTGCATTTGTCTTTCTACTAGTGAGGCAACGCCATGCTTCTTTCTCGCTGAACAACGTACGCTGTGCGTCTAGACCACATTTTTCCTCATTTTTCTTCTAAATCCATTTCTCGGTTGTTGGGTACCTGGCTTGGGTCCCACTTAGTGACTGTGAATGGTGCATTGATGAACGGAACTTCTCTTCTCGTGTCTCGCCATTTCAGTTGGGGTTATGTTCTCTTTGCTCATCATCCTGAAACAAGTGACAAGGCCGTTCTTCCTTTTACTTTAATGGTATTCCTTTATACGCTTGTGCCACACTTGCTTGATTCATTTGTGGGTTGACAGGCATGTAGGTTGCTTGACTGTCTCAACTATTGGTGGATAATGCTGCCAGTGCACACAGGAGTGTTGTTATTTTTTTTTAACGCCATAATGCTAACTTCTTTTTGGTATATGTTCAGAGGCATAATTCCCAGGCCATATGAAGTTTTACTTTTAGTTTATTTTAAAATCTCCATAGTGTTTTCATAGTGACGATATCATTTTACATTTCTGCTAGCAATATACAGGCACCTGCTATCCCCAAAGCCCTCACAAGCGCTGTCTGACTTCTCAGAAGTAGCTATGAAAAGAATAAGAATAACTATCCTAATACTTGTATTAATATTTCATACTGCTTTTGACTTGTGAAGTTGATTAGTGATGAAATCTGATGATTAATGAATTGTGAGCTTTTTCATATACCTGTTTATTTTTATATTCTCTTTGGAGAATGTATATTCAGGAATTATGGTTATTTTAAATGGATTATTTGGTTGTTTTGCTAATGTGTTATATGATTTAAAGTTTTGAAAACTGGTGTGTGTGTGTGTGTGTGTATGTGTGTGTGTATGTGTGTGTGTATGTGTGTGTCATGCATAGTACAGGTGCCTTTGGAGGACAGGAGATGGATGCTGGAGAGACAGGCTTAGATTACATGGGTGCTGAGAGTGACATCCATGTCCCTTACAAACTGAGTGAGTCTTTAATGGTTGGACTATCTTTCCAGCTGTAGTTTTCTGTTTCTTTGAACAGAAGCTGGGGTTACCAGTTTGAGGCCCTTCTTCTTATCTAAACTGGCATTTTAGTGATGCAAGTTTTCCTTTAGGTACACTTTAAATGCCCATGGAAAGGTCTAGTATGTTGTGCTTTCTTTAAGCTTAAAATACTTGGCGATTTTTCTTTTTATTATCTCCTTTGACTTTGATGTTACTTTGTTGCTAACACTGGGGGTTTCCAGGTACCTCTGTGCTAGTGATTTCTAACGTGATTTCACTGTAGTCAGAGAACATATCTTACTTGATTTGAGTACTTTCATATATATTGGGACTGTTTTATGATGCATGATTTGCTGCGTTTTGATAAATGTCCTGAGTCCACGTGAAAAAACTTTTGTTCTTCTGTTATTATTGCATAAAAATATTACATAAATTTTAGTTAGATCAAGTTGGCTGATAATATTATTTAACTCCTTACTGATTTTCTTTTTATTTTATCAGTTGAGAGATGGCTTAAATTTTTTTCAGATACAGTCTATTTTTTTCTTTGCACTTGTGCCAGGTTTTGCTTTAATATATTTTGAAGATCTGCTGTTATATGGGGAATAAACCCACTTAAGATTATTCTGTATTCTTGCCAGGTGTGTGTATACACTTATGCACATCTCTTCATGGGGATGAGTATTTTCTTGCATGTATGAATGTGAGCCATGTGATGGTTCTTGTGAAGGTCAGAATCGGGCAACAGTTGCCTGAGAATCGGAGATACAGGTGGCCGTGAGATGCCACGTTGGTGCTGGGAACCGATTCCAGCTCCTCTGCAAGAGCAGCATGTGTTCTTTTTTTTTTTTTTAAGCTTTTAAAGAATATTTTATTTTTTAATATGTGCATTACAGGAAACAAAACACAAGAATCCAAGAACTAAGTCACCCAGTCACAAGGAGCTCAGCTGGTGTGTCCTTCTAGATTCTGCAACTTGTACATACACTTGGGTAATTGAGATTATACTGTATGTACCACAGCACGTGGCCTTAGCCACGGATTCATGTGACTTTGCTAGCTTGTGGGCTCTTCTTTTCCCCACCCTCTAACCCCCTGGCTTCACCCCCACCAGTAGATAAGAGGTAAACAAGGATAAAAAGGAGAAAGAAAATCAGAAAATCCCTGGATCTGTGTTCTTTCTGTGAGTTTCTTCTTTGACCATGGTTACTAACAAACTACAAACAACCTCCGTAAATGACCACCAACCACCCATCCTCCCTCTCAGGGCCCTCATGTTTATGTATCCTCTGAAAAGTTCCCAGGATTCCAAGCATCACACAATCACATAAAAATTATCTGCAGCTGGCAAAAGCATGCCTGTGCTAGAGCACGAGACAAATCCTAGTCAGCTGCTGTGGACAGGCTGAAGCAGCCCCACACATTTTTACAACCTCTGTCTCTGTCTCTGTCTCTGTCTCTGTCTCTGTCTCTGTCTCTCTCTCTTTCTCCCTCCCCCTCCCTCCCCCCTCCTTCTCTCTGTCTCTCTGTCTCTGTCTCTGTCTCTCTGTCTGTCTGTCTCTGTCTCTCCCTCCCTCTCCCCCTCCTTCTCTCTCTCTGTCTCTCTGTCTCTGTCTCTGTCTCTGTCTCTGTCTCTGTCTCTGTCTCTCTCTGTCTCTCTGTCGCTCTGTCTCTGTCTCTCTCTGTCTCTCTGTCTCTCTGTCTCTGTCTCTCTGTCTCTGTCTCTGTCTCTCTGTCTCTCTCTGTCTCTGTCTCTCTGTCTCTCTGTCTCTCTGTCTCTGTCTCTCTCTGTCTCTCTGTCTCTCTGTCTCTCTCTCTCTCTGTCTCTCTGTCTCTGTCTCTCTGTCTCTCTGTCTCTGTCTCTGTCTCTCTGTCTCTGTCTCTCTGCCCCTCCCCCCTCTCTGTTTTAAAAGAAACCACAATTCCAAGATTCTCACTACAGAGTCATCTTTCTAGCCCACAAATCTTACTGTCTCCACTTTGACAATCGAAGACTAGAGCATCAGAGGGATTTTGTGTTTTCATCCAAAGCTACTCCTAGCAGGTGGTGGGTCCAGGTTTTGAATTCAGACAGTGTCTTTGGGATCTTAATGGTTGTATCACTTCTAGCCTTCTGGCAAGTCTTACTTGTATAAATGTCGGAAGTTAAAATTCTTATTTCCCAAACCCGTTATTACTGTTTTGCCTCTGTTCCCCGTTCCCTCTTCTCAGCTAATATTTCCCTGCTTTCTGTCCTCCGTTTCATCTTACTTGTCTTTTCCTTTCAGTTATCTTGGACTGCTGTTTTCTCTTTCCTTGCTTTCTGCCACTCAATCCCTGCTTCTTATTGATTCTTATTTTATGTAACTTTTTTGTTTGTTTTTTGTTTTTGTTTTTTGAGACAGGGTTTCTGTGTGTAACTGCCCTGGCTGTCCTTAAACTCACAGAGATCCGCACACCCTTCGTCCCAGCACTGGTGATCCTGCCGAGTGCTGGGATTAAAGGCATGCACCACCATGCCCGGCCTTTACAAAGCTCTGGAACCAGTGTGTTCTATGTACCGTCTCTGTTCCAGCTTAGGTTAACAAGCCTTTTGGGTTCTCCTTTTTGAAACAGCTGCCCGTCATTTTCTCAGGGGTGGCCCTGTATGCTCTGTGGTGTCTGAGTTAACCTCACACTGTTTAATTATTACTTCACATCTATCATCCGCATTAGACTGCTTTCTCCTCTTTTGAGACAGAATCTTAGATGTAGCCCTAGCTGGCCTGGGACTCCAACTCTCAGCTATCTGTCTGCCTCTGCCTTTGGAGTGCTAGGATTAAAGCTAGGAGCCACCACACCCACTGTCCCCTTATAAGGAAAGATTGTTTGTTATGATTTGTTTTTCAATGTGTATCTTAATATGTGACCTAGAGTTAGTAGGTTATATTTTGTGAATATAAATTTGTCACTCTCTAGTATCTTCTATAATGTCAAAATCAGCATGAACATTCGATAAAGTCATCTTTGTCTTGATCTTAGGAAAGTGTCTTTCATGCTTTATTTTTTCAAAGGCTAATAGTAATTTATTTAATTTCAGTGATCAAGTATAAAATGAGTCTTTCATATAGTTTCATGTTAGCTTCAGAATATATTGTATAGTAAAGCCAATGATAAGAGCATAGTTGTTAGGATCTTTTTGTGGTTTATAGTGGATCAAATCTTCAGTGTATTTGAAATTTATGAAGTATATACATTTTTGATAGCAATAGGACAACAAGAAGAGTTTAAGCTTTCCTGTAATGTGAAAAGGAGTTACAATGCACACAGATCTCTGCTATGCCTGTGTGAATGTGCTAAAAAAGTGGAGGCAAATGTGACAAATCTTTATGCTTTAGTCTAAAGCATCGGGATGCCAATAATTAAGTAATAATAAGGACTAAGAGGGTAATTTTGGACCCAAATTTAGTGTGTAGCAATATTGTTTGAATATGGTTATACTCATTGTTGAATTCCTCTGTTTTCTTTGGTACAGACATGAAAGATGGCATTTCGTACAGAACTGCAGTTCTCATAAGCCACTTGCCGCCTGCTGTGGGACTTGCTGGCTCTCGCTGTTGAGAGCATGACTGTACACAACTATTAACTCGGTGCTTGTGTTTTGTTTGCAGCATCTGGCGAGGTCCCAACGTGAACTGCACAGACAGTTCGGGTTACACCGCCTTACACCATGCGGCCTTAAATGGACATAAGTAAGTGCCACTTATCTGGACTGGAAGTCTTATGTATTTAGTTACATGTGATGACATTAACTGTATCTGCTGATGCCTTTCTCATTTCACCAGTTTTCTGGTCTTAGGCAACCAAGGGAGGAGGCACGGGATGGTAACACTGATAAATTAAGCATGGGAGGAAATTCATTGAGCGTGAATATGTTGAGAGTATCAATTCAAAGAAGTGGTGAAAAGTACCACACAAGAATGTTTGGAACAGTGACAGGACTGTGCTAATCCTGTGTAGTTTTAGGGAAAAAATGGGGTAAAAATCACCGCCTACCTCGTCCTGGCATTTACATATACCCACTCAACACAGGGCTGGGCTCTTGCTCGAGTCCTGCCATTATAAACCATGCGGCTTAGGGTGATGTTTTCTCTGTTGTCCACAATCGCCTTTCTTAGCTCTAATCTGTTTGATCTTAAGGAATTAATGTTTTAATTTGTATGCTAGTTTAGGCTATGAGACACGAGAGAACATAAAACCACACCTAATACGCTATATATGATAGTTTCACTAGGTAAATTAACAGGTGAGTGATAAAGCGCAGTGCATTTTCTTGGTGACACAGGTGTTCTTTTGTTGCCAGGAAAAAAAAAAAATGTCCCCTTTCCTGTGTCTCTCTTTCCTTCTTGTTTTTCCTTTGCAAAGGATGATGCAAGCTAGTCTTCCCAGATTTGGCTCTTTTCATTTGGCCTTTGCGTTTTGGATGGGGTGTGGTGATCAAATCATGCCTGTATCCCTCTCAGCACTTGAGAAGCACTGGCTGGAGGATCAGGAGTTCAAGGTCATCCTTGGCCATGTCATGAGTTCAAGGGCACTCTGAGCTACATGAGAACTTAATGTAAAAAGCATATGTTTTTTTTTCTTCCACTTAATGTTTATTTAAATCTAAAACACACCTGCCTTACTTAATACTTGATTTTTAGCTTGGTGGCCATGGGACACTAACTTCAAAAATTTTTTTTACAATTTTTGTATTATTACCATTACCGTTTCTATCTTAAAGCTTACCATGTAAATCTAATTGTCACTACATTAAAAAAAAAATCATCTGAGTTTCACAAAATCTTATAAATGTAGTATCCCTTTCTTAGTATCGGATTAACAAATCATATTTATTTTTATCGGTTCCTTTTTATATTGTATCATCATATCCCTTCTAGCTTAGAGTGTTTTGTTATGACAGGATTTTTTTTACTATCAAATTGTTTTTCTTTTTGAAATTTATTTTTCTTTATTTATTTTTAAAGATCTATTTATTATTTTGTATACGGTGTTTCACCTGCAGGCCAGAAGAGGGCACCAGATCTCATTACAGGTGGTTGTGAGCCACCACGTGGTTGCTGGGAATTGAACTCAGGACCTTTGGAAGAGCAGCCGGTGCTCTTAACCTCTGAGCCATCTCTCCAGCCCTCAATTTGTTTTTCTATAGAATGGAAAGTATATCTGCATGTCTGTTTGTCTGTGTGTCACTGTTTTCGTTTTGAAGATAGGTCCTTGCCAATATAGCCCCACCTTGCCTCAATCTCATGATCTTCCAGTCCCTCTGGAAAGCGAGGATTTCGGGTGTGAGTCACCATGCTCAGCTCACAGTTCCCCTTTAAAAGTGAAATTATTATTTATTCTTATTTGTATCTGGATGATCCGGTTCCAAGGCAAAGTCAAGTTAGTTAAAGCACAAATAATGATATTTCTCTTGCAGTTGAAGCTCAGGTTTCTGGCGAGCGTAAACTCCATGAGGCCTGATGCTTATAGTTTTTGACCTGCCTCTGAGTTACACTCATTTTGAGGTTTCTTATAGGGTTACTATAAACACTTCTCAAGTGTCTGGGAGCAAGTTAGGACTTTGTTGCCTTTCTAAATTTTCAGCAAATGTATTTCCTGAACATTATTGATTTACATATGATGGCCTGGAGAAACGTAACTATTTGTGCCTGTTATCAACATGCAAAGTGAAGATAATTTAAAGGGACTGAACAGTAATCATTAAGATCATCATAAAGAAAATAGTCTGCGTAGTGCTTTTTTGTTTGTTTGTTTCTTCAAGACAGGGTCTCTCTGTGTAGTCTTGGCTGACCTAGACTCACTTTGTAGACCAGGCTGGCCTCGAACTCACAGCGATCCACCAGCCTCTGCCTCCTGAGTGCTGGGATTAAAGGCATGTGCCACCATACCAAGCATTAAAACAGCAAAAAAGATATTTCAGGGAGAGAAAAATATCATTAAATGTAGAAAGGGATGGTACTTCTTTTGTTCTCTATCGCTGCTCTGCATGGGTCATTAACACTTAAAAAAAAAAAAAGATTTATTTATTATTTTGTATACAGTGCTCTGCCTACATGTACACCTCCAGGACAGAAGAGGGCATCAGATCACATTATAGATGGCTGTGCACCACCATGTGGTTGCTGGGAATTGAACTCAAGACCTCTGGAAGAGCAGTCAGTGCTCTCAACCTCTGAGCCGTCTCTCCAGGCCCTGGTCATTAACACTTTATTACACTCTATTTTTCTCTAGGAGACCTTAGCAGATACTATAAAAAGCGAACTCCATTCTTGTTGCTGTTGTGATTTCTCGGCTAGGGTCCCTGGGCTCATAGAGCTGGGGAGAATGTTGCAGGGTTCTCTATTTTACTCTTTTGCTTTCAATGTAATTTTTATCTCACCCCCACCATGTGACCAGCCCTAAGCAGCCACACTGCTGGTTGAGTCCATTTCTTCCCCTTTGGTGTGTTTTCCTGGAGGCCTTTGTTTATCAACAGGAGCTAATCCTTAAATGGGGAAGCATTTTCTCCCCAGATGCATTATCTCATACAGAACTATTCATCTCCAATCAGCCAGGTTGGATACAACAGAAATTGTACTCTATTGGTGGTTTCCAGGGCCATTTGCAATTACAGAATAGAAAGGCATTACCTTCAAGTGACAGGAAAAAATATAAAAATAAAAAAAATCACGGCCAATAGAACAAAATCTATGAGGAATGAGTATAAACAATTTACACTACAGGCACAAACCCCTAATTGTCTCCTGAGTAATGATGCTTGGCCTTCCTCCCTCCGTCACCTTGTCCCTTCCTTCCCCTTACTGAGCTCTCCTACCCATTTTGCGGCCTCTCTTCTGTTCCTCTTTCCTGTTTGATTTTTTTTTCCTTTCTTCTTCTGTTCCGTTGTCTCATTTTGTATTGTAATTAATTAGTTAACACATGCCCAGAATGGAGAGCAAGATCTCCTGAGTGAGGTCTAGCCCTAGCACTCCCTCCGCTGCCCAGCTGCACTTCCAGCTCCCCTGTGGAGCCCCCCCCCCAGGCTCCTTTCCCCTTCGTTCTGTCCTTTCTTTTCTGTCTTTTTTTTCTTTTCTTTTGGTAGGGGTGTTTCTTACAAGCTGACTTTTGAGAGCCCCATTACACCCCCCCACTCCATCTTGTGAGGGATATTTAAAAAAAAAAAATTTACCTTTCTCAGTAAGATTTTTTAAAAAAATTTAACTCAAGTACTTATAATTTTATTTTATTCTCCTTCTCTAATTAGGAAATTGCTCCTTATTTTGCTTAAGTCTTATTTCTCAAGCTATGCTGGATATGTTGTGATACTATTGAATACTCTTGTAAAATAAAAATGTCTCAAATTATTTTTATTCCTTGGAGATAAACATAGTATATAATATGGTGCTTGTGGAGTCAAAGTACTTTCTGTTCTTCTCTTTTGGTATTTAATATTTTATCAACCTTAGTATCTGTAATCTAAATTGTGTGTGAAATTACAGCTTGTAGTTTTGATTTCTTTTTTCTTAGTATTTTTTTTCATGGAAGAGGGAGTAGTCTAAAAATTTATAATTATATACATAAGGTTGTTGGAATAACTAGAAACCCCTTTGATTTGCTTGTCTTTTTTTTTCTTCACAATCTAGAAATTGTAAGGGTGAATTTGTTATGTATAGACGCTCCAGTGATAGTGTGCTACATGTCCCCATGCCTTCCAGACGCACCCAGCACACCTGAGACGTTATTTACTTTAGAGAGAAGCAGGTGACCCAAGGGAAGTCTGATATCTAGCGCATGAAGTTTGAAACTTTCATTGGCTAGTTAATTCTGCATCCAGACGAAGCTGTTATTTTGACACCTACTGACAGGCAATAGGATAAAATAAGCATGGCTGTAATGCAGTTACGTGGGATCTTGTTGAAAAAAAAATGAAGTTGGTCTCATTGATTACTTTGGTTTTGCTTAGATTTTATTCTGAACTTCTTCAAAGATATTTAATGTTAGTCAGAAATGTTTTTTATATTTATCAGAACATGAATGCAAATTAGATTAGAGAAAAACAGGTCTTTAAATTTTGTATTTTTATCTGAATTTACATATATTACCTGCAAAATTATTAAATTATTTAAATAGGATTACTTTTGATTTAATTTGATACTTTGTTTCGTATCTGACAATAAAGTGACTGTTTCCTTGACCCCAACCACTGCTTTGATGTAGTGTGGTGTGTATGAGTGTGTGTGTGTGTACATGTGTGTGCATGTGCATGAGTGTGTGTGTGTGTGTTTCATGGGGCTAACATTGAATTCAGGGTTTGCACATGCTAATTGTGTACTATCACTGGGTCATGCCATTAACCCTGGACCACAGCAGGTATCAAGTGCTGGCTATAGAAACATTGTTTCTTTGTTTGTAAAATGCAGGGATTCCTTTGTTGCTTCTTAATATATAGACATCAACTGTGTAACTTAATATCTAATGTAAGCAATAAAACACAGGCAGCATCCCCTGAATAAGGTCTTAGATTCAACCTAAATGAAAAGAAAAAGTAATAATACTGAGTTAGTTTGTTACTCTCCAAATTTAGATATAGAAAGTACTCAAAATTTAATTTATTCTTAATGAGCCTGTATGAAAAAGGCTATCTAATTAGCTCTAGGTATGATACATCTAGATACACCATAAGAGAGATTAATGACAGTTTATTAGTGACAGCTTATTAAATTATTGTGTTTACAGTTCAATAAAACTGCCAGGTACTTATTTGATTAGAAGTCTAACTTTGTATTTAGTAAGTGTGTTTTTAAACTGATTCTGAACTCAGCTGGTTCACTAGTTAATATATTCAAATAAGGTTATAAAACTCAACATAAGTAAAATTTTAAAGGAAATCTTTAAATCTAAAGCTACACGCTTTTACGGAGCAGCCTGTATTTACTCCCAGGTACTTGGGAGGTTGAGGCAATAGTTGAAAACCATCCTTAAATTTGGCAGGGCTTTTTTCTCAGAATAAAGTAAAAAAATGTTTAGTAAAAATTGTTAGCTAAAGCATTTTTCTATGCATTCATTGCCCTGGATCCAGTCTGCTAATACTGCAGAAAAACAACGAAATGTAATAAACACACTTAAAAATGTACTATGTGGAATGATTGGTACAGCCAGATGGGCAGATTGGTGAGAGCTTTGGCTATCAAGTCTGATGACCTGGTTTCAACACCCCCTTACCCACACAGTGGGAGGAGACAACCTGCTTTAACCAAGTGCCCTCTGACATCTATACATGTGTGTCCCCCAATCAAATAAACTAGTGTAACAAATGTAAAAAGATAGTACTTAGTTACGATCTTGTTGTAATTTATAAACATACAGATTATCTCTTTCTGATTTAGGTGCTGAATGGTTATAATATTATGTACAGAATGCAAACGTTTACAATAAGTCACTGTTTAAAAATAACCACTTTTCAACATGTCATGAAATTTCTTGATAAACAGTGAATGCTTATCTATATAATTAGGAAATATTGACAGAGCTTGACTCCAAGAATAAATTCTGAATTTTAGATAAGAGTAAAAGGAAGTAAAAGTTTTGACCTCATCAGTCTTTGCTTTTTTATCTACCCCTTGAGAGGCATTTTGTCTGTGTTTTATTACTGTGATGAAATACGCAAGGCTGGGTAACGTTATAAAGAAAAGAAAAACGCAAGGATCATTTTCCTGTTTATTATTCTACAGATGCCAATAACATAACAGATTTGGCACTTCAGGCCCGATTCTGGCTCCTGTGGGTTTATCTTACTTATAACTGTTGAGTGGATCCTTCTTACCTCGAGCTAGCTCTTCTCTCCCATGGCAAAGATGAGGAAAATTACGTGAACTGCATCAAAGACTAGTTTTGCATCTAGTTTTGTTCCTATTAGATACAAATACTCACACATGATGGGTTACTGTTAGCACGTGACTCGTGAGCCCCATTTAACGCTCGCCATACTTGGGCAGGAGGCACTGGTCTGTTGCTCTAGTGTTCTCTTCCAGAAAGGAAGACGAATTGATGCTAAAATTAAAAGTTAAGTAGTTTGCATAGCTAAAGTCACAAACCCAGCCTTCTAAATTCAGTTCTTGTTAGATAATACTCTTTCTAAAAGGCATGCTAGGATGTAATTTATGGGACCGGAGAGATGGCTCAGCAGTTAAGAACATTTCCCAAGGACTCGAGTTCAGGTCAGCACCCACACTGGGTGGCTGATAACTACCTGTAACTCCGGCTCCAGGGATCTGATTTATTCCGGTTTCCACAGTCACTCTCACATGTGCTTATGCACACATGGACACACAGGTGCGTAAGATGGAAATGCAACCATCTCTTCAAAGAGATACAATTTATGTCCTAGTTTCTCAGAAATCTAATTAGAAGGTTAAGATTCCTCAGAACATGAAAGTTTATCTATAATGTATTCTCTTTTTCTCATCATAATCTCATGCTGCAGCTGTACCTGGTGGTCCGGCTACATTTTGGACAGTGTGATTTACCGTTTATCGTTATTTTGCATTATATCTGTTTCCTGTAAGCTATTCCTTACTGCTTTTTTGTTTTGTTTTGTTTTGTTTTCTTTTTCCAAGACAGTGTTTGTCTGTGTAGCCTTGCCTGGCTGTCCTGGTCTCCCCTTGTCGACTAGGGTGACCTTGAACTCACAGTGATCTGCCTACCTCTGCATCCCTGAGTGCTGGGTTTAAAGGCCTCACTGCTTTTTAAATAGTCACTTATTTTTCTTATTTATTACTCTTTGTTTAATCTCATGAAAAAATAAATTTAGGTCTTTCTGTTAATAGGCATTCTTCCTATTGGT
>OU015756.1:55022918-55079362 GCA_907169655.1 Acomys percivali
CATGTGTATGCAGTACCTGTGGAGGCCAGAAGAGAGTGCCAGATTCCCCTAGAATGGAGTTAGAGAGGGTTTGTTTGTTGCTCTGTGGGTCTTGGAAACAGAACCTAGGCATCTGTAAAAGCAACAAGTTTTTTAACCGTAGAACCATTTCTCCAGGCCCCACTTGCTGCCTTTTTTTTTTAAAATAAAGATTTTTAACTTTATTGCTCAAACTAACCAAAATTTCTCATGGGATTCACTCCTTTTAAAAAAAATACCAGATAGTGTCTGCTGGTATTGTCAGTGGCTGGGAGTGAACTTTAATTGACTTACAGATTTAATGTTCATTGCGGTGCTGCGGTCAGCCAGCTGAAGATTAGTGGTGTTAAAGTTAGTTCATTTGGGTTGAATGTGTTTGTCGTCCATACTCTGTGTCTGTGTGTGTGTGTGTGTGTGTGTGTGTGTGTGTATTTACGAATGCATGCGGTTTACATATGTGTGCACGTGTGTATGGGTGCCCTACCCTATACTGGCCTGTGTATAGGCAGGAGATTGGTGTCGCCACAGCCTCCTCACTTCTTTCTCCTCCTCATTTATTGAGACAGCATTTGTTATGGAACCTGGAGCTTCCTGTCTCAGCAGACCAGCTGGCTAATAAGCCCCCGGAGAGACCTGCCTCTGCCCCTCCCACATCTAGGGCTGGGCTTCCCACCTCCAGCTTGCACATCATGTATGCTGAGGCTATGATCTCAGGCCCTCATGATTTTGAGCCATCTTCCCAGTCCTTCCATATGTGCTTGAAGCGCAGCGTTTGTGTTAGTATTTTCCCTGGAAATTTTCTTTTCTGCAGTTTTTTTCTCTCTAAGCAATTCTAAATTACAGCCCGTTTGAGCTATTAAACAAAACCGCTTTGATTTCTGTTTGGCTGAATTTCACACAGGTCGACTATTTGACTCTTCTTTGAATTGATTAGGGATAGAAGTGTTTTGAGTGAAATTTTTTTTTGCCGTCATGGAACGTTTACATGTAAATAATGAAGCATTCTGCTGGTCGGACCAAAGACCACATGTGAAGTTTATTTTTGTTCTGCATACACTATATACATGGAGCCTGAAGGTGATTTCAGACCTGCATTTGAATGTCGTCTGTCATGAGGAGGCTATCTCATGTTATTCACGACATCATGTCAATCCTTACTTTTTTTTAGATTTTGAAGTATTTAATAATTTGAATTTTCATATTCAATGTCCAGCCTGTTTTATATTTACTTATAATTGCTTAGTCTTAAAAAATTAATAAAGTCAGCCTTATTAACAAAGTAGGGATGAACTCACATTTTTTTTAATGTAAGTAATTTATTCAGATTACATCTCAATTGTTATCCCCTCACTTGTATCTTCCTGTCCCCACCCCCTTTCACCCTATTCTCCTCCCCTAGGTCTGTGACAGAAGAGAAGCTCATCCCCCACCATATGCTCACAGCCTATCAGGTCTCACCCTGGTAGCCTGCTTCCCCTTCCTCTGCGTGCCTCCAGGCCTCCCCGCCAGGGGGAGGGGTCAAATAGGGGGCACCAGGAACTCACAATATTTTATTTGAATTATCATTCTTTTCTATAGTGATTTTTAAACTTGAAATCTGGTAACTAGAAAGCAGAAGTCATTTATTATGCTACTGATCTGACTGCACATCTCTCTTGAAAATTTCTTTTATTAAATTTTGAAGAGTTCAAAGACTAGCACAATATTAAGACAACTACACTTTATGTAAATATTCAGTAAAATGAAATTAAAATTGCCCAAAGTTAATAATCAAAAGCATGCTACCATAAAGGGAGCTGTTAAAATGAAAATTTGGATAAAGAAACAGTTTGTTTTGAGCACCACCTTACAGTGGCAGGGGATGTGAGGTAAGTGCACATAATGACTATATCACCATTAAACAAACATTTTACTCTCTAACGTTTCTAATTTAAAAATATTTGCTACCTTTCAACACCTTTTTTTCTGCACACTCATCTTACTTTTACATTTACTTTGTGGAGAAAGAAGGAACAGCCACAAACTATACTACTTTTTTAACTTTAATTTTTTTTAAAATTTAGTATGTGTATGTGTACATGTGCATGCCATGGCACGAGTGGAGGTCACAGAACAGAGGTTCTGGGGGATTGAACTCAGGCTGTCAGGGTTGGCAGCAAGCACTTTGGTCTTCTGAGGCATCTCACAGACCTTCCTTTCCTTCCTGGTCTTTTAAATGAACCTTCTGTCTTTATAGCCAAGGTCAGTGCTTTAGCTTGTATATTTGGTCCTGTCAGCTGGGATATGTTACTCCGGCAACAGCCCCTTTCTCTTTGACTTTGTTTTTTTCTTCTTAACTATATTATTCACATAAGCACAGAATGAAATTGTAATATCGCCTGTCTTTAAACAAACCTCTCAGTTCTTTTCAGTGGCCATCCTCTTTGCGGCTACTTTTTAAAATAAGATAGCCTGACCTCAGTATTATTAGGTCACATATCTCGTAATATTTAAGGTGTAGCCTCAACGGGAAAGCATGGATTCTAATACACGTTTGTGGCGGACACAAATGATCGTATCTCAGTTTAATAAGACTGAGTGAACTCACCATGGCCGCCGGTGGTTAGGAACTGCTAACTGACAAATTCAGAGGATCGGGAAGGCCAAAATAGGAGCTGGCAGCAAAGAAAGACATAGTAGGTTTTCATGTGACTGTGTCATGAGGGGGAAAAAAAAGTCAAGGCGGCCACAAACTTAAGGTGCTGTCAGTAGCACAGAAAACAAATAATTTAGCAATGCTATCTGAGTGGTTTCCACATAAAATATGCAAATGAATGCAAATTCATATGGCAGAAGGCATTCAGAGGAAGTCAGCAGTGTACTTCCTCATCTGCCATGTTCACTGGCTCTCATCCTCATCTCCACCCGTCAGCGTCCCATCACTTTGCACTCATTCTTCCTGTTTGTCTGCTCTTCTTTCTGTGTTGGCCTCTTGTAGCCTCTTGGCTCCAATGACATATTTATCTGTTAACTACCAAGTTTCTTTCTTTTTTTTTTTTTTTTACCCTTTTTTTTTTTTAACCCCTGAAATCCACTCTGACCTCTAAATTAGTGCGTATCTTTATCTCCTAGATATATTACTGGGTGGATTACGAGAATCCCAAACTCAACATTTAGCTTTTTGAAATTTTTAATAATTTATTTATTTTTATTTTATGTGCATTGGCGTTTTGCCTGCATGTATGTCTGTGGGTGTCTGATCTTGGGGTCACAGACAGTTGTGAGCTGCCATGTGGGTGCTGGGAATTGAACCCAGTTCGTCTGCAAGATCAGCGCTCTTAACCTCTGAGCCATCTCTCCAGCCCCAACATTTAGCTTTTATATCCATTTCCCTCTGAGCTTGCCGAGCACCTTCTCTTTCCCATATCAGCAAATGCCAGGAGTATTCTCCCAGTTGTTTGGTAACAAGTGTTGGGTTTCCTTCACGTTTTACCTCAGTTTCCTCAGATCAGGTGCTACACTCTGAGGTTAAATCGTGCTCGGAACATTGCTATTTAACAATACCTCCTGTCACCTTCGCCCAGATCCTCAACATTGCTTGCTTCCTAGGTTTCCTGTTGATGTTGCTCTGAAAAAAAAAAAAAAAAAATCCCATAGACTGAGTAGCTTAAGTAAGAGGAATTAATTTTTTTCCCATAGGTTACAAAAATCTAAGACCAGGATTTTATCCAATATTGCTCTTTGTAAGCAACCTCCTCCTGTTTTATTATTTTCTTCCTACATGTGACCTTTCTTATGAATACAAATAGAGAGTGAATTCTTTGCTGTTATCTCATCTTTCGAGGACACTAGTCCCATTAGATTAGCACTTTACTTAAGATTTAACAACTTCCTTAAAAACCTTATGTTCAAATAATCCCCTGTAAGGGTTAAATATTAACATCAGGGTTGGTGGAGGAGGAGTGGGGTGAGGGTGGAGGTGGGGGGGTAGTGGAAACAGCTTGCAGCAGAGTCTCTTTAGTTCATTTTCAGTATAGCAGCTAGAAATGGCCCCATTACATGAAGTCAGGTCATTTCACTTCTCTACCCATAAACCTCCATTATTTTGCCATCTTACTCAGAGCAAAAGTCAAAAGTTCTTCATGTGGTGCACACAGTCCCGTATGGTTTGGTGTTATAAAGGAGACAGTTTGGTTGCTTGTAATTGAATTTGAAGGGCAAGAGAAATCTCTTAACCACTTAATTGAGGCTTCTTGCAGGGGAATATTTCTAGAAAAATTTGAACGGTGAAACCATGTAATGGACGGTTCCATAAGAAAAAAGCACAGGAAAGAGAAGAAACTGAAAACAGAATATTTAATGGACAAGCGCCCTGGGAAGCAGTTACAGGAGAAACAGCAGCAGCCCAAACCACGTGTTCACTGTGCGCCTGCTGAGTGCCTCTGGGCCTTGCCTGTCATGTACCTAGGTGATAGCACTAGGAAAACAGGATTAAAAACTTCCAGTGAGAAGGGGGAGGACTTTGGCGGAGCACGGGAAAGAGAAGTAAGACCTTGGGTGGAAGTTTGAGGCAGTAGCAGGCTCACGGGGAGCTTCCTTGGTACTCTGTTCAGCTTCCGGATAGTAGAAAGGTGCATGTGTTGAGGGGGAGTGGAAGGGTCCGATGAAGAGACTGAGGTTGGGGATGCAGGAGGAGTGGGGGAGGCGCATGATGAGCAAGAGGAGGCAGAGAGTGATAAAGAACACAGGGAAGGATTAGCTTTAGTGGGGGAGAAAGGACGCTCCCTTTGAGACAGAATGAAGAAGGAGAAGGCAGGGAAAGACAGAAGCCTACAGTCCCCAAACAGGAGGAGGTGCGCATCCCCATTTTGGATGGGAGGAATGCTATTTTTGAATCATTTGAACACTTGTCACATTCTCATTTTTCTGTCCCCTGCCCAGCTTTAACGATGCTTTTTAAACTTTAGCTGCTCTCCACATGTTTTCCTAAGAAGTCTTTTATCATTTGACACTCTCTTCTGAGGGCTCATTCTGCGCTGGTAGTTCTGGAAAGGTCGACACAGTGTAGGTGAACACACTTTAGGTAAGGGGCAGTTTTGTCCAGCCTGCACTCTCACCTGTGCGCGGGCAAGGATAGGTCTGACTGCAACTCAACGCCAAGTCCTAAACGTTATTAAAACATTATGAGGGCGTTCTTTTTAAATTTTATTTTGGTGATTTGATCAAGTAGTTCTGGTGTGAGTTTTGTAAATGATAACGTCATTTCACAGTGTCGAGAGGTTAGGCACGTGTATGGAGCACAAAAGTACTCTTCTGCAGCTCATGAAGATGTTATGTCCGCTTGCAAAGATTGGGATGTTTCTTACATTCGGGAGCATTTCTTTAATCCTGAGATAATATAAAAAAAACGTGCCATGCTGATAAACCATGAGTCTTACGTCTTATAATTCTTACCTGTGCATTTTTTTTTCCTGCTGTACCCTGCCACCACCATAATATTATGACCATTGTCCCTGTCTTCTCCTGAAATCAAGATCTAGTCTTTCTTCATTTGGTCTCACTTGGAGGCCTTAGGAGGTTGTGATGGAAATGTCAGCCAAGCTCTGACCTGCTCATACCCCTTCGGATGTGCCATTTCCCCATTTCCCCCTTTCCAGCCCCTGGGCCCTGTGGTTTCCTTCTTCCCACCTATGGCCCCTTTAACTTTCTTTGTTTCTGTAGTTGCTCCAGGTTCGGAGTTAGGATCCACATATAAGAGAGAGCATGCGGCATTTGCTTTTCAGGGTCTGGATTGCCTCACTCAGTATAATGTATCATCCATTTACCAGAAAATTAATTTCTTTCTCTTTCTTTCTTTCTTTCTTTCTTTCTTTCTTTCTTTCTTTCTTTCTTTCTTTTTCTCAGTAAAAAAGATTTTGTTTATGTACTATACTCCTATCTTTTTATCATTGGGGCATTTATATTATTTCAACTTGCTAGCTATTGTGAGTAGCAATTTATATGGCCGATCAAGTATCTGTGGAATAGGATGTTGAGTCCTTTGGGCATATGCCAAGGAGTGGTATAAGTAATTCTTACATTTTATAACTTGTGGTGAAAATAGTGTACTTATTTTGGACTTAATCACACTTCCAAGGGAAAAAACCCTTAGCTGGCATATGTAAACTCCGAAATTTGTGATATCACTGTAGTAAATAGTTTTTCTGTACCCACCAATTGGCCTTGGACTTGAGAGAACTAGATTTTAACAGCGTTTGTCTTATCAAAGAAAGTAATTAATTACATCAACCTTAGATTTGGAGACGTTGATCCAGTTTTATACACTGTGCTGTGTTCTGTTGCTGTGACTAAGTGTTGGGGATAATGAGCGTGCTAGAGAGTCACTCACTTCTGTTCACGGCTGCAAATGTCTCAGACCTTGCCTTTTTACCTATTGCCTTTGGGTGTGTGGTGAGGCAGCACACCACAGCGAGAATCATGCTCACATCGTGGTGTCTAGTTCATCGGAAAGAGAAAAAACGGATGGGGAAAAAGGCTCACCATGTACGGCGTTTATTGTGTAAGTGTGAGGATGCAAGTTTGGATGCATAGCACTTACTTAAAAACCAGACATAGCCGCACATGTCTAGAACCTCAGAGCTGGCACGTGGAAGCAGTCAATTCTGGGAGGCCTGCTGACATGCTAATTTAGCCAAAACAGTGGGCACCAGGTTCAGTGAGAGAATCCGTCCCCCCAAAATAAGTTGGGAAAGTGGTTAAGGGAAAAAAAAATCCCAGCACCAACCCCTGCTTCATGTATGTACATGCACACTTCTCCCACACAGGAAATTTCTTTTAGCATTTTTTAAAAATAAAAAACTTGCAAGAAGCCAGGTCTCAGAATATTCTTTAAAGGCATTCTTCTTAGGCCCCACCTTCAACACATGGCCTTTGAAAAACACTTAATACACAAACACATGAAAGTGCATGCCTGTTATCTATTCTCAAGGAATGGGAAAAAGTCTCTGTCCACACAAATTACTTTTTTAAAGAGTTGAAACTGCTTCTTCAGTTTTTTTTTTCTTCCAGTTCACAACAGTACACATATAAGCTGTTTTTTATTTCCATTTTTATTGTCATTATAAATCAGAGAACTTGAATCATACTTCAAGATACATACAGATCTTGTCGACAATAAACCTTTTCCCCAATATTCTTATTTTAGTTTATTTCAACCATACATTTATTAATTACTATACACATTTATTAATTAAACATTTACATTTTATGTTACCATAGTGATATTGTGTTTCAAATTAAGGTTTTAATATCAAATTACTAGATACCTAGATCAGGAAGACAAAGTTGCCAGATTAATATTTGCACTGAGCACTGAGGATCTACTAGGCATTTGTTAGATTCTTAGGAGAGAAAGAAAAATCAAAACAGAGGACATTTATCTAGCTCAGGAAACTCCTTCTCTTTGGACTCTTTCCTGATTTTTATTAAAGAAGAATACAACTAAATGTTGTTAACCTTTCCATTGAATACATAGTTGATTCAGGAGGCAAAATTGTCATGTGTTCTTAGAATGGCTGTGAGAAGAAAGTACGTATGTATAGGACATATACAGTAAAGTCCAGGGACGAAGAACAGCATCCTTAATGAAGTTATATTAAGGTAAGGTTCTGAGTGCAATGCAGTTAGTGGTTCTCAAAATAAACTCTTTAGACCCTTGGCATCATGGGAACTTATTAGAGATTGGAATTCTTGGACCTCTCAAGGAATTCTTGGCCCCTGAAGGAAGAACTGGGATTGGGGTCTAGAGGTCTAATGACTCTAATAACTTGCTTCTTCTCCCTGCCTGTACTTATCCTCCCTCCCTCCCTCCCTCTCTCCCTCCCTCCCTCCTTCCTTCTCTTCTTTCCCCTCTCTTCCTTTCTTCCTGGTCTTGCCTTTCTTCTGTTTCTTTCTTCATCTTTTTAAATTATCAATTTATTTGTATGGGTCTTTTGCTTGTATGTGTGTCTGTGCTCCGTGTGTGTGTGTGTGTGTGTGTGTGTGTGTGTGTGTGTGTGTGTGTGTGTGTGTATTTTGTCTGAGGAGGACAGAAGCGGGTATCCATTCTGTGCCTTGGAATTGGAGTACTGGGAATCGAACCTGGGTTATCTGGAACAGTAGCCAGTGTTTTTGACTCACTCAGCCATAATCTTTCCAGTCTCATTGTCCTTCTTTCTTTCTTTCTTTCTTTCTTTCTTTCTTTCTTTCTTTCTTTCTTTCTTTCTTATAAGGGCATGGTGTATGTCCAAACTGACCCTGAGTGTACTATGTAGCCCAGGCTGCCTTTGAACTTGGGGTAATTCTTTTCCTCAGTTTCCCAAGTGCTGGGATTACAGGAATGGGTCACTATGCACAGCTAGAATTGTGTCTTCACACAAGTACTCCTAATGATTGTGATTTGCTTTGACCATTGAAAACAAGCAGTTGACTGTTTCCAGATCTGGAGGGCTGGGAGGTGGATCTGCCTGTAACGAAACGGGCCTTCAGGATCCCAGGAAAGAGATGCAGAGCACAGCACAACGTTAATAAAGAATAAATAGCACCTGTGCCTGGAGCATGGAGTAGGGTCAGCCAGAGTGTTAGGGGTATGCAGAGCAAGATGGGGGTCGTCAAGGTTTTAAGAACCACTTTTAAACCATTTTGATTTCATGAATCATAGATGCATGTTTACATGTATGTCTTCTTAAGTGAAGTGGAGATATGCAAAGTCCAGGAAGTTATTTCTGTGTTTATAACTCCTTCCACTCTACTGACTTATGAATGTGTTTAATAAATGCATGCTGACTGAGTGAATTCACACATACTCAGAGAAGCCTTGTGTAGTAGGTGTTAGCACTCTTAGTTGATGCTTAGCACAACTGAGGCAAAGGAAGGGCGGGTCACCTCCGTAACATAACATAACCAGTCAGAAACAGAGGTGCTTTCCAAATGGAGGTGTCTGGACTTTGTTCCTGGAATACCCTTTCACCCCCAGCTGCAACACACACACACACACACACACACACACACACACCCTGCTTCTCTGAGCACAGAGTGCCAAGATTATAGAAAATATGTATGAATGCCTTATTGCTTGCAAACCTGTGTCGATTCCGAATGCAGCTATGCCTTTTCTTTCTCTTTTCTTTTCAGACAGAAAAGGGGAGTGCTCTTCATGAAGCGGCCTTGTTTGGGAAGGTGGATGTGGTGCGAGTTCTGTTAGAAACAGGTAGCTATCATGGTTCTCCCTGGAGCCTGTCCTGCCAGGTACTGTGGCTGTTTGAGGGCCGGATGAAGGAAAATGGCTGCTTTCTTCACACACGATCCTTTCCTCCAAATTGCAGATAGACATTCATAGCGTGTAGAATTGGGCCTTGATGTTTAGAAAAAACATATAAATATTTCACTGAGTGGCGAGAAAGAGGAAAAGGAAGATCTCTGCTTTCAGCAAGATGGATGGACAGGGCCCCGAGGGGTTACAGCAGCCGTGTGTCTCTTCGTCTGTCACACTGTGACCTGTGGCCAACTGAGATCCAAGTCAGTTCTCCTTCTGGTCACCCATCAGCCGAGCAGCGATTGTTCCTTGGCTACAGGGACTTATTTTTAAAAGGTTTATTTTAGAGGGAATACGTTGAAGGAAAAACAAAGGTAGGCTTTAAAAAAAATCTCCCATGTTTATTATGATCAAAATGAGATAAGGTTGAAATTGAGGTCAGAATTTTAATAATCTGAAGAAATAAGTACAAATTATTACTGTGCACACTGGATGTAAGTCGTGCTCTGTAGTGTAGAGTGTTTAATTTGCCCTGCAAAAGAAAAATGTGGGCCAACCCTCATGCTGTTAACTCCGCTTTCACTATGCCGAAATTTCATGTTATTTGATTTTGACATGCAGCACAGTGATAGAATAGATGACCCGAGATGACCAATTAAATACGTAAAATATTAAATATATACTGTATATTCTCAGATAAACTTAAGGAAGTCTTTGATAATCTTATGGTGAACTAACCTCTAGGATAAAATCCTATACCCTGGGTTTCCTTGCAATCAGTCATTTGGAAAGTTCATGAGCTGCACTAGCGTAGCAGGGGCTCATTGCTATGTTAAATAAAGTCTTTAGTATGGTGCATCCTCTTGGAACTAAAATGATAGATGTGTTTCAGTAGGTTTGCATAAATAGCTTATGTGGCTGACATTGGCAACAATCTGAAATGAACAAATGGCAGGAATATCTGGAGGTCCAGTAGGTAGACCCTTGAAATCATATATACTTTTTCAAATTTCTTTCTCTCAGAAATCCTAAGAGTGCTCCCCCATTACACTCTGTATGATCCTCATTTACTGAAATTTTATTATTGCACAATACAGAACATACAGACCACCTGGCCATTACGTGTTAGGGTTTCAGGTTACAGGTAAGGAATATTTTTCACTTTGATAGTATAATGTTTACTTGGCTTACTAGCTACAACCCCAAAGAGACTCAGGGACTCTGAAAAGCAGTCTTTCCTAGTTGTGCCAGAGAACTTTAAGAGTTGATTCGTTACCAAGAATTCTCCGAGTTCTTAGTAACATTAGGCTCCTGCCTTCTCTCTTGTTAAAATCTTATGTGTGTAACTTAGTTTTTCAACCACCTTCGGTGCTTGGCCTATATGCGTATGAAATTAGAACAGTTACATATTGGCAGTATCATTTGAGGACACCCCAGTGGTACAGCTAGTTTTTCTTTTTTCCTTCAGGAATTGATGCCAACATAAAGGACAGTTTAGGCAGGACCGTCTTAGACATTCTGAAAGAGCACCCGTCTCAGAAGTCTCTACAGATTGCAACTCTCTTGCAAGGTAAATAACACCAAATGATGGATGACTTTGTCTTATAGCCAAGATTAAGTTAAAACCATCACAGTTTTTATCTGGGGCTTTGAATTGGTATTTAATTTTGAATTAACTCATTATTTGCATTTTCCAAGCATGTTTTAGGCAAAATAATGATTCATTAAAATGTTTTCGGTGTGTGTTTATTCAGTACTGAGAAGTTTTTGTTTACTACTTGATATAAAAATGTTTGAAAAGCTCATGTAGTAAATACGGTTAATGATAGCTTGAAGTGAATAGGTTATATGAGTCGGTAATGACTAAATGTTAATTTTCTCTTTGAATAACACCTTCATAATTTTTAGAGTTTTTCTATAATTTTGTCTGATTTCTATGCCTATGGAGTAGTTAGGTTTTGTCTCATCACCTTGCACATAAGAGATACTGAAGCTCCAATAGACTTTCTTTTTTTGCTTATTTTTTGCATATTCATATTTCTTTCCGGCCCTAAGTGGCAAACAGAGTACATGAATGCTATGACAAGAGCCAAAGTGTGCTGGCTGGAAGTATGCCAGCTATTTCTTATTAGGTGTGTAGACTGGTCACAGGTGCAGTAGTGCAATAGTGGTGAGAGGCAGTGCAGTGCTATCCATTAGTAGTCGGGAAACTGGAGAACAGCATTTTTGTAAGAATTAAAACCAGGTGCGGGTATGGAATGTAGATAAAGGCGTCACTGGAAGCCAAAATGGGTCTGTAGAGCAAATGGTCATTACATTCTTTTCTCAACCGGTTCCCACACCTCTGTGGGAAGTTTGGGCCCTCATAATTTTGTTGTCAATAAAGCAGCTAATTGCCAGTCAGAACACCTACAGAGGAATGAGAGAATCCAAGCGTGACTTTTCATATTAGTTTTAATGGAACTGAATTGGATGAAAGGTAAAGAGAAAAGTGGTATACCTTGTTTTCAACCTGTCTTCTACCCTCAAGGCACTTGTGTTTTAGGTTACACTTTTGCCTTGAATGGAACTTTAAAAAACCTTGGAGTTTGTGTATCTTTTATCTTTCAGAGAAAGTAAAATAAAATTTTCTTACAGAAATGGGACAAGATATATTTTAGAACTTTTAGACATATTAAACTGGTTCAATGTGATAAAAATATTCTGTAGGAACAAACTGTCTGCTCTCTTAAAGGCCAAAGGTGATTTAGGTGTGCCAATTTGCATTGGGGCATATTAGGACATTTTTGACTGTTTCCTGCCATTGGAAAATACCTTATATTCCTTCCCTTTTTGGATGTCAAGTCACTGTGCTCTTTAAATGTAATATATTGGTATTGAAATAAAGCCATTTTATCATAGCTGTAATTGCCTATTACAAGGTTTTGTAAGAGTGCTAACCAACTTACATAGTCGCTGCATGCCTCAGAAATTTCTAGGATAAAGTTCTGCAGGTTGCTTTCTTTGCCTTGTAGACTTGATTGTCCTTTGATCTAATCTGTTCTAACGGGTCGGGGACACAACTGGCTGAGTCTACAGTGCAAACTTTCATAAGTGGATCCTTACGAAGCAGATTCCTTCTGAGCAAAGAGTACAGTCGAAGGAACCCAGGGGGAGGAGATCTGATTTCCTTCATTAGGAGAAGGCTACAAACAGCCCTACACAGACTGGGTTCTGTGGGCGTATCACAGGTGTCTTCTTTAGATCTCATATATTTTATCAGCATAGTTTCCATAAAGACCCAAATTAGATGTCAAAAACAATACAGCATTGTAGCCAAATCTTCAGAGTTTTGGTGTCTGTGAAAGTACAGGCTTCCATCCTATGTAAGTGCTGAGCTTTTACACGGAACACCTGCTCTCTTTCTAAACCTGTTCTGCGCACGGTCTGTTCTCCCTGTGCCATCAAGGCTGCATATTCTTTGACAGTTATCACTGCATTCAGTGTAGTTTCCCTGATGATGAAGATGAAAGTGGCTTGTGTTCATGTCCCCTTTCTATCTGGCTCTATCACTTATTAGTGGGACAAGTTAATAACATCCTTCTTCTAAGTTGCCATCTTTAAATAGAGCTGGGTGTGGTGTTACATGCTTGTAATGTCAGAACTCATGCAGCTAAAGCCAGCAGGTTTACAAGCTCAGGGTTAGCCTGGGCTACATAATGAGTTCCCGCCTCAAATCTCAAATAGAACAGCAATACCCCAACTCTACCACATCACAGACCCTTACTAACTGAGTTAGTAATAGTGAGCTATTATCAGCGTTTGTAAGGGTTAAACATTATATCAAGCATTGAGAATATGTTACTATTATTATGTCTATAAAAAACAAAAACAAAAACCAAAAACCAAAAAAGAAAAAGGAGAAAAAGCTAGAGGTAGGTTGCATGCAGGACATTATTTCAAGAGTAATAGGAATGAATGTTTTTTTCTGTATATAGATAAAATTGAGTTTGAGAATTACGCCTGTCTTTTAAGCTCACAACACCACTGTTCACCCAATTTCATTCACTTCTGTTATCTAAGCAGTTGGTTGTATTAATCTGAAGTGAACATCTCTGTTTCAGTGATGGGATCTAGTCATAGCATTTTGGGGGAACCTTAAATTGTCAACTAGAAAACATTGACCAAGATTAAAGAGGCCTTTATGTCTTCAGTGGAAGTGTTTATCTTTAAGGAAACACTGTTTTAATTAAATGTTTATTAAGTTAATAGCTTGTCATCCATTTTTTAAGTTTTTTTTCTGTTTCCTTTTTTTTTTAAGAACTTAGGCTATATTGTGGAAAATACTGATTTTTTATTTTTTATTTTTATTTTTGGTTTTTCGAGACAGGGTCTCTCTGTGTAGCCTTGGCTGTCCTGGACTCACTTTGTAGACCAGGCTGGCCTCGAACTCACAGAGCTCCGCCTGCCTCTGCCTCTCGGGTGCCGGGATTAAAGGTGTGTGCTACCACGCCCGGCTCCAACTACTCAAGTGTATAACCTCTGAAATGTCTGTTCACAGAGTATTTGGAAGGCACAGGGAGGCCGGCAGCTCTGGAAGAGCATGCGCAGGAAGATACAACCCCAGAGGCACACCGTTCGTCCCCTGCGGAGTCTCCGTCCCAAAAGACTAAAAGTGCGTAGCTGAGTAAAGCCCTGAAACACCAGACCTCTGCCCACATTTGTCAAAAGTGCATAAGAAGGGCTAACGCCAGTAGAAATTTCAAATCTAGTTATTTGTGGTTTATATGTTGTGTTTTATATATTTATGTAATCAACATTAGAGAAAGTTCCTGCTGCTTGTTTGGGATTATTACAGTATTGACATAGGGATTGCACAGGGCACTGATATAGGGGTTGCACACGGCACCGACAAAGGGCAGTGAGCAAAGTAGCTAACAATCCCTGCTGTAATAAAGTTCATATGGATTTAGAAACTTGGTATTGTCACAAATCTATTTTCTCTAGCTTTATGAGGTATATTTCACAAATAATCTTATATTTATAATGAGAGGTTTTGACACACGCACAGTGTGAATTGATTGTCACATCCAAACTAATTAACAAATGTGTCACTTTGCATAATTATAACATTTTGTTGATAAAAACAGTATCAAATATCTTGGGAGAATGCAAGGATGTTACAGTACAGAAGTTTTAACCGTATTTCCTGCGCTGTACATTGGGTTTCCTGAGTTTATTCATTCTCTCTTTACTGAAACTGTGAACTGTCTCCCCCAGGTCCTTCCTGCTGCAGCTGCCAGCCACAGTTCCGTTGTCTGCCTTTATATGTTAGCCTTTTTACACTGCACATATAAGTGAGATCGTGCAGCATTTATTTATTTCACCTTCATTTTGCTCATCAAAACAACCTCCAGTTTCAACACTGTTTTCTCAAAAGAAAGGGTGTCCTTCTTTGATTTTTTTTTGTGTGTGTGTGTTTTTTTTTTCCCCCAGGACAGGGTCTCTCTGTGTAGCCTTGGCTGTCCTGGACTCACTCTCTAGACCAGGCTGGCCTCGAACTCACAGCGATCCACCTGCCTCTGCCTCTCGAGTGCTGGGATTAAAGGTGTGCGAATGGTCTATTATCCATTCATCTATCCATACGACAAGGGACTCTTAACTTCATATTTTAGCCATCCTAAGCAGGGTTTTAGTTAAAATGGGGATACATGTGTTTCTGTTCAAGATGGTGATTTGGTTTACTGGAGGTACACATTAGGAGTAGATTGCTGATACGAAGGAACTCTCACCTTGTTTTCTACAACGGCCTGTACATTCCCCCAACAGCATACAAGATAGTCTTTCCCTGTCACCTCACCAGCACGTGCTTTCTTTCATCATTTTAATAATAGCCACGAGACAGGAGATCTCTTTGTGGTTTTAGTTCCTAGTTCCCTGATTTTCAGTGGTGTTGCACATCCTTTTTATGTTTCTGTTGGACAACTGTCTTTCATTCCTTCTTTCTTTTTCTTTTTCTTTCTCTTTTTTATTTTCAGAAGTAAAAGTTTAGGTGCTTAACCTGTTTGTTAATTTAAGTTATTTGATTTCATTTGGTTATCGAGTTGAGTTCTTTGCATATTTTGAACTTGTCTGATCTGTGATTTGTCAATACTCTCTTCCATCTGGCACGCTGCCTGTACGCTGTGGACTGTTTGCTTGCTCCACAGAAAGATTTCTAGCTTGGAAAAGCAACACTCACCAATCTTGGTTTATTGTGCTATGCTTCTGGTCTCTATAAAAGCAGTTTTCAGACAGAGATCAGGAAGCTTTATGATTTTTTTTCTTGAGGATTTTATGGTTTTCCTCATTAAAGTCCTTATAAAATTTCAGCTGATGAATGCATATGATGTGAGATAAAATTCTTTGTAATTTCTCTATACACATATACCCAGTAATCCAGCATCCCCTAGTTTTATTAAAGATATATTTATTATTATGTATACAGTGCTCTGCCTGCATGTACACCTGCATGCCAGAAGAGGGCACCAGATCTCGTTGTAGATGGTTGTGAGCCACATGTGCTTGCTGGGAATTGAACCCAGGATCTCTGGAATAGCAGCCAGTGCTCTTAACCACTGAGCCATCTCTCCAGCACCCTGGCATCCTCTACTGAAAAGACTTGTCCTTTCTATGTTGTAGGTTCCTGGCATTGTTGCTCGGAAGTGACAATAATAAAATAGATACTGAACTGTCAAAAGAACAAGATAAATAAATTATATTTAAAAAAAACCAGAAATAAACTTAACGCCTACGGTTACCTCATCTTAAATAAAAATTTAATTCATAACAAAACACTAAAATTTGTATTGTAATTGCTGGAATTAATCTTCAGAATAGATTATAAGTACAGAGTCCTTTTTTTTTTTTTTGTTTTTCGAGACAAGGTTTCTCTGTGTAGCCTTGGCTGTCCTAGACTTGCTTTATAGACCAGGCTGGCCTCGAACTCACAGTGATCCACCTGACTCTGCCTCCCGAGTGCTGAGATTAAAGGCATGCACCACCACGCCTGGCTACTTTTTTGAATCTGTCAAAAATTCATGTTTTCTATAAAGTATTTATGTTTTGACAGGTGATGAAATTATCTATTCCTCCAGTTTTCTTTTTCTTATATATCACAATTCTGATTACCTAAATAATTAATTATTTAAAGAATTTAATAGTGTATTTGTTGAAAACAGGAAATATGTATCTAAGATTATTTTAAGCTTGTTAATGAGCAATTAGAAACAAATCCAAGTGACTGTCGTGGCCAAGCGCTGGCCTCTCATTGTGAGGCTCTGAGTTCGATCCCCGCGCTGCCACAAAAGAAAACCCCTGTAACAACTGTAGCTGTAGAGAAGCTATTTACCATCCGTAATTAAACTTTTAACACTGATTTCTGTTTTGACAAAGAATAGCTATAGTCAAAGTTGGAGCCTCCTTCATCCGTTAGTGTGTTCATGTTGTTTCTGCCAGATGTTTCTAAGTACCTGTTGGGTTTTGTCTTTTGTCAGCACAGCGGCCTCATTTATGTAATTAAACATTACACCTTAGCAATACTATTTCTTGCAGTGTCTGAAAAAAGAATTGTTTTCTTGCAGGTGAAACTGTCACTGGAGAGCTATCAAAACTCCTGGATGAAATAAAGCTCTGCCAAGAAAAGGATTATTCCTTTGAAGACTTGTGTCACACACTGTCAGACCACTACTTAGATAATTTGAGCAAGATTTCAGAGGAAGAACTTGGGAAAAATGGAAGCCAGAGTGTAGTAAGTAAGGGGGGGGGGGGACAAAGACGCCCATGTCTGTCTTTCCAGTTCAGTGTGTTCTGAGCGCCACCCCTCCACCCCCGGCATGGGATTTGTTAATTGATTAGGTCATCAAATTCAGTGGTGATCAGATATCCGTGTCCCTGTTAGTCTGTCGCTGCTGTCCGTTGGCTTGCTCGCTTTGTGGTGTGTGCCGGGAAAGAAATGCTGGGTAAGGACTGAGGGTGTATAGCTCAGTGGTTAGAGCACTTGACTGCCCTGCAGTCCTTTAATAAAAACACTTAATAGTTTCTGATGGTGTCGCTGCTGTTAGAGTTCCTTTTGTGACATGGAAGCTGCAGTTTCTTTGAACATGGAGGATATTTAATTTAACTCAGCACAATTATCTTAACTCTTGAGGAGAAAACGTGTTTTTTTGGTTTTTGTTTTTTTGTCTGTCCTCTCTGTATTCTCTGTAAGACCTCCTTCAGAACAGAAATAGGGTCAAACCTTGTGTATAGTTCTTTGGTTATCCTAACAGCCATGGTGGGACATCTCAGCTTACATGTCGCCATAATAATAGACGACCCGAGATTCTCATCGGTGACCTCAGGATCTAGAGTATGAGTTAGATATTCTTGCCCATTACAGGTTTCCATACCAACAATAGAAAGAAAAATTGTAATTAATCAGTTTGAAATTATGAGTTCTAACCTACCTTTGACCTATGAAGGAAGGAATTCACAGTACAGAGGTAATAAAGGAAACTATAGTTTTTGGTGTAAACTATTTACTCACTCTTAGGATGTAGTTTGTTAGAGCAGTGTTGCACTTTACTTGAGAGTGCACAATACGATAGCCCGTGATAAGTATGTCATATTATTTTGAAAAATCAAAAATGATTCTAAGTATGGTATCTATCCATATTGGGAACATGCACTTCATTTAGTTCCTTAAAGCGAGGTGTGACACTTTCTCCACAAAGCCCCTGCCGACCTAGTTCAGTGGCTAAACTTACCTCCTAGGCCTACTTTTTTAGTTGTTGTTCCATTTTTTTTTGTACTGTAAATTACTGTCCTCTCTCCAGTTCATTATGAGTATCTTGAGTAATTATATATGCATTGCACCAAAATCCATTAATTAGATATTTATAGCAGTCAGCATAAAATTTTCTTTTAAATATCTAAAACAGACATGAGCTATCGGCAAAGTACAGATTATTGTAGCTTAATATCTTCTGTAGAGCTGATTAGAACTTTAAACATAGTTGTGTCACATAACTAATGTATGATGCCTGGATTTTTTACATCTATCTCTAAAGGTTTTTATTAATTGGTAAATTCTAGCTCCCTCCTTCTAAGCCTATAGATTTACACAAAGCCCAAATTTTCTGGATCACTGATTTCTAAGATAATTTTTGTTAAATGTAAAGCACTTCTAATATGTTGTACACACACACACACATACACAAACACACACACACACATGCATGTATGCACACACAGGCACATACACTCTCAGTATGCAAACCATGAGAGAGTTACTGTACTATAAATAAAAAAAAAAAATTCAGAACTAGGGGAAAAACAGAAGCCCCAGTTGTTTCTCTTCTACTCTGTATCTTGTGTGCGCTGTAGAGTGTGGTAAGAACTGAGCACCTCAGGGAGCGATGGCAGGGGCTTGTGGCAAGACGGCACATGTTTTGGAGAGGGTGGCTGTGTTGTTTCTTTAACCGGAGACTGAACAGTGGTAGTAGCAAGAGAGAAATTAATGCTTATAAGTTGAACTTATGTCTTTCAAGCCTTAGCCCAGATATTTCTGCACTCTTTGTTCTGGCGACAAACCATTATAATAGTATTTTTTTGAAACTACTGTTATACAAAATACCAAAGATTATATGAGGTGGAATAGCACACAGTATACATAGGATCAAGTAATTCTATTTTTTTTGTAATAAAATCTACCAATGAAAAAGATGAAAAAATAAGACTAGAAGGATGAATTAGGTTAGGTGGTGAGTAGTTTGAATATCAGGCTAAGAATTTTGGTATTTATTCTATAGGAAATGAACAAACATAAGGGATTTTGGGCCGATAAAAGACATCATCAGGATTAGCCTTTCAGAGGATGATTCTGATAGAAATTTGTCATTGCGTCATAAAAAGTAATCTGATTACACTGACCTTCTATATAGCCTACATTTAATTTGTATTAATTCTGTTCTGTCTAATATTTGTTTCCATTTGTTTAGGGGTTTTTCCTTGAATATTACTATGAATTGTCCCCTTGTTACACAAACAGCTCAATAAAGTTGGTTGCCTAATACAGGCAGTCACTGCCATGTTTAAAATTATAGGTATATATAGATGCAATATGCAAGAACATAGTTGACCTCAAAGAGTCAAAACCACCGTCCCAAGAGGCTTTCAGTCAGTTTTTTTTGTAGACAAGACTAGCATATAAATAAAATGTGTGTATTATGGATTGATACTTAACAGGTGCGTGCTATATCCGATTCCAGTGCTTTGTATGATTTAAACCACTAAGCAATCCTAATAATGGAATTACAAAGGAAAAAAAAAGACTCAGCGGGCATTGCCATACCAAGGATGTAAACCAGTGGTTCTCAACCTGGGGAGTCATGACGCCTCTGACAAACCTGCATCTCCAAAAATACTTACATCACAATTCATAAGAGTACCAGAATTACAGTTATGAAGTAGCAAAGAAAAAATTTATGACTAGGGGCATTCAAGCCAACATGGGGAACTGAATTTAAGAGTCACAGGATTAGGAAAATTGAGAATCACTGTTTTTTTTTTTTTTAATTTTAATTTTAATTTTAAAATAGCCTTGGTTCACCTGCGGCAGGGCAAACATTAATCCCCTAAACTACTTCCCATAGTGGGGCAGGTATGGAATCCTTGCCCCAATCTCATGCCATCTGCTTCTGATAATTTCTATCAAGCTCCCTCCCATCCAGAACCCCAAATATTTGCTAATGCTCTCCATCTGGGCCGAACCCTCCACCCACGCCAGCTGTGTGCTTCTTCCTTTCTCTAACCTTTGGTGTGGCCTCCTCCTCCCCACTCTTCTCCTCCAGTCTGAGAACCACTGATTTAACCTAAGAACTGGCCTTTTAAATTCTCAGCTGTATTCCTTATAGTAAGTTACCCTGTGGCCAAAGAAACTTTAAAAAGTGAGAGTTCTGAGATGTACAGGTGTTCACGGAGGGCTTCCTTGGTATAGGCTAAGGCTAAAATGGGTCCTGGAGAAGGGGGAAGTATGCCCTGAACATGCCTTGAAATGAGTGAATCAGAGAGGTGCATAGCCTGAATAAATAGTGTGTGCAAGTGGAGAGGTCAGACTCCATGTGTAACCCAGAAAGAATGGTTTACCATGAAGGCTATAAAAATTAGATGAATCATGATAAAAACTAACACACACAGTAACCCCCTGAGGTAGACGCTACCATTGCTACCACTTTACGATGAGAGAGTGAAGGCTCAGATGCCTTTGATGGCTTTTCCGAAGTGCACACCACTAGAATGCCTGTGTGTACACGCTGGCTCTGAAGTCGGAGTCACATAGTGTAAGTCACTCCCTGTATTATCAGAAACAGGGGCAGGTCGGGAGAATAAACTCGGGGGGAGTTCCCTTGAAGGTGATATTTTGGAAGACAAAGGTGGCAGGTTGTTTCGTGTACTGGGGACAGACAGTGATTCTTATCAATGGCTTTGCCTTAGAGTAACCAGGAAAGGCTTTTTAAAAAAAAGTCCTGATATGTCAGGTACCTAAGTCAAAAGTCACTGAGGGAGCTAAGCGTGATGGTGCATGTCTGCTAATGCAAGCGTTTAAGATGATGGAGCAGGAGGATCATACATTTCAGCCATCTGTGGGGATTTATAACGACCCTGAGGCCAGCCATGGCTAGACAGTAAGACCCTGTTAGGAAAAAAAACCTGGTGGCTCTGAGCATTAAAAAAAAAAAAAAAAAAGCCCTCTACAGTATTCTAACAGGCACACAGTTGATCTAACAAAAGGAAATCCTTTATAATCCAATTCAGACCTATAATGAGTGAGAGTCCAACTTAGGTCCTGACAGCACCACACACACACACTTGTAACTTTTTCTTTCTTTCTTTTGGAGCTGGAACAAATCTTGTAGCGGTTAACTTACTTCTTCAGTTCTCTGGCATAACCATTCTTTGTTTAAGTTCTAGATCTAGGGAATATCCTCTTGAACAAGTTGCCACACATTGTATAGCTTGAAGACAAGCATTATTCCTCACAGTTCTGGAGGCTGCAGGCAAAGCTGGCACCTGCTAAGAGCCCCACCTTCTAGTTTGGGGGTACCCGTCACTGTAGTCACACTGTTTCCCCACAGCACTGAGGACAGAAAGAAAAAGCCAGCTCTCAGTTGCTTCTGCATGTCGGCATTATTCCACAGTGCTGGCTATGCACCTGGACACCTCCCAGAGTCCCTTGCGCTCACCACCTGGACACCTCCCAGAGTCCCTTGCTTTACCCTCACCAGGGTTGGTATATCAGTATGTGTATCAGGGAGGAACAAACTTTCTTCTTACTGCGGAGGTTTTTAGTTGATCATGAAAGGCAATTCAAATTATACTCTGACAACAGTCCGGACTTAAAATTATTTTTGTACCATATCAAAGCCTTAAATGTAACTTTAGTGTTTGTTATTTGTATTTCTAGCAATATGATGAACAACCAGTTTGAGCGCAATTTAGTTTTAGGACCTCCAAATTATCTGACTTGTTCATTTTAGTACTGTGTATAAGTTAAAAAGTAATTAGGGAATTAAGGAATAAAAGGAAAATATGTTCTGGGACTTCATATCATCCATAAATGTATTTTACACATTAGGGATGTAGCTTGAATTCAAGACTATTTTAGCTTTTATTCTTAGTGCAATGCAAACTTCATTTCCTTTTTTCTTCCAATAGAGGGCACTCTGGTTCAGGAATTTAAGTCACAAAATCAGCTATGTTATGTAAGAACTTTTAGTTCTTTAATCAGAGATGTTTGGTTTGATTAGAATAATTTTAACTATTATAAATGAATGAAAAAATAGTTTCCTATTATTATTAATCTTAGGGGTTTTGCATTTTATTTAAAGACCAGCTTGAGTTAAAATTATATTTTACCTTGCCTACATTTTAAATAAAAAGTTAATCTGTTCTGAATGCTCTTATAATATGCATATGAGACCATTTTCCAAATTGAATCAGAACATTATGTAATTTAAGATATGAATTTTAAAGAAATATCACCATATTCATTACCAACTCATGAAGTTTGTGTGTCTGAAAGACTATAACGTGATCCAAAGATTCTTATATTGTTTTCATTTATTTTCTTAAGCCCTATTTTCATTTATTTTCTTTATTTATCTAAACAAAAGGCATAGTTCTTAAATGCGAATATGCCAGGCTGTAGGAATTCCATTGTCATAGGAAAATTATAGCAGATTGAATCAGGCAAATGTTTCTCTTAGATTTAAATAAAAAAAGCTACCCTGCCACAGAGGAAGAGGATGCAGGCAGCCCTGATGAGACTTGATAGGCTGGGGTCAGTTGGTAGGGGAGGAGGGCTCCCCCTCTCTGAGGATTAGGGGTGGGGCCTGGGGGAAGAGTGAGGGAGAATGGGACCTGGGACCAGGAGGAGATGAGAGAGGAGCCTGCAATCAAGATGTAAAGTGAATAAATTAAAACGTTAAATAAAAAAGCATTATTGCTTCATTAGCCTACGTTTATTTATTTAGTTTTTCAAGACAGGGTTTCTCTGTGTATTCTTAGCTGTCCTGGACTCACTTTGTAGACCAGGCTGGCCTCGAACTCACAGCAATCCTGCCTCTGCCTCCCGAGTGCTGGGATTAAAGGCATGCGTCACTACGCCCTAGGCTATGTTTAAAAGCAATAAATAAGACAATTGAAGGAAGAAATGTTTTATTCTTTTTTTTTTCTTCTGGGAGAAAATCTGGACACAGCGGCATCCGGTGCTCCCTGTTTGTCCAGGGCTGTCCTGGCATGGTTTGTGTAATGTTACTCAGCCAGCATACCTCACTTATTTCGTCATTATTTCACTTACATTTCTACTGCAAAATCTTCAACTACACATCAGATTCTGAAGTGTGAGCTGTGTTATTAGATTGTCTAAAAGCCGAATGCTGGTCCTGGGTCCATGGCTCAGTTGGTAAAGAGCTTGTGACATGAACATGAAGACCTGAGTTTAGTCCCCCGCACATGCATGAGCAGGCACACACACCTGCACATGCATGAGTGGGCACACACACATACCTACACATGCATGAGCGGGTACACACACCTGCACATGCATGAGCGGGCACACACACACCTGCACATGCATGAGCGGGCACACACACCTGCACATGCATGAACGGACACACACACACCTGCATATGCATGAGTGGGCACACACACCTGCACATGCATGAGTGAGCACACACACCTGCACATGCATGAGCGGGCACACACACCTGCACATGCATGAGCGGGCGTACACACCTGGTGGCTTCAGTGATCTCCTAGAAATATCTCATGTAAGTGCAAGGTCTCAGTAAGATGTACCACTCAGTCTTGACTTTCTGTCTGTGTTCACTCTGCTTCATCTGTATATAATTTTTTCTTACACTGTCTTCACTTATTGAAACCGTTCTTCATAATACATTTTGTGATCCTTCTATATTACTATGTCTTATTTATAAATCTATTATGTAAATTCTATAGTATTCTTTATATTCGTACACAATTCTTCTGTTTTGGTTTGATTTTGTAAGATGCTTGAACATTGGGAAATTATTAATTTGTATGTGTGTCCTTATCATAGGTACTCATATGCTTCATAAATATTTGTTGAATTAAGCCTGTTACAGGCATGAAGAAGTATCTTTGATATCTGATTTTGGTATACACTTGTAAGTAGAATTTGTTTGTTTGTTTGTTTGTTTTTTGAGTAATGAATGGCTTGCAAGTTTGCATTAAAAATAAAATGAAATAGTTAAATTACATCATTGACCTCTTCACAGTAGAAAATCATCAGTGTCTTAGGTCAAGTCATGATTCATGCAGTTACATATAACTCAGTGAACCTTACTTTATAAGTACTTTATTAAATCCTCAATAATATATACATTACTATAAGAACATATGACTATGTTTTATTATTTATATTGTTACTTTCGAGTTCTTCACTATATTCTGAGTCATTTTGTGCTATTTTTGAAGCACTTTTCAGGGAGTCAGCATCATCCTGTTTTTTCTCCCTAACTTGGATGTTTTTTTGTGTTGTGATGCACCTCACTGTATTATTGTGTATCTTCTTTCTCGTTCTGTCACCTCGGCTCGTCCCAAACTCACAGCAGTTCTCCCGCCCCACCCTGCTGGGTGCTGGGGGCCGCAGGAAGGAGGCAACGTGCCCAGTCTTGCTTGTTTACAACATCTGATACTAAACCTTCTCTGAATATTATCAACACCCCATTAAGGTATCCAAGCCAGGCATGGTGGCACATGCCTGTAAGCCCAGCACTTGGGAGGCAGAGGCAGGCGGACTGCTGTGAGTTCGAGGCCAGCCTGGTCTACAAAACAAGTCCAGGACAGCCAAGGCTACCCAGAGAGACCCTGTCTCAGAAGAAAAAAAAAGTATCTAAATCCAAATCCAAAACTCCCCAAAATGCTTTAAATTTTTGTATTTTTAAATTTTATGACGTTTTTCAACGTTAATTTGTATGTTTTGCCACCAGTTTTTGTTTACAGTTTTCTTCTCTCTAATCTGTGACTTGGTTTTAAGCGTCCCTGTAGGATAAATCAGCTATTATGATGTTCCTAAAAAAAAAAATCAATACGTTCTTCACTTGCTATAATTGTCATGTTTTCTTGAGAGTTTAGTGATAATTGAACCTTTTAGATAATGACCATCTTCATTTTTGACTACTTTAAGCCTCCTTTCACAGTTGCTTTGTTTATTTGCTACCACACTCACTATTTGTAATTCTGTTTCAAGGTGCACATTAGGGAATTCTTAGTGTGGTTTTTGGAATGAAGGCCTCAGACAGCTTGCCATTATAAAAGAATCTCATTTACCTGCCTGACAGGGAGGGAGGTCGGAACTGAACCCAGGCTGAAGCACCTGTCACTGTGGTAATCACTTACTGTTCTGTCCAGGGACATGATTCTCACCTTGAAGAGTAAATTAATTTCAATAGAATAGTAGACAGACAACCCAGAAAAAAATGATTAAATTGCTCTTGCTTTCAGTGTGTTTTATCAGAAGACCATTTAACCCATGACTAAAAAATATTGGAATTCACTCAGTGAATAACAGCTGAAAATTTGGGATTTACTGGGGTGGAATTGAAGTCAGTAAATGGCAAATGGAAAAAAGTAACTGTGTGATGTGGTTCAATCCTGGGTCTATATTTTAAAAAGTAACTGTTACCAGCTTGGTGGTGTGGGCAGCGTACACCTTTATTCCCTGTCAGAGGCAGGTGGATCTCTGAGTTTGAGGCTAGCCTGGTCTACAGAGTGACTTCCAAGACAGCCAGGGCTACACAGAAGAAACCCTGTCTTGACAGAGCAAAAAACTAAAACCCAATTCACCCCAACCCAACCCAACCCAAAACCAACCCAACCCAACCCAACCCAAAACCAACCCAACCCAACCCAATCCAACCCAACCCAACCCAACCCAAACCAAACCAACTTAACCCAACCCAACCCAACCCAACCCAACCCAACCCAACCCAAACCAACCCAACCCAACCCAAAACCCAAAGGTGACTGTTATCACTAGCTTTGCTGGAGTTCTTATTTCTACCATATGCATTTTTTAATTAATTAATTTTATATCCCTACTGCATTTTCCCCTCCCTGATCCTCAACCCCTCTCCCCTCCCCCACCCACTCCTCTGTTTCTATTCAGAAAAGGACAGCCACTCATGGATATCAGCTAACCCTGGCATATCAAGTTACAGTAAGACTAGCCACATCCTCTCCTATTAAGGCTAGATGAGGCCTCCCAGAAGAAGGAGAGGATCCCCAAAGCAGGCAGCAGAGTCAGAGACAGCCCCTGCTCCAGCTGTTAGGAGTCCCCCATGAAGACCAAGCTACACAACTGCAATATATACCACATGTATTCTTTAGAATCTCAAAATTTTGATTGTCTATTCCAGTGGTTCTCAACCTTCCTAATGCTGTGACCCTTTAATACAGTTCCTCATCTTGTGGTTACTTTGTAATGGTAATTTTGCTACTGCTATGAATTGTAATGTAAATATCTGCATTTTCCAATGGTCTTAGGAGACCCCTGTGAAAAAGTCAGTAGACACCCCCCCCAAAGGGTCACGACCCACAGGCTGAGAACCACCGGTTTACACTTTCACAACAGTTCCATTTAGTTGCCAGCTTGAAGTTCATACTGTCAGCTAATTAATAATGAGAATCAAATTCTTAATTTATTCAGAGGATGAGTATTCAAGAAAATAATTGGGGCTAGAGAGATGGCTCAGAGGTTAGGAACACTGACTGCTGCTCTTCTAGAGGTCCTGAGTTCAATTCCCAGCAACTACATGGTGGCTCACAACCTTCTATAATGTGATCTGATGCCCTCTTCTGGCCTGCAGGTGTACATGCAGACAGAACACTATATATATAATAAATACTTTTTTTTTTTTTTAAGAAAAAAAATGATGGTGGCAGGAAGTGAAAAGGTCTAAAATGAACAAAGAGGGAGCCAGAAAGAAGTGTGTGTCAGGGAAGTGGACGCCATCTGCTTTCAGAATAGACGTGTCAGGTTATATCAGCTCCTATAGTCTACACTGTGTTGTGGAACTTTCTGCCTTTCAGCCTTGATAAGGATGCTCCCTGTGGCCTTGGTTCTGTAAGCTCACTCTTACATGGCTGAGGCCACTTTCCTATCTCCACTATCGCACATGATGCCGTCATCACTCCCGAGTTGTCTACTAATATGAATTTATGATTTGGAGTTTCATTCAGAACACAGAAAACAAGAACTTTTGTTGAAATTGAAGGAGGCTTGTGTTTAATTCCTAATTCTTTAGATAAAGATTTCCTTTGTTGTCAGATTTTTTTTTTTTTTTTTTAAATCTGAAAGTGGTGATCCTAACAACAACTCTCGAGTCTGTTCTGAAATAGAGATGACTCATTAAGAGCACTTCACTGAGCCAGGAGCTGTGGCGCACACCTTTAATCCCAGCACTCGGGAGGCAGAGGCAGGCGGATCTCTGCGAGTTCGAGGCCAGCCTGGTCTACAAAGTGAGTCCAGGATAGCCAAGGCTACACAGAGAAACCCTGTCTTGGGTCTGTGCTGAGGCACCGGAGCATGGTGGGCGTGCGTGGCACAAGAACCTGCTCATCACATGTCTGCAGAACAAGAAAGTGAGAGATATAAAGGGTCCAGGATGCAGCATTCACCCCAAGGGCCTGGTGCTCACCCCATGACTTGATTTTCTCTCACTAGGCCCTACCTCCTCATATCATCACAGTCTGTAGGGGAAACAAGCCTTAACACATGGGCCTTTGAATAAAATTCAGGACTGGACTGTTAGAAAAGTGGAAGGCTCCAGTCATATTAAGCATCAGGAAAAGAAATTTCAAAACATAACGAAATGTTTTTCCTGAGTCCAAAAAACAAAAAACAAAACAAAACAAAACACTTAGTATGTTTAAGTGTGAGGTGGAGGCCCCTGACTTAGGCTAAAGTTTAGGGACCTAGTCAGAGACTAGAATACAGTGGCATGAAAGATCCTGTCTCAAAAAAGCAAGGTGGGGAGGCATGGGGGAGCTAAGGTTGACCTCTGGCCTCCTCACACACAGATACAGAATTAGAAGGTCATGCGGGGTTTTGGAGTCAAATTGATGCGATTTCTCTCTCCTCTCACCTTCTGTTCCTTCTCTACCCTTTCCTCCTTTCCTTTCCTTCCTCCCTCCCCCTTTCTTCATTTCCCCTCCGTGTCTCCCTCCAACATGAGTGCTCCCCAACGCCCCCCCTTCAGTATTCCGAGTAGCTACAGTGACAGACCTGAGCTACCAGGTTTCACCGAAGGCTTTTAATCAGGGAGTCAGTATGGTTTGGTTCATGAGGGCGACGTGGAAACATTTGCACCTCCTTAGATTCGCCGCCGATTCTACTTTAGTATCAGTTAACGTCTGCACACTATTGAGCTATCTGCCTCTTCGTATGTATCTACTATGCGTCCAGATTGACCGCAGGCCTCGAGATAGGAACAACAGTTGACAAGCCCAACGTCCTAACTGTCATTGAAACTGGAGTTTATCCATCAGTGTGGACAAGAAAGAACATAAGTGGTTATGAAATGGTGTGGTCAGCGTTGTGGCAAGAGAAATGCAGGCATCGTTAAACGCACGGGGGAAGGTTCAGTGTCAGTCTCGTTTCCCACTGCTGTGTGACAGACGACTTGACAAAAGCAACTTAAGAGAGAAAAGGCTTATTCTGGCTCACAGTTTAGGGCGCACCACGGTGTGGAAGTCACACCAGCAGCGGCTTGGGGCAGGTTCCTTTATTATATCCACAGTTGGAAGCAGAAGGTAACGAACACTTGAGCACAGTCCCCTGGAACCATGCTGCCCACACGCAGGGCTAAGTAGTATTTCATTGTGTAAATGTGCTACATTTTTTTTTTTCCTATCCATTCTTCAGGTGAGGGAAATCTGGGTTGTACCCAGTTTCTGGCTATTATGAGTAAAGCTACTATGAACATAGTTGAGCAAGTGCCATTGTGGTATGGTGGAGCATCTTTTGGGTATATGCCCAAGAGCAGTATGGTTGGGTCTTGAGGTAGGACTATTCCCAGTTTTCTGAGAAAGCGCCAGATTGATTTCCAAAGTGGTTGTATGAGTTTGCACTCCCACCAGCAATGGAAGGGTGTTCCCCTTTCTCCACATCCTTGCCAGCACGTGTTATCACATGAGTTTTTGATCCTAGACATTCTGAGGGATGTAATGTGCAATCTCATTGTCATTTTGATTTGCATTTCCCTGATGACTAAGGATATTAAACATTTCTTTAAGTGCTTCTCAGCCATTAGAGATTCCTCTGTCAAGAATGTTCTGTTTAGCACTGTACACCATTTTTAATTGGGTTATTTGGTTTGTTGATGTCTGATTTCTTGATTTCATTATATAATTTGATTATCAGCCCTCTGTCAGAAGTGGAGCTAGTGAAAATATTTTCCCATTTGACTGGCTGCCGTTTTACCTTATTGATGGTGTCATTTGCCTTACAGAAGCTTTTCCATTCCATGAGATCCCATTTATTAATTGTTGATCTTAGTGCCTGAGCTGTTGGTGTTCTTTTCAGGAAGTTGTCTCCTGTGCCAGTGCATTCAAGGCTCTCCCCCACTTTCTCTTCTATTAGTTTTAGTGTATCTAGTTTTATGTTGAGGTCTTTGATGCACTTGGACTTGAGTTTTGTACAGGGTGATACAAATGGATCTATTTGCATTCTTCTATATGCTGACGTCCAGTTAGATCATTTGTTGAAGATGATTTTTTTTTCTATTGTGTGATTTTGGATTCCTTGTTCAAAAATCAAGAGTCCGTAGGTGTGTCGGTTTATTCCGAGTCTTCTATTTGGTTCTGTTGATCACCCTGTCTGCTTTATGCCAATACCATGTGGATTTTTATTAGTGTTGCTCTGTAGTGCAGCTTGAAATCAGGATAGTGATACTTCCAGAAGTTCTTTTATTATACAGGATTGTTTTAGCTATTCTGTGTTTTTGTTTTTCCATACGAAGTTGAGTATTGTTCTTTCTGTAACTATCACGTTGTGATTTTAATGGGAACTGTGACGAATCTGTAGATTGCTTTTGATAAGATGGCTATTTTTACTATGTTAATCCTACTGACCCATGAGCATGGGAGATCTTCCCATCATCTGGTATCTTCTTGATTTTGCTTTTTTCAGAGATTTGAAGTTCTTGTCATACAGATATTTCACGTTCTTGGTTAGTGTTACACCAATATATTTTATATTATTTGTATCTATGGTGAAGGGTGTTGTTTACCTAATTTTTTTCTCAGCGCATTTATTCTTATAGGAGGGCTACTGATTTTTTGAGCTAATTTTGTAAGTAGCAACTTTGCTGAAGGTATTTATCAGCTGTAGGAGTTCTCAGGTAGAATTTTTTTTTTGTCACTTATGTATACTTACATATCATCTGTGATTAGGAATACTTTATTCCTTTCCAATTTGTTTCTCCTTGATCTTCTTTGGTTGTCTTACTGCTCTAGCTATTACTTCAAGTACTATATTTAATAAATATGAAGAGAGTGGGAGGCCTTGTCTTGTGCCCGCTTTCAGTGGAATTGCTTTAAGTTTCTCTTCATTTAATTTGATGTTGGCTATAGCCTTGCTGTATATTGCCTTTATTGTGTTTAGGTATGTCCCTTGTATCACTGATCTGTCCAACACTTCTAACATGACGGGGTGTTGGATTTTTGTCAAAGGCTTTTTGAGCTTCTAATGAGATGATCATGTGGCTTTTAACTTTCAGTTTGTTTATATGGTGGATGATGTTGATGGATTTTCCTATGTTGAACCATTCCTGCATTTCTGGTACTTGATTATGGTAGATGATGTTTTTGATGTGTTCTTGGGTTTGGTTTGTGAGTATTTTATTGAGGAATTTTGCCTGAATGTTCATAAAGGAAATTGGTCTGCAATTCTCTTTCTTTGGTGTATCTTTGTGTGGTTTAGGTATCATGGTGACTGTGGCCTCATAGAATGAGTTTGACAATATTCCTTCCATTTCTATTTTGTGGAGTAGTTTGAAGAGGTTTGGTATTAGCTCTTCTTTGAATGTCTGGTAGAATTCTATGCTAAAACTATCTGGCCCTGGGATTTTGTTTTTCAGTTGGAAGATTTTTAATGCCTGCTTTTATTTCCTTAGGTGCTATAGGTCTATTTAAATTGTTTATCTGATTTTTATTTAACTTTGGTAAGTGGAATTTATCAAGAAAATTGTCCATTTCATTAAAAATTCCCAGTTTTGTGGAGTACAGGTTTTTGAAGTAAGACCTAAGGATTATTTGGATTTCTTCAGTGTCTGTTATAACATCCCCCTTTTCATTTCTGATTTTGTTAACTTGGATATTCTTTCTCTCTCTCTGCCTTTTAGTTTGTCTAAGGGTTTGTTTATCTTGATGATTTTCTCAAGGAACCAGCTCTTGGTTTCGTTGATTATCTGTACTCCTCTCTTTGTTTATAAGTTACTGATTTCAGCACAAAATTTGGTTATTTCCTGCTGTCTACTTCTCTTTGGTGTGTTTGTTTCTTTATGTTACAGAGCTTTGAGGTGTGCTGTTAGGTTGCTAGTATAAGACCTCTTCAGTTTCTTTATGAAGGCAGTTAGTGCTATGAACTTTCCTCTTAGCACTGCTTTCATTGTGTCCCATAAGTTTGGGTAGGTTGTTCCTTCATTTTTGTTGAACTTCAGGAAGTCTTTAATTTCTTTTCTTTTTTTAAAATTTCATCCCTTACCAAGTGGTCATTGAGTAAGGAGTTTTTCAGTTTCCATGAAGTTATAGGATTTCTGTTGTTTCCTTTCCTGTTGATTACATGGTGATCTGACAAAACACAAGGGGTTTAATTCAATTTTCTGTTGTAGGTTGAGGCCTGCTTTGTGACCCACTATCTATCCAATTTTGGAGACGATTTCATGGGGTGCCGAGAAGAAGGATATGTTTTTGTTTCTGGGTGGAACGCTCTATAGATATCTGTTCAGTCCATTGGATTCATAACGTCTGTTACTTTCATTATTTCTCTGTTTAGTCTGTTTTGATGGCCTGTACATTGGTGAGAGTCGGGTTTAAGTCTCCCACTATTAATGTGTGGTGTTTGATGTGTGATTTAAACTTTAGTAATGTTTCTTTGATGATTGTGGGTGCTCCTGTGTTTGGGGCACAGATGTTCAGGATCGAGACATCTTTTTGGTTTATTTTTCCTTTGATGAGTATGAAGTGTACCTCCCCATCTCTTTGGATTAGTTTTGGTTGGAAGTCTATTTTAACAGATACTAGAATGGCTACTCCAGCTTGCTTCTTGGGTTCATTTGTTTGGGAAACCTTTCTACAGCCCTTTACTCTGAGGTAATGTCTATCTTTGTTGCTGAGGTGTGTTTCTTACATGCAACAGAATGATGGATCCTATTTACATATCCATTCCACTAGCCTGTGTCTCTGTATTGGGGAGTTAAGACTATTGATTTAGAGAGAGATTAATGACGATTTAGAGAGATATTAATGACCATTGATTGTTAGTTTCTGTTATTTTGATGTTGTTGGTAGTAATAGTCGTAGTAGGAGGAGGTGGAGGAGGAGGAGGAGTAATTGTTGTTGTATGTGTTTTTCTTCTTTTGGTTTTGATGCAGTGGAGTTATTTATTTCCTGTTTTTTTTTTGGGGGGGGATATAGTTAACCTCCTTGGGATGGAGTTTCCTTCTACTATTTCCTGTAGGGTTGAATTTGTGCATAGACATTGTTTAAATTTGGTTTTGTCGTGAAGTATCTTTTTTTTTCTCCATATTTGGTGATTGAAAATTTTGCTGGGAATAGCAGTATGGGCTGACATCTGTTCTCTCTCTCTCTCTCTCTCTCTCTCTCTCTCTCTCTCTCTCCCTCTCCCTCCCTCTCTCTCTCTCTCTCTCTCTCCCTCTCTCTCTCTCTCTCTCTCTCTCTCTCTCTCTGTGTGTGTGTGTGTGTGTGTGTGTGTGTGTGTGTGTGTCTGCGTCTCTGTCTCTCTCTCCATTTATTTATTAATTATTCACTTCACCTTCCAATTATAGCCCCCTCCCTCCTTTCCTCCTGGTCCCCCTCCCCCTCCCCCATTTACTTTTCCCTAAATGGAAGCACCCTCACCCCAGTTCACTAAGTCAAATCAGGACTTAGTGTGTCCTCTTCTTCTGTGGCCTGGCAAGGCAACCCCACCAAAGGGGAGTGAACAAAAAAAAGAGGGAACTGAGTCTTAGGGTCTGCAAGATGTCTGCCCAGGGCATCTGACATTTAGAGCCTCTGATGAGAAGTCAGGTGTAATTTTGAAGGCCTGCCTTTATATAGTACTTAACCTTTTTTTCCTTTCAGCTTTTAATATTCTTTCTTTGTTCTGTACATCTAGTGTTTTGATTATTATGTGGAGGGAGGATTCTTTTCTGGTTCAATATATTTGGTGTTTTATAAGCTTATTGTATGTTTATAGGCATTTCTTTCTTTAGGTTGGGGAAATTGTCTTCTATGATTTTGTTGAAAATAGTTTTTGGACCTTGGAGCTGGGAATCTTCTTCTTCTGTGCCTATTATTTTTAGGTTTAGCTTTTCATAGTATCCCAGATTTCTTGAATGTTTTGTGTAAGAAATGTTTTATACTTAACATTTTTTTGACTGTAGAATCGATTTCTTCAAATACATTTTCTACACCTAAGGTTTTCTTGTCTGTCTCTTGTATTCTGTTGGCGATTCTTGTGTCTGCCGTTCCTGTTCTTGTCCCTTGGTTTTCCATTTCCAGGATTCTCTCAGCTGGTGTGTGTGTGTGTGTGTGTGTGTGTGTGTGTGTGTTTGTGTGTGTATGTCTGCATATGTGTGTTTGTGTTTTATTGCTTCTATTTTCATTTTCAGGTCTTGGACAGCTTTATTCATTTCTTTTACCTGCTTAATTGTGTTTTCCTGTATTTATTTTTCCTATTTGTTTATTTGTTTATTTGTTTGTTATTTAATCACTCTACAGCCTGGTCCCAGCCCCTTCCCTTCTCTCTTCCCAGTCCCACTCTCATTTCTCCCCCCCACCCCCCCTTCCTGTATTACTTTAAGGGATTCCTTACTTTTGTTTTTAAAGTCTCCTATCATCTTTGTAAGAGCGGACTTAAGTTCATTTTCTTGTGCTTTGGCTGTGCTAGCATATCCAGGGCTTGCTGTGGTAGTTGAGCTGGGTTCTAGTGATGCCATGTTACCCTGACTGTGTTCTTAAGCTGTCCTTTAGCCATCTGGTTGTTCCTGGTGCTGGATGGCCACCTGGATATTTCTGGTGCTCGCAGGACTCCTGGATGTTTCTGGGGCAGGCAGGCCTCCTCAGGAAGGCAAGCAGAGCAGTGGCCCAGATGATGAGACTAAGGGGACAGAGTGAAGCTTGCCAACGTTGCCTGGGCCCCAGAGGGACCTGGCAGGGCATTGTGGGGTAGAGGGGTCTCACCTAGATGTTTCTGGGACCAGTAGGCCTCCTCAGGAAGGCAGGCAGAGCCATGGAGCAGGTAGTGGAGCTTGGGACAGAAGGACTCTAACTTCTGCTGTCCATGCCCCAGTGAGACCTGGGTGCTGGGGGATTGGGATGGAGGGGTCTAACCTGGTAGATGATGGAGCTCAGGGAACAGAACACAGCTCACTGATGCTCCCGTGTTTTCATTATTGAAATAATGGTAAGTAAGGAGATTGGGTTAGATGCGCGGACTTCCTATTGGGACTCTAGGTGAGAGAAGTATGCGAGAGTGGGGAAATAGAAGGATCCAGAGGGCCCTAGAAACCTACAAGAAGAACATCATGATGGGAGGGTCTGGACCTAGGGGGGTCTACTCAAATTACTGCACCAAGGACAGCACATGCAGTAAACATTGAACCCTACTCTTATCTAGCCAATGGACAAGACATTCTCCACAGTTGTGTGGAGAGCGAGGACTAACTCTGACATGAAGTCTGGTGCCCCATATTTGACTACTTCCTCTTGATCAGGAGGCCTGGTGGCACTCAGAGAAAGAATAAGCAGGCTACCAAGATGAGACTTGAGAGGCTGTGACCATATAGTGGGGGAGGAGGTCCCCTTCTGTCACAGACCTAGGGGAGGGGAATAGGGTGAAAGAGGGAGGGAGAGAGGAACGGGAGGATACAAGTGATGGGATAACAATTGATGTAGTCTGAGTAAATTAATAAAAAAAGAAATAATGGTAAGTCATGTTTTTGCCACAATAAATTCTGTTTCCTGCTAGTACGCAAGATTGCTTAGTTTTTGATTAGGTGAACTTACACTTTTTCTTATATTTGTTTGCAAATAGATGTTTTTCTCACAAAATATATCCCAGTTATGGTTTCTTTTCCCTCTACTTACATTTTTGATGCATTAAGATTCTTTGGTAATATTTATACTTATCTTAGTATAGTAATTTACTAGAGACAAAACATGAAAAACTAGAAAAATTCTTGTTAATAAAACAAGAACTAAATAAAAATATTTCAGGAGAGGAAATGATTTACTGTTTTCAAGAAAATTAATGAAAACTATTTGGAGTTAATACTAGGAAGTTACTGGTGATATTGGGGAAATTAACATTTGCTTGAACTTGTTAATGATGAAGTAGTTATATAGTAGTGATTTTAAAAAGTAATATATATATATACACACATACACGTGTATACACACACACACACACACACACACACACACACACACATGGAAACTGAAGAAAATATTTTTGTGTTGAATTATTCACCTAACTTAAACAGTTCCATTATTTGATGGTGATAGAATAAAGGCATCCACCAGTATATAGAAATGGCTGCTTGTCTGCGGAATATCACTTCATCATTGATACTGTGATTTCACAGAATAAGCTAGTCTCCCCCATTCCGTCTCTCTTTCATGTTTGAAAAGGTGTCTCACTCTGTACTCCTGGCTGGCCAGAACTTCATGTGTTGCCCAGGCTGACCTTGCATCACAGTCCCTACCGAGTGCTGGGAGTAAAGTGAGCACCACCGCCCTCAGCTTTGAAACCCAGTGTTACTCATGAGCTCTGTGTGCTTGGGTGCAGGTCCCTGAGTTGCTTTGATTACTGACAGAATGGGAGTTATCAGCTGCGTTGGCTCATAAACACAGTCCTGTGTGGTTTCTACAGCAGCATCGGGCCTTCAGAAAAGTCACATTTCTCCTTTTTAGTTTTAAAGTTTAAGCCAGGTACAGAAAGATTAATAATACCCAATGATCTTGTTCATGTGTGGAAATCAAGAGTAGACTACTTGGTTGAGAGGAAGTGACGAGAGCAGGATGAACAATTGGCACTTATTATTACTGTGTACTTTTAGGAAAAAGTGAAATTATTTTGAATGTTTTCAACACACACACACACACACACATACACACATGCACACATGGATAAATGTTTCAAGAGAAACATGCTTACCCCGTTTCAAACATTATACAATATATCAAAGTATACAGTGGCGCAGTGGGTCTTGGGGAGAGGGGAGGTGGGGAAGGGGAGGGAAGGGGAGGGACGGAGGGAGGAGGGTGGAAGGAAGGGCAGGCTGCAGTCAGGATGTATTATGTGAGAGAAGAATAAAGAAAAACAAAAAAATATCACAAGGTATACAATAAATATGTCCATGTAGTTGATGTAATTGTTAAAGATGAATTCTATTTTAAATGACAGATTATTCCTGATACTTTAAATTCAATTTTTCAAGAGACAAAAGCAACAGATTGTTTTGTGAATTTTCCTAATTAAAATATAAATTGTTTTGTTATTCATTTTCACAACTTGATGTTTAGACTTCCTATTTACAATTAAGTATTTAAAATCTCTCTTACTACTACTTTTTTTTTTTACCATGTAGAATAGGAAACTGAAGCTACTATTTATACTTATCTGTAGTTTGTAAGCCTGGTGAGCCTTGATTCTTTTTATAAATGAAAAGCCATATGGGTAGAATCTTCACCATATTGCTGTTTATTAATATCATTTATGGGCTGCTTAGCAGTAATCTGTATTGTGTTAACGACGTCTGAGAAGAATCGTGGAACCTCAGATCAGATGAACAAGAATCTGAGGCAAAGTGATGCAAAGCTTATTGTTTTTATTCTTCTTATTAATTGGTTTGCTATGTTTTATTGCCGTGTCCTTTAACACGAGGACTTGCTTCTTCTGTCTTCCATCAATTGGCTCTTTATGGCTTGAGTTAACTAACAGTTGTCAGCATCAGGCACACTTACCACTGTCTGTGAGGGAGTCCTGCTACTATGCTGGCAGCAGTCCAGAGAGAAAGGAGTGTGTTAGAGGGACAAGCTGAGCCCGGTTGTCCGAATTCAAAGGCGCAGTGCGTGCGTGCCGCCTTTATCTGCCTTCCCAGGCTACCGAGTAAGCATTAGTCATGTGTCTGCGACAGGCATTTGTCCGATATGAGCTTCATTCCTTGTGTGACTGCTTTAACCAGCCAATCCTTTACGATTGGAGACAGATGCTTTACCTACTGCGAGAGAGACCCATGGGGAGAGAAACTGCTGAATAAATTCACAGAAAACTAAAGTTATTCAGCCCAAATGTGCTTCATAGACACATGCGGTTCCCTTTTGTTTTAGCGAAAGGTTTGCAGTCTTAACTTTTTTTCTCTCCTCCTGATAGTGGACTAAGTTACCCTTTAGGTATGTTGTGCAGGAGACAGAACCCTTTCTTAAAATATGCACAGGTTTACGACAACAACAACAACAGCAGCAGCAACAGCAGCAGCCTGCTTTGTAGAGACACTTTATCGCGCCATCCACTATAACTGAGTGCTTTTTTTTTTAGAAGAGGTTACTTAAGTCAGACATGATTTGAATAATTAAGGTAGTTTCTGCCCGACAGGCTGTAAATTAATGAAGGCACTTAGAGGAAGCTGGTAGAGTACCATGCGGCCAGAAGAATTTGTTACCAAGGCTTCTTGGCAAATACAGGTAGACACTGGCAAACGCTGCCTGGGAAAGTGCAAAGTTCTGAATGAAGATGTGCTGGAAAGTAGTTTTTAATGAAGTGACTGAAACACCAGTCAGAGAACGAGAGTGCTAAGTAATTTTAATTAGATTAAAATCGTAGCATCCATCGTCTTTGCCACAGTGCATATCGCATGTCTGGTTTTATTTTTTTTAATGCATTCCATCTATATTGGAATTTCCCTTCACAGAACCAGCACCAAATCTATGATTCATCCTGTAAGTTATTGACTATTGTAGCTAAGTGCACGTAAGTACTGAACGCAGTTTGAAGAACTTTGGTTTATGACACATAACTTTATTGTAATTATTAAAATATCTATCTGTTACTAGAAAGTACATATTTTTTCTTAGACTATTTAAATTAAACTTTTAATTTGATCAATTATGTCTTTCAACTTGAAATGCATATGAAATGAGGGTTGTTTTTTATAAGTAGGTTGTTTTTTAAAATTTCAATCTTTTTTTTTTCTATCTGTCACATAATCTCTGGCTCCCCTTATTTAAAAAATTAAGTTCGTTCTTTGACATGCATTTTATACATGCATATAATGCATTCTTGTTACTTCCTTTCCTCTTCTGCTCCTGTCAATGCCCCTCTTCCCTACTTGTCCCTGTCTCAGATTCGTGACTTTCTGGTTTGGTTATGTGATCTATTTAGTTTAAACAGAGACATCTATGTGACCATTGGATTGGGGTTACCTATTAGTCACCCATGCGCACATGGCGAAAGGCAGTGACTCCCTTTCCCCTGAGTCTATTCATAGGACATAGCTCAGTAAGATGTAGGAATCTCCTATCACCTGGCTATTGATGGCTCATTCTTGTGCAGACCCATTGGAGTCAACCATGGTCATTAAGTGCTTATGATTGCAGTGGCTCTTTATTGTCTAGAAAAATAGCATTTCCAGGTCTTTTCTCATCTTCCAAATACCTCAGTCTTTCTGCTTCCCCTTCAGCAGTGTGAGAGATTATACAGATACATTGTTTAGAGTGGGGCACATAACTGTCATTCTCAGCACCGTATGCTTGCTTCCTTAATTTTGTAATGAAAACTCAAGGTTACATATACTTTTTACCATTCTCATAACATCATTACTTCATAAATAACCTTTTTTTTTGCTTTAAACATATTTGTTAGAATTATAAATGCCAAGATATGTAAGGTGCATCCTTAGACTCGAAGACATTCAATTTCAGTGTAACAGCATATGTTCACATTAATTCATGTGGGTGTATTGTTGAATTTTTTTAAATAATTAATTTTATTTTATTTTATGAGCATTAGTGTTTTCTCTGTGTGTATGTCTGTGTGAGGGTTTCAGGCCCCTGGAACTGGGGTTATAGGCAGCTGTGAACTTTGAACTGTGAACTACCATGTGAATGCTGGGAATTGAATCTAGGTCCTTTGGAAAAGCAATCAGTTCTCTTTAACTTTTGAGCCATCTCTTCAGATGCCCCGCCCACCCCTGCCTGCTCACCGTTGTTAAGTTATAACAACCTGATTCCATCTAGTTGTAGTGTTTGGGAGAATACTAGGCAAGAAGAGATATTGGAATATTTAACAGTTGATTAGATATTTCTGTATATATTTATAAATTAAATCTTAATAATATCTGTCTGACAGGGGAACATCTTTAGTGGTGTGTACTTCTGCATTGTGTAAATACTTAAAGAAACATGTCAAAGAAAAGCCCTGTTTAAACGAGTAGGGAGGTATATTTAGGCACAATTACCTGCCATCTGAATTAGCTTAGTAAGAAGACCATGTTGCTGCTGCATCCTACACGCTCAGTTTCCAGCTTTTCCCACCATGCATTGTGTTTACAGTAACTCACCAGCCACAGTGCTTACATTTCCATTTCCCATGGTATGTTAGTAAAGAACATCTGTCCTGAAGTGTCTGTTTACCTAGTCACGATAGGCTTCAAGGAAAATACTGATACAACGTTTTCTTTACACTTAGTCTTTCTCTCCAGGTAGGTATCTACTGAGAGTGGAGTTTTTTTGAGTGAAAGATCCATGCTCTCTTCTTTTTAAGTTCCTTATTTTTGTTTTTGAGATTACAATATTAATTACAACATTTCATTCTTTCCTATCCTACCTCCAAATCCTCCCACATACTCCTTTATACTCTCCTTCAATTTCAGGTCCTCCTTTTTCACTAATTCTTTTTGGATGCGTATATATATATATGTATATATTCTCCATATAATGCTACTTATACATACGTTTTCAGGGCTGAGCACTTGACACTGGATAACCAATTGGTTGCCCTTCCCCGGGAAGAACGCTTCTCGTGCTCCCATCTTTCCTCAGTTGCCTGGAGTTCTTTGTGTAGGGTTGCAGACTCATGAGCTTTCGCTTGTCCGCTTTGGCATGTCCACCGACGCCATCTTTGTTCAGCTCCTTCGGCTCACCTTTGGATGGGGCATGTAAGGTAAGAATTTATGGCACAGCTTCGGATATTAGCAGAGACACAGTTTCTCAGCTAATGCCCTGATCCTCTGGCTTTTGCTTTCACAATCTCTCTGCCGGTTCTTCCACAATGTTGCCCAAGCGTTGACAGTAGGAATGTTTATGTATCCTTTGGGATGGGGCTCAAACAGCTCTGCGTTTTGGTTGGTTGGGCTTCTGTTTGGTTTTGTTTCCTCTGCCCTTTCTACTTGTAACAAAATGTTACACTATAAAAATGAAGCGGAAATAATACAGTGATACCTTGGAGAAGAAAAAGTTTTTTTGAGTTGCATCTTGAGGCTTGAAAAATGAGTAATGAGCAAGTGATGGGGAGCTGGCCAGCACAGATCCTTTAGAGAAATGATGAAAACTGGAGGGCAGGCATACCTGGACAGGGAGGGATGACCCTGCTCACACAGACGCTGACTGGTGTGGGATACTGAGCACTGCAACCTCGCTCCGGTTCTTGTCTAACTGGACCAAGTTTTGTGTCATCGTTTTTCGAGGCATCTCCTTCAGGGAACCCCTTATTTATCACTGTACACATCCTCCTTCTTGTCGAGCACGTCTGTGTTGGACTTGCCTTGTAAACTCAGGTTATGCCTTGTCGATCTCTGCTCCTGTGATTCTGACAACATCTATTTGCCACAGATCTCCAGGTGTTCACATGAGCACCTTTAGGTCCATCATCGGCCAAAGCTGCACCTGAGCATCTTGTTTGTAGCTCCAGGCTCACAGTGGGCGCATATTTTCCTGGTTTTTAGTCATTGTGTTCTAATCCAACTTGTTCTTCCGTCTTCCCTTACTTCTTATAGCATGTCTATAATTATATAAGCTGGAAATCTGATAGTATGAAGTATAGAACTGAATATTTACTCTTCTAAGTCTAAGGGATTAAAAAAAAGATTTATTTATTTATTTATTTATTTATTTATTTATTTATTTATTTATTTATTATGGATGTATACAGTGCTCTGTGTGCATGTATGCCTGCAGGCCAGAAGAGGGCAGCAGAAGCCATTACAGATGGTTGTGAGCCAGCATTTGGTTCTGGGAATTGAACTCAGGACCTCTGGAAAGACAGCCAGTGCTCTTACTCGCTGAGCCATCTCTGCAGCCCACATCTGGGTGATTTAACAAGCGTAGTCCATCTCAGTGATCTGGCTGGTTTGCCCAAGCCCTGATTTGTAGTTTTTCTCTGGTTTTCCACGTGGTAGTCATCTTTGTGTCACAGTTTAGTTCGGCTTATTTCTATTTCCTGTGCTTGTCTATTTCATTAAAATATGTGTCCTCTGTAACCTTCCTTGGACCGCAAATTTGTGAGCTCACGTGATCCTTTCTTCTTTTTCTTAAATTAACTTGATTTTATGGACTGTTGTTTCTCTTATTCTTGTATTGATCTCTACCTTGTGATGTTGGGTTGTGCTTTCACATTGGGCAGTGTTTTCTAGCTCTGATTCCTGATTTTGCAAGGTGCTACTTTACTTACAAAGGATATATTTACACATAGTATAATTATTGTGATATAGCAGATATTGTTAATATATTACAATTACTGAAATAGTAGCCCTTAACTATAAACTAGTCCAGTACTCATATATCAGGGAGTGTTCCTCATAGAACTTGAATTGGGATGAAAAAGAGGAATAAAATAAAATAAAAATGTAAAAATATGATAGAAGACGATAAATGCCATAGAGAAAAATAAGATATGTGAGACTAGAGCACTGGCAGAGGGAGAAGGAGGGTTAAACTTATAGGATGCTCTGAGAAGGTCTAACAGAGGGAAGGAGGCAGAGCAATTAGACATCAGTTGCCGTGTAGGAGAGGAAGAAAAGCAATTTTGTTTAAAAATTAAATTTTTACCAGTACCTATTTACCTTTCATTCATTTAAATTGAGGCTTATGATGCTTAAACAGCTTCTAAATTGGGGTCAGGATTTGAATTAGACAGTCTACTTGAGATGGATTTAAACAGTCAAGGATTTTTGGAAAATGATGGTTAGGCCTTTTAGTAACACCCTCCCAGTTCTCCTCTGAAACAAACACAAGTATTTGACCTAGAGTGTTAATATAAACAAATTATTAAAATAGAAATTTCTAGTGAAGACCCAGGAAAATCTGATACTGCCTTCAAATGTTGTACAAACGGTCACATTGACTTAGAATTTAAAGTTAATGTATTATTGTCCAGATAGCATCTTTAGCCTTAAAAGTCTTGGAAGTTTGAAAAAGAAATGGAAAAGTGTGGAGCTCGGAAAAGAAATTTTAGAGATAGATGCTAGAGTATGTGAGTATCCATTCCAAATTCTACAGGCATGTAGTGCCTTGTCTTTGTCTGAAGTCTAGGTGGTAGCCTTAGATCATGCAGAGAAATTCATATGAGCATCTCATATGACCAGGGAGCTGGCATCTTGTGTCTGCCTGGGCTCTCAGCCTTAACTCTATGTTGTGACTCTAGTTCCTTGGAGCCTGCCTTCACCTGCAGCTGCACGCCTCCAAACCTGAGTTTGTGGGTCTCTGTTGTTCTATTCTGCTTGTTTTCCGGTCAGGCTACTTGTGAGCTAGTAAGTCTCGCTCTGGGATAGTCCTTCCTTCCATTAAGTCCTATTTACGCTTCTTGCTAAAGTTGAGTTCTGTGGCAAAAGTGCTTTGGTTTTGTAATGTGAGGATGTCACACTCAGGGTTGTTTTAATAATAATATTAATCAAAACCTTAAGGAGATTGAGGAGATAAGTGTCAATATCCATGTCTTATCCATCAGAACTTTATTTATAAAGGGCACCATTAGTGAAAGAGATCCTCAGTCAGACTGGGCAGTAACGATAGACAAGAGTGAGACAATTATGGATATACCATGCTAAAGAGGCAGAGGTTCAAGACACATTCAGACCTGGAGTGTGGCTCAGTGACCAGGTGACTGTGACGAAGTTAGACGATGGTATTGAATGTGACTAGGGAGGCTTCTGTATCACTGCTGGTAATAGTAACATCGCAGAGGTGAGTATAATAGAATCAGGAGGTATTTGAGTTTGAAAATAACAAAATAAGCTTCGAATGTGTTGAGTTAAGGAGTCTGGCAAGCAGTAGTGGATATTATAGTGCAGTGTGCTTTCACTGATATTGGTATAGTCTTAGCCTCAGCATCTCATAGATACACAATACCTGGGAATCACATACCTTCCATGCCTTTGTGTATCCTAAGGAAAAAATCATTGTCCCTAGTTTAGGGATGTTGTCATGATTAAATGAATATATGTTATAACATGCATTTACTTGTTGGTGTGTGCCATCTTGCAGTACATGAGCTATAATTATTTATATCACTAGAATGTCTGTGCCATCATAGTATAGAATTGGTGGGTTACAGGTTGAAATGTAGACATTGCTAATCAGTAGCTGGAAACTGGATACAACAAAATGTGTTTGAATGACAAATACTGCCTGGAGTAATTGAGTAAAAGAGAAGAAGGAACAAAGACCCAGGACACCGCAGAGGAGAACTTGAAGGAAGCTGAGAAGAATCGTGTAGACAGACAACAGACAGTAAGGATGGTTTTGAAGGAAGCAAGAAGAGAGTTCAGAATCAATGGAGGTCTACAGGTTATAAACACAGTTCTCAAGAAGCTTACAGGTTGAAAGATTGAGTCAAGCATTAAAGCAAACGCTTGCATACAGAGATGCGCAGACAGATTCAAACAAAAGAAACCTGAAACAGGCAGGGGAAAGAGAGAGCCAAAGCTATATCCCAGGAGGATGGTGCTTGGCTGGAGTGCTGGAGCAGGTGGAGTTTTGCCATGCAGGCTTGGAGAGGGGTAAGGGTAGCACCTCACACCGGGAAAGCAGGGTAACTCCACGTGTCAATGGGTCACATGATACAACTTACTCTGGGAAAATATACATATTTTGTATTAGTGTAATGAGGATGCAGAGGAAGTTCTGTAGGGTGGTGATATGTTGAGGTATCAGAGGGTCTCAGGAATTCTCTGTATTCCCTAGTAACACATTGTACCTTCTGTTTTGTCAGTGAATAACCATTGGATACCCACTGAAGAATTTCAGTTATCAGGAAAATATGTAGGAGGAAGAGGAGAGGAGGTATTTCATAGAATTTGCATTTTAATTATTACTTTGGGGAGTGTTGGGGGAGTAGATTGAATGTGTGCTAGACTGGTTGCCAAAAAAAATATATATATATAAGTTGGCAGACTTTTTGAATAGACCAACCGGGAGGGATTAAAGTGAGTCGAAAGAAGTAGTAGAGTCAAATATTGAAGGTATTAAAAAGCTGTGTGCGGTGAAGGAGAGATAATAGAATTCTGTGTTGAGTGGCCAGATGTGGTACCAAAAACTATAATAGAAATGAACAATAAGGGGCAGGCAGGTGTGGGATGGTCTGGAGGGCTGGAGTTGGTGTGTGTGTGTGTGTGTGTGTGTGTGTGTGTGTGTGTGTGTGTCATGTAAGACTACAGAGAGACTTGATCCGACTGTCTCTGAGAGGAGAGTCTTGGGCATTTCGGAACTGTCACCTGAGAGAAAAGCTTTTGACGGAGGTGCGTCGAAGAATGAATCAGAGGCAAGAATTTGAAAGCAGCTCACATAGGTTACGTTGTCAAGAAGTTTAGTAGTAGAGTCAAGGAGAGAGGCTGGTAGTCTGTGGAGCAGCCACGGTTGCAGGAGAGTGGTCTAACACTTGGGAGAAATGGGTATGTAGGCTTTTCTGGTAGAGAGAAAAGGGGACAGTGTTGAACAGGTAGAGGTAAGGTACAGGAAAGAAGGAGGAGAAGCCAGGGTATGGGGGTGGGATTAGTCACCAGGACAGGAGTTAAAGGGTGACGAGAGGTAAAGATGGGAAAAAGGAAGAAGGAAAAAATTGAGAATGTAATATCTCACAGAATATTCATTTTCTACGAAGTTGGAGGCAGATTCCCCTGGCAGGAGTGATACTAAGATTAGCACTTATGTTAAGCGATTAAAGTTTGGAACATTTGGAGAATTAAAAATGAAATCAACATGGATAAAACCAATAATGCCAAGCAGTGTGGAGGGTCCTCAGCATTTAAATCATAACCTTGGGAATCATGACAGTATGTTTTTTTTTTCCCAGCCATCCAGGGCCAGGAGTTGGAGTACATTGGTGATTGTTTAAGATATAGTTATGAAGATTGGTGGATTGGATGCAGGGAAAAGGACAGAGTGTATGTAATTGACACAGCATTCATCAATCTCTAGCCCCTCAAGTGCAGGATCTTAAAATTTAAGTGTGTCTTGCCAACCAGTGCTGCCACTCAGGTCAGAGTGTATGTAACTTTCCTATGGAAAAATCAGTAAGTGGGGTAGAGTTTTTCTTTCAAAAGCATTGATTTAGGGCCATTGATCAAATTGGCCTTGTAGCAAACAGAGCACAATGAAGGAGAAGGAGGCTACAATGTATTGTAAAACATCATGGAGTTAAGTTCTTTGGGCCACTTATTCTTTTTTAAAATATATTTTATTAATTTATTCATATTACATCTCAATTGTTATCCCATCCCTTGTATCCTCCCATTCCTCCTTCACTCCCATTTTCCCCTTACTCCCCTCCCCTATGACTGTGACTGAGGGGGACCTCCTCCCCCCGTATATGCTCATAGGGTATCAAGTCTCTTCTTGGTAGCCTGCTATCCTTCCTCTGAGTGCCACCAGGCCTCCCCATGCAAGGATGTGGTCAAATATGGGGCACCAGAGTATGTGTGAAAGTCAGTTCCCACTCTCCTCTCAACTGTGGAGCATGTCCTGTCCATTGGCTAGATCTGGGTAGGGGTTCGAAGTTTACTGCATGTATTGTCCTTGGCTGGTGCCATAGTTTGAGCAGGACCTCTGGGCTTTGGGCCATTGATAACCCAGAGACTTTGGGGGTAATACAGTAACCCCCAGTCTTCCACACCATCATCAAGTATTTTTAAAGTGTGATTCCAGCAGTCTGTCTTGAAGACTCATTGTCATGATTAAGGAAATGGCACACACATAAAGTTTTTAGCGCAGTGCTTGCAACTTTCTCCACAAATGTCACATGTATGCTCCTCAACTCTTCCCATGGGGATGGAGTATATAACACACATCTAATAAGTCCATTGTATATCATGGCAAGCCTTTAATTTTCTTACTTAAAAATGACTTACTTATCTGAAACTCAGTCTCTGAGGCAACTTCAGCTTTGTTCCTCATGCTTTATTCTCTGGTCCAGTCTAAAGACACTACACATGGTTTGTAGGTGTTCTAGTGGAAGCCAAGTCGTGCAGGTGTACCCACATCTGTGCTGACCTCTTGCATGATGATATTCATTGGTCAACGCAAGCCAGATGTGTGAAGGCAGTGGAGATGGGACATGTACTCTGACCCAAAGACTGCACATGCCTGAAATGCATCTCAGTTCATCCTGGTTTTGTTAGATACAAATGTCAATGCACACATAATCTCAAGTTTTCTTTCTTAAATGATACTACAGATTAAAAACATGAGTGTTTTAAAATCCCGTTAAAAATTGGCATAAGAGACATGTGTTTTATAATTTAATGGAAATAGTAACAAAGAACAGTTTGAATTGATATATTACTAGTTTTAGACTCTTTGCTATCTAGCGATTAGTATACTCTGAGTGTCTCATAAAATATTTTTCTATTATACACTTATTGTATATTCCTCTTTTATTGTCCTTTAAATACTTTTACTTGAGTTACATCTTACATAAAATAATAGTCATGATTTGTGAAATTTTAGGGTGCAGTTAATTTAAATGGACAAATACATGTTAATTATAGTAATATGTAAATATATTCTATGTATTTTATATGTAGTGATATATAAATAGTAATATATAAAAACCTAAAACTAGTATATAGTATAGAGTACTATACTATATAGTATAGTCTTCCAGAAGACCCTCCATACCCACTTGCAGTCAGTTCCTACCAATACTCCCACTTCTTTGTGATAGCTAACAAAGCCACAGATTCATTTACTATGATTATAATTTTGTCTTCAAGAATTTTATATGAATAGAATTGAACAGTTGCTTTGTTCCTGGCTTCTCGCACTGATGATGTTTATCCTTCTTTATTACCGAGTAGTGTTCCGTTGTGTGGATATACCACAACATGTTTACCCACTTATCTCTTAATGGATGTTTGGGTTGTTTCTAGGCTTTAGTTAAATTAATAAAGCTATAAACATTTGCATGCAAGTCTTTGTGTTTTTATTTATCTTGGGTAAGTGTGTAGGACTGGAATTGGTGCATGGTATACTATTTGTGTATTTAACTTTTTGAGGAATTGCAAAAGCTAATTTTCAAGGTGACCCTATTTCTTTGCAATAAGAAATCTACAAGTATTTCAGTTGATCCATGCCTTTGTTATAATGTCAGGTCTTTTAAAGTTTAGCCATTCTAGTCGGTGTCTAGTGCCCTCATTGTGATTTTAGTTTGTGTTTCTCTGAAAATTTCATTTGCCTATTTGCTATCTATATTTCTTTTTTGATGAATTATCTGTTCTAACTTTTGTTTTTAACTAGATTTTATATATTCTGTTCAATTAAAAGAATATATATCATAAAATGAGCTCTCCTTATCAGATTTGTGGTTTGTAAAATTATTTTCACAACCTATAGCTGCCTTTAAATTTTTATAACGATTTATTTTAAAGAACAAACTTTAAATTTTTTGATGACATCTAATCTAGTATTTGTGTGTGCGTGTGTGTCTGTGTGTGTCTATGTGTGTGTGTGTGTGTTTGTTTGAGGATATTTTGTGCTTTCTGTGTCCTAGCTAGGAAATATTTCCTTATTCCATAGTTGTAGGTGCAAAGAGCTCTCCTGTATTTTATTCTAGAACTTACATAGTTTTTATATGTTAGGCTATGATCCATTTTGATTCATTTTGAAGGTGGTGTAAGAAAAGGTAGAGTTTCATTTCTCTCCATATCCATTCTTCAGCTTTTAAGAGAGAACCATCTTCTTCATTGAGTTGCCCTCCTGCCTTTGTTATTCAACTTACTGGACGCCATTCACTGTGTCTGAGAATGACCCTAGGAAAGTCTAAGTAATAATTAAATGTAAAGACATTTGATCAAGAAAACTTTTATTTCTGTCAGACCATTGATTCTGTGAACTGAAATCTTCTCTTCCCGTATCCTCTCCCAACTCCACAAGAGGGGAGCCCCATCCAGACAGGCTCAGCAGGAACACAGGCCCCGCTCTCCTACTCCTACCAGCTGCCAGGAGAGGGCTGTCCTCTGAGAGCCTCAGCATCAGCTCTGTTTGTCACATCCCAGTGACCTGATGATGAGACTGAGCTGCAAGTGAGCGTGGGTGACACGCGGACTCCTTGTTTCTGTCCTCATCCGCGCTTCCCTAGGTGTGTCTTGGGTATGACACTGCCCAAGGTCCCGGAAGCCTTGATTCGCTTTTCTTGCTCTGTTGCAATGTGAGTATGAAAGGCACCCCCAAACCAGGGGGTACACTTTCCTATCCACCCCCTCTAGCTCACATTGTGCATTCAGCTTCTTACAGGAACATAAGCCATTGTCTTTCCTCATAGCCATAGCATCGTGACTCAAAGATTTAGTGTGAGGTAAAAAAAAAAAACCCAGTAAATTTGGGGGGAATAAACCACTTAGAGAAGCCACTTGAGGTCAGAACAAATCTCAGACGTCATCATTGGAAACCATTCTTTCGGGAGAACTGAGATTTTTTGGATTAGTCTATAGACCAGCTCAGGAATCCAAGTGTTGTTGGAAATAATACAACAGGCAGCTAGCAGTTAGTGTAGCTTACCAGCGGTGTCTGCTCAAAGACAGTGACAACGTCGTGTCACAACCACCTTCCTGAGAGAGTGGCATGGGGGGCACACACGCAAAGGCACAACCTGTTGCAGCAGCAGCAAAACTTAGCACTACAAGAGAGACAGACCTCACTAAAATAGTCCAGCTGGCCGGGAAGCAGCAACAGGGCAGGGCGTATTGACTCAGAATTGCTGGGAAGCAGCAACAGGGCAAGGCGTATTGACTCAGAATTGCCCCAGTGAACTATCTAAAACATCCCGTTCCCAAGGGGGGCAGGGAATGACAAAATGTGCAGAGAAACAGGGTAAACTGATCCACGCAATAGAAATAAAAAGTAGGCATCACAATCTGTCTGAGAATGGTCATATTTTAGATTAGCCATGGCTTCAAAGCAGCTATGAGAGACACGTTCAAAAACTTAATATATAACCAAAGAAGAGAAGGCCGGAGGACGGTTAGTAAAGCCCGAGGAATGAAAAATACATAGAAATGTCTGTTTTCGGAAAGTCACTTCTGGTGTCTCAATAGCCAGTTTGATTTGTCAAAGGAAAAGAACTAGCTTATGTGGAGATAGGATAGAAATTAAGCAGTTTGAAAATCAGGGAGAAAAGAAATGCAGAAATGTAAATAGATGTGCACAGCAATGTGGGCTGTTGTTATATGTGTGAGGCACATACCAAAAGAAGAGGCAGAAAAAATATTTAAGATAGGCCGACTGAAAACTTTTCAAATGAACTAAATCACAGTACGTCACACATCTAGAAACAAACTCCTCATATAATAAACCTAATCTGCTTCCCCAGCAGATGTTACTAGTTATAAAATTGCCGAAACCAAAACTTGGGAGGAAATTTTGTTTAATAATATTGGTATATGCCCATTTCAATAAATACTAGATTTATAGTCAGATAGATTTATATCTTCCTTAATTTCTGAACAGAGTGCTGTAGAAATGATTTAAACGTAATTGATACTATGGTAAGGTGAGGAATAAATGATGGTTAGAGAAATGATAACTGGAATTTCCCCAAGTATGATGAAAATGAGTAACCCAAAGATCCACGAAGGGGGATAAATCTTAATCAGAACAAAACGTAAAACACACCAAAGTATGTCATAGTCAAAAATTTAAAAGTTCAAGATCATGAGAAACATGCAAAAATATAAGAAAAATAATTAGGGTTTCCGTGAAATCAGAGGTGGATCACAGATTTCTTAACCCTTCTTATTGCCATCTGTGCAAGCTGATGGACTGTCCATAAAGTTTAAAAACAGCTATGGGTTTTGGTCTAAACTTTCCCTTTTCTTCTAATGCTGGGATCCAGCACTGTGTATGCCAGCCTGGTCTTTGACCATCAAACCATATCAGCAGCCCAGTCTAGACTTTTGTTCTCAGAAAACAGCCTAAATACAAAGGCAAATAAAAAATTTGAATACATAAACAGTGTACGTGACTTACTTGTGTTTTCCCCTTTAAGATGCCTGTGTTTTGAGTCCTAGAATTTGAGAATACGTTATGGCTTATATAGCAGAAGGATTGCCCTGAGTGTGATAAGGGAAAGTTAACTTCAGTCACCTCTGTGGGCCCACTGTGCTCACACAGGTCCTCATGAGAAGGAATATGAGAATTAGGGTCATAAAGGGAGATGCAGAAGATCCAGTGGTACAGTTGGATAGCTTGTGGTACTTATTTGAAGGACAACGCAATGGCTGAAGGAGAGGAAACAAGAGAGAAGGAACAGCAGAGGTAGATATCTGAGTGATGCTGCCATGAGCCGTAGACTGCGGGCAGCCCTCTGAAGCTAGTAGTGTCAAGGAATGAATTTTTTTCAAAAGCACCCCAGAGGAGAGAAAAAGATGACACCTTAATTTCAGTCTCATAAAGCTTGTCAGACTCATGGTGTTCATGGGTGCATTTCAGATTCCTTTTGGATTTAAAACCTGTACAGCAAGAAAATACATTTATAATGCTTTCAGTCACTCGTTGTTTACTTAATAAGGCAGAAATGAGAAACTAATAAAAGCTATGATCACTAGAAATGAGCTTCTAATCTAACAAATATGAAGAAACTATGGAAGAGGCACTGGAATATGGCAGTAAAGACTAGAATAATTTTGAAAGGCATGATTTTTTTTAAGAAAAGAATAGATTTCTATGAATAGATTGCTAGTGGAGACTTGGATATTAAAGGCTCCTGCTGAAAAGGCTAAGAGGAAAACAATGACCGTAGTAAAGAAGACTTCTGTTGTCTTTGCGAATCCTCATCAATGTCTGTAGAATATGAGTGTCAAAGAACATGCTCAGAGGGGAGGTGAGGTGCTATTTTTATAGTGGGAGACTATGTAGTGTGTATGAACAGAACCTGTGGTCTACGATTGTGGCTGAATAGTTGAGCTTTTTCTTTCTTTCTTTTTTTAATTTTCTGTTGGGAATTTTTCTTTATTTTATTTTTTTATTTTTATTAATTTATTCTTGTTACATCTCTATGGTTATCCCATCCCTTGTATCCTCCCATTCTCCCCTCCCTCCCATTTTCCCCTTATTCCCCTCCCCTATGACTGTTCCTCAGAGGGATTACCTCCCTCTGTATATGCTCATAGGGTATCAAGTCTCTTCTCGGTGACCTGCTGTCCTTCCTCTGAGTGCCACTAGGTCTCCCCCTCTAGGGGACATAGTCAAATGTGAGGCACCAGAGTACATGAGAAAGTCAAATCCCTTTCTCCACTCAAGTGTGGAGACTGTCCTGTCCATTGGCTAGATCAGGGTAGTAGGCTTCATTCCAGGCATGCAGGGATGGTTTAATATACGGAAATCCATCAATGTAATCCACCATATAAACAAACTGAAAATAAAAAACCACATGATCATCTCTTTAGTTGAGCTTTTTCAAAGAAAAAAAATTGGAGCTATGATTTGATGTTTTTATTGTTAAATGTGAGGGGAAAGAAATAGTTATAGAAAAGCATGGTTAACCAAAGAGGAGCTGGGACTACATGATTTGAGAGCTTATTAGTCTCCAGGATGCTAACAGTACAAGAAAGTATGCCTTGGGGAGAAAGCCAACCATGTGGCTGAACAGCCGTGCCTAGGGCTGTGGGTGGCCTTCATGGACTTTTGATAAAGGCTAATACATCAGCCATAGAGAACTGTGTGTAGAGTTAGAGTGTGTGTGTGTGTCTTGGGTGCCCCCATGCAACAGAAGCCAGGAACACATGGGATGATTCTGCATCAAGAGTTCTCCGTTTAATGGGATGATCCCTGTGCCAGCCATACCTGGGAGGCCTACCGAGTTTTTTTTGGGAAATGTTCTCTTAGTAGATATTGCACAGATTTGGACTGAGATACAGAAAGAAGAAACAGAAAATGCTCATGTATATCAAATATCCCCTATAGGCGGGAGATAGGCTAATTAAACCACTCAGCTACAAATGCATACTATCCTTTATGAGAAAAGGAAACCAGGGTTAGACGTCACAGAGGAAAGAGCCACAAAAGATTATTCATATGTCTTAAATTCTAATAGAATGAATACAGTCTGACTTCATAATTTCTCAGGGCTAGTGAGTCCCCTTTTCCTTCTGTTTATTTTTTCTCCCCTTTCAAATGAGACAGTCCATATTTGCCGGCCTCTGCCTCCGCCACCAGTGCACTTTTTTGTGGGCCAGTGTCTTGTTTCTAGCATCACATACCCACAGGTGGAAAGATACTTTGTTTTTAAAATAGATTATATCTAACGCAACATCCCTAGGTAGTTTAGATAATAATATTTGGGTTGTTGGAAGTGATGAAACTTAGATGACAATTGCACTGAATTGGTGTTAGGTCACGTTGGGATGCGTGGGGATCTCTTCTTCTTAATACATTGGATTCTTACCTTCCTGCTGTCTACTTAGGGGGGACACTGTGAGCACATTGAGTCTCACAGAAAATCAGAATAATCTTTCAGTCTCAAGATCTTTAACCTAATCACATCTGCATATGTCTTCTTGCTGTGTGATTGCTGTCAGCATTCACAGGTTCTGGCCATGAGCCCTGAACTGGATAAGCAAGTTGCATCGCTCTTTCCAGCAATAAGAAGGAATGAGCCATTGACAAACTCAGAATATTTTTGAGAGAGAAATAGGCAAATTAGAGCATATACTGAACAACTGCACCCACCCGAAGTTCTATAAAATGGGAATTAATCTAAACTGACAACTTATCAACGGTGGTGTGTTTTGTAGGGATAGGGCAGGCACTGGAAGAGAAAGGGAATGGGACGTTACAACAGTGGCATGGTTTTGCCTCTGTTGATATATTTGGTATGTTGATTGTAGCGACATATTGCATAAGTATGTGTACATACGATTGTGTTTGTCCAATTAAGCACTTTGCAGAAAGGCAATTTTATATTTTGTGCTTTTGAGGCAGGTTCCAACTGGGAAGCCCAGGCTGGCCTTGGACCAAGTGTTCTCTTACCTCAGTCTCTCAAATGCTGGGATGTCAAGGAGTGTGCTTCCAAATTTGGCTCTTCTGTCTTCATGAGAAGCTACAACATGTGACATATGTGTCAGAAAACCGTTTAACAGCAGAGACAGAGAAAAAAATATTTATGAACTTAGCAGCTGATTTTAGACAATTTGACACCATCTCGAGTTAGGCATAATAATTACATGTACACATCCTGGCTAGATTTCACACAAGTGTCATGTTATAGACACATTCAGTCATCCTAGTTTTTAATCTGGCTATTTATTTAAATAAGAGGTTTGTTTAAGTCTTTAATAATGCAGATGAATTGATTGTTTACTTTTTGTCTCTGTCCCCAGGTGTGTGTGTGTGTGTGTGTGTGTGTGTGTGTGTGTGTGTGTGTATGAGTGTGTGAGTGTGTGTGTGCACACGCGGGGATGTGTATAGGTCAGGAGACAGCCACGACAACCTCAGGTGCCAGTGCTTGTCTTCCATCTTGCTTTAAACAGAATCTCTTTTTATTGTTTTTTTTTTCTCTTCCGCATAATCCAGGCTAGCTGGTCTGTGGGCCTGAGGAGTCTCCTGCCTCTTCTATCTATTGGCAGCAGCATTGAGATTAAGGATTTTTGAGTGCTGTGCATCCAGTATTTACATATGTTCTGGGGACTTGAGTTCTCATATTTTTCCCTGCAAGCTCTTTCACCCACCAAACTATCTCCCCAGTTCCTAAAGTCTGTATTTTATAATAAATAAATCAATATGTACTTTTCAAGTAAAGATAAAAATAATAACATTGGCACACAGTACATTTAAGTTTATAAAGTGATTTCAATATAATGATGTTGATTCTTTTCTTAGCTGATCCCCTTTGGTTTCTGCATACAAATATAACCAGAGTTGGAAAAACAGATTGAGGAAGTTGGATATATATTCTACAGAATGACTCACTGGTTATGCAAGCTGAGAGAAGGGCCTTATTTATTGATTTATAGTGTTTTTTTTTTTCAAGGAAAAAGTGGCAGGAGTCTGGAGGTTAAGAAAAAAGACATAACCAAAGAAAACTGAATTATAATGGAAGAATGCGTGGGGTCATCAGCTAGGCTTAAATATATGGGCTCATTGCTTATGATGCACACCTGATGCATGCCTGACACTTATGACAGGCTGGTGTGTGTGTGTGTGTATGGTGTGTGTGTATCTGCATATATATGTATGTGTAGGTATATTTGCGTATATATATGCAGATACAAGAAAGTATTTGAGAAGTTCAGACTTGTGTTTCAGCTCTCATTTCATGTTTCCTGAAAGTTCTAGAGATGAATTCTTCCTTGAGGTTTTATACATGATCTGGAAGGAGCCTTCCTGATGAGGGAGGTGACTTATGCTGCTAGATCATTAAAAATAAAAAAATGAAAGCTTACCTTTTAGTTCTTATGATGGGTCTTAAGCAGTTCCACACTATAGGCTTGGACTATGTTGACCAGTTTTACAAACTAAACACCACAGGAAGGACGATGCATGAGCTGTATTATGGAAGAGCCATGTACTTGATTTTAGTTTAACTAAAGTCATAGTTTCACCTGAAATGAGGTTAGAAACTGGGTTTGCCTATAGAGCTCATTAAGATTTTGTATGTTTATTTTTATTATGTGTATGACTGTTTTGCTTGTGTATATTATGTATGGGGACCACATACAAGCCTAAAAAGATATCAGGTCCCCTGGAATTGGAATTATAGCTGGTTATGAGCCATCATGTAGGTGCTGGGAACTGAACTCAGATCCTCTGCAAGATCAGAAAGTGCACGTAATGACTGAGATGCCTTTTAGCCCCTGTAGAGTCCGTTTGATGGGGAAGGTAAGGGCATGCATTTCTCTGATGGATAAGTGAGGAAGGATCTGAACAGTAAAACGGGAACACAGAAGTGTGAAACATTGCTTACTTAAGGGTGTGTGTTGTGATGTCATCACTATACAGGCCCTGCATGTGATCACACAGCCGTTAGGAGCCGCTGCTGTTGTCAGCTCACAGGATATGTACTAATATCAAGTTTCCTTTATCTTATTCTTCCTCACACGTCCCCAAAAGCTCTTCTGAAAGGACCACTGTGTTCTGGACTCCTCTGTGTGTTACCGAATACTGAAGAAACCATTTCTGGTTCTCAGATTGTAACACATATACGTCAGAATTTTGCTATATTACTACTTAGCTGGAAAATAGGAAAAAAGTTACCCAATTTTCCGTGGGCTTCATTTTCCTCTTCTCTTCATGCTTTCGTCATTGGATGTCATGGTACTTTGCTGAATTAGCACTAAAACACCCATTATCCTGTTCCTGACGCACATTAGCCATTTAATAGTTTCCCTCCATATACCCCACACACCTGCCAACAGTTATACTCTGTGTTGTCAGAATGTGCTTCTAAGTCTTCTCAGAGGGTTTTGTATCAAGCATTCCTGATGCATGCCATCACAGCCTGAAACCTTCCATGAGTGCAGCTTCCTGGTGTCATTGGAAGCTGTTGTGTTTAGTAGACTTTTATCCGATCCTGTGGTATGCTCGTAGCTGTGGGCACACACCTACAGCCTCCCATATGCTCAGTATTACTCATTCTCCAAGATAGTATTGACTGAACTCCTTTTGCCAAGAGGACTGGTCTCGAAAGCTACTGAGATTAAACCAATTATCATTGTATTTTAGATAGTCTTATATATGAATAGTAAGCCCCTTGCCACGACCAGTTTCCTATTGAAATGTTTATGAGATTTTTTTCTGTGATCGGCTGAATAGTGGTAGCTAAAGATGCCTAGATCCAATTCCTAGAAACTGAAAGTTGCCATACACACACACACACACACACACACACACACACACACACACACACACA
>OU015756.1:55084840-55162553 GCA_907169655.1 Acomys percivali
GAGAGAGAGAGAGAGAGAGAGAGAGAGAGAGAGAGAGAGAGAGAGAGCGCCAAGTCGTCCTCCCCTCCTTCCCATGCCAGGCACAGAGGACTCGCCTCGCTTACGTGTTCGTCCCAACCTCCAACCTGCCTGTCAGATTAACGGGATGATTCAGTTAACACTGTCTGCCCTTATTTGCAATACCTATTTTTGTATGCTATTTAAATTCTGTTTGTGAACATGTTATAAAACGCCGAGCCCACAGAGAAGTCGGAATTGAAATTAACTTTTTTTTTTTTTTGAGATGGAAATGTCTATTTGGCTTACACATCCATATTGTTGCTCATCATCAAAAGAATTCAGGACAGAAAACTCAAACGAGGAGAGGGAACACGGAAGGAGGAGCTGATGCAGAGACCACGGAGGAGTGTGCTGTTTACTGGATTGTTCCTCCTGGCCTGCTCAGCCACCCTGGGGTAGTATCACCCACAATGGGCTGGGCCCGCCTCCATCACTAATTAAGAAAATGCCTTACATCCCTGATCTTATGGGGACATTTTTTTTTCTGAAATTAACTTTCTAAAAGACAAAATTACATTACTGCTTTAAAAATGTTTTTATTTTTATTTTTGTAACTTAGATGCTAATATAAAATGCCAGCTGTAATGGCTGGTGTCTAGAGAACATCTGTAAATCTATAATAGGTATCTGGTGCCCTTTGTCCAAAACCAAATTAAAATATTTCTACGTGGGATTTGTTATTCAGTGTATTGAACTTTTGATTGTTTTTTTTTTAAATTTTTCAAATTGCAATATTTATTTAAGCCATATCAGGTATTGTGCCTCTGATATTTAGGCTAAGATAACATGTAAACAGTACTAGGATTGTGATGGGTATTGGGAAGAACAAGATGCCTGATGCCTGATTAATATTACGGTATAGCAAGGACGTACCTGTAGAGTAATCCTTATCAAACAGAATTAGAGGAAAGTATATCCCCAGAATAAAGAGCTGAAAACAGCAAATGACTGAATCTTCAAGAGAGAAGCGCAGGGTCTGGAAGTACTTACATCGGCTGACTTTAAGGGAAGCGGAGGGTTTTGGTATAGGAAGCCGAGTAGAGGCTCAGGAGTTTCACATGTAAAGACGTGGGTCATGAAATGGGTTAACGTGTCTCAAGAATGCTGAAGCTTATAAAAAAGGGAGACAATCCTCAGGGCTGATGCCAAACAAAAATATGGGAAACCTTTTTTTTTTTTTTTTTTTTTTTTTTTTTTTTTTTGAGAAGAACACTTAGGGTTAGCTATAGTTAGCTAAACTTGTTTTAAAAACAATTTCAGCACCTTCGTCGTATTGGCGATGATATATATATATTATAACTAATCAGTTGTAATCTCGCAGGCCGGTGACTTCTCTGGTTATCTTTTATGTGTTCCGCTCTACATTTTGTGGCTTAAAGTAATCACTTATTTAAAGTGTATCACTGGCCATTTGTCCATCTAGGTTGGGACCAGCGTGGTGGTTCTGGTGTGGGCTAGCCTGGGCTAATCTTGGCTGGTCTTGTTTGTCTGATGGCAACTTATGGGTTGCACGATCCACCCAATTCAAGTCAGATCAGTCAGAAATACTTCAAAATGGGAACCTGGAGAGGACAGTGATTTTAATGGCTTGAAATATTGGGGCTGGTTATGTTTGTTGACCGTGTGGAACTACCAGTGTGCAATAGGAATCAGTTTTGACAGCAGCACAGCTGTGACTTCGTTTGCACTGAGGATCGCCTATAGCCTATTGTTTAAAATTGCCCTGAGTCCTGGTTTATGGTTAAACTTGTCTGAGTTAGGCTGTCTCTTTTTCAGTCACGTTTTTGTCAACCCATCACCTCAGCATGCTTTTAGTGGCAGCTGGAAGTGAAGGGGTTCTAAAGCGTGGACTAGGCGTGTGAATCAGGGACCCAGTTGGGCCTCTATTCCAGTTAACATACTGACAAAATTAAACTTCGGTGGTGGTGTTTCTTGGAACTCAGGCCGTGTGACTACCAAAGTTTCCATTTGTAGGAAACAGTCACAATGATGGCATTTGTGAGTGTCTTGCATTCTTCTCAAGATACTGCAAGCAAGAGACAAGCACTGTTTCAGACGGAGGGACTGTGACATTGTTAAAGCCAGCTTTCTGCTTTCAGGCTGACGGACAGAGCTACTCGGTGGCAATCATGGAAGGTGAAATCTCCAGCAGCCTCTGAACTTAGTTTGTGATTAGGAAGAGTAGACCCTGGTGATTAGGATAGGAGTACCTTAGAAATGCCAGAAATATCAGGGCTCTCTGGTTGCTTCCAAGTGCCTTATCAGCACCCCTTTTGTGAGATGTGCCCCTTGGTAGAGAGAGCACGTGAAATGCTAAAGTCTAAAGTTAAAATACTTCCCTAGGTTAAAAGTTATCTTCTGTATAGACTTGAAAAACTCATAAATATATTTTAAAAATCAAGTCATTTTTTGTAATATTTGACCCTCTAATCTCCAAACAGTTTAATTAAATCAGTTGTACTTACACAAAAAGACTGGGGAAAAGTAAAGCCTTTAGCTTCATTTTTAAGGCAGTTGGCTTCATAATTCACATTTAAAGGATGCTTCCACGGTTAGAATAATCGTATGCATGGGAAGCAAACAGCTTACTTTTAAAACTTGCTTGGAGGGAAAGGTTTCGCCGAATTAAACTTTCAGTTACATTTATCAGTGCCAGCACCTGTGCCGCTGAAATTAAAATGGAATGACTTTATCAAAATTACCTCATTTCACTTTCTGTGTTTTAGTTACTTGACTTGATGAATACATGTTCTCTCCTCAAAGTAGAAGTTTTAATTTTTTTTGAATCTTTTTAACAAGTAAAGGAATTTGGCAAGAACTTGCTGAATATTTAAAACAGCCGTGACAGAAGACTATGCCCTTCAGCACTTGTCAAGGATATTATCTTTCTTTCGTCCACATGGTTGTACAACCACATGTTTCATCATCACCATCATCATCATTGCCACCATCATCATCATTATCATCACCATCATCATCATCATCACCACCACCATCATCATCATCACCACCACCGTCATCATCATCACCATCACCATCATCATCATCATCATCACCATCATCATCATCATCACCACCACCATCATCACCACCATCATCATCACCATCATCATCATCATCAACATCATCATCATTATCATCATCATCATCATTGTCATATTTCTTAAGGGCATGGATATTAGATTAACAGCTGAGGCAGTGAAAATTACATTTTTCTCACTCTCCAATTCTTTCTAGTTTGAAAAAGGAAGAATTGAAGAGGAAGAGCTGAGCAAAACAAGGAATACAGGAATTCCTGAATATAGGGATTAAAGAAATAATGAAAGTGTTTACCAAAAGAATCACCTGTCACTGGAAAAATCAACTTATGAGTAGAGTAGTTTAGAAAAAGAAGAAAAAAACCTTTCTATTAATTAGTGGAAAACTCTCAGAAGGGAGTGGAATTTGAGGAGCGTGTGCTTATTTGCAGTAAGCCTGCCTTAGCACGTGTGTTTATTGTGACATAGTATTGAAGACCATTGATGTGTTTCCAGCCATAGTTTGACATTGAAAATGCACTGCCTGTGTCATTGAATGAATGTGATCTTTTCCTGAGCATTTTTTTGGTGGGGAACACTCTCAGTGCTATGAACATTTCTCTTAGCCCTGCTTTCACTGTGTTCTATAAGTTTGGGTACGTTGTGCCTTCATTTTCATTGAATTCTAGGAAATTATTAATTTCTATTTTTATTATGTCCCTGGCCCAGAGGTCATTGAGTAGGGAGTTGTTCGGTTTGTAGGCTTTCTGTTGTTTCTGTTGTTGAGTTCCAGCTTTAATCTGTGGTGGTCTGATAAGATGCAAGGAGTTATTTTCATCTTCCTGTATCTGTTGAGGTTTGCTTTGTGACCACTTATATGGTCAGTTTTGAAGAAGGTTCTGTTGAGATCTGCTGAGAAGAAGATATATTCTTTTGTGTTTGGGTGAAATGTTCTGTACATATCTGTTAGGCCCATTTGATTCATGACATCTATTGGTTTCATTATTTCTCCATTTAGTTTCTGTCTTGGTGACCTATTATCTATTGATGAGAGTGGGATGTTGAAGTCTCCCACTATTAATGTATGGGGTTCAATGTGTGATTTCAGCTTCAGTAATATTTCTTTGATGAATGTGGGTACTCTTGTGTTTGGGGCATAGCTATTCAGGATTGAGATGTCATTTTGGTGTATCTTTCTTTTGATGAGGATGTAGTGTCCTTCCCCATGTCTTTTGATTAGTTTTGGTTAAAGTCTAATTTATCAGATACCAGAATGGCCATCCCAGCTTGCTTCTTGGGTCCATACGCTTGGGATACCTATTTCCAGCCCTTTACTCTGAGGTAATGTCTATCTTTATTGCTGATAAGTGTGTTTCTTGCATGCAGCAGAATGATGGGTCCTGTTTTTGCATCCATTCTGTCAGCTTGTGCCTTTTTATTGGGGAGTTGAGGCCATCGGTGTTAGTGACCAGTGATTGTTAAAAAAAATGTTGTTGTTGGTAGAGTGTCTGTGCATGTTTACTGTCTTTTGGTTTTGCTGATATGAGGTTATTTATTTCCTGTATTTTCCTGGGTGTAGTTAGCCTCCTTGGGTTGGAATTTTCCTTCTAATATCTTCTGTAGGACTGTATTTGTGCATAGGTAGTGCTTAAATTTGGTTTTCTCATGGAATATATTTTTTTCCTCCATCTATGGTGATTGAACATTTTGCTGGGTATAGCAGTCTGGGCTGACATCTGTTCTCTCTGTCGGTCTCTGTCTCTCTCTGTCTCTGTCGTCACTGTTACTGTCACTGTCTCTGTCTCTCTCTGTCACTGTCTCTGTCTCTGTCTCTGTCGTCACTGTTACTGTCACTGTTTCTGTCTCTCTCTGTCACTGTCTCTCTCTGTCACTGTCTCTGTCACTGTCACTGTCACTGTCTCTCTCCCTCTAGCTGTATTCATCATTAATCACCAGGCTCCATGTCCTCCATGTTCTCACTTTGTATGAGTGCCTCAAGACATATTCTGTTTGCATTTATATTTTGTATAGTTTCAATATTAACCACAGTTTTATGTTATGCTTTTTTCTTTCATTCTTGGTGCTAGAATTGTATCCAGGGCAACCAAACATGCCAGGCAAGTGTTCTACCAGTGCCAGCATTCTAAGCCCCTTATGTCATTCTTTTTTTTTTTTTTTATAATGTCTAGAAAATGTGTACTGTACCTTGGTTTTATTAGATATTACCAATAATGTCTACCTGCATAATTCTTGAATTGGAAGAAATAATCAACTCCTTTGTAGAAGGAAATATTAACTGGGAAAAAAAGACTGAATTTTGACATTGACTGATTTTAAGTAAGTCCTCTCTCAATATTTACCTTTTGTATGGCAAAAGGCCCAACTCCTCTCATTTGTGATATAGTCCCCTTAAAGATATTGAATTACTTAAACAAAAATAGTTACAGTGTATTGCATAGTCAATAACACATGTAGGATTCTACATAGTCACAGTACAAAACTGGCTTAAGCCAATGAGAATGAACTACTGTTAGCTTTTTATATTATGTGCAAAGTGGCTAAAATGCATGCTTTAAAAAAATAAATGGCCCCTCATTTCTATAAGTATTCTTTTTTCCAACATTTGAGCAATATTTTCATAGATAATAGGATTCTTTGTTCATAGTTCTGTTCTTTCATTATCTGTGATAGTTGGACCGCTGTCTTTTAGCTTCTGACCTTACAGTTGAGAAGCCTGTTGTTAACCTGGTGCTTCATGAATATCTGCCCTCCCACAGCCCACATCTAGATATTAGGAAAATGTTTTCTTTAACCTCAGAGCTCAGAATCTCATCAAGTTTTCTTTCTCTATGTGCTGCTTAAAAATCACCCCTTTTAAAGAGTAAGCGAATCCTTCTAGTTTGAGCACAAATTAAGAAAGTGTTCTTTTATTACTTCTTTTTCTTTTTAAATTTGGGTTTCCCTACTTTCTAGAACACTAAATTGCTTTTATTCCTCATTGACTTTTTGTTAGCTGAATCTTAAAAGTCAAGTATACTTTACTTTAGTTGTAGAAAGTGTAGTATTTACATATTCTAATTTTATGTCACAGTACATTTCTTCATCCCCGTCCCCATGTGCTCCATTATTTTCAACTCTGCTACTAACTCAATCAAGTCGTCTCCTTTTCAGCTTTCACGCCACCTAAAGTGACTTGTTGGCCTTTTCCTGCTTGTTTATTATTTTTGATATGAGCTCCTTTAATCCTGATGTTTAGGTTTTTAGAATCTCTTGGGAAGTAGTAATTGAAAACAAAAAGGTCGGTGTTTGCCGTCAGAGTGCTTCTTATGGAATCCAGGCTGAGACCATGAGGGCACTCTATGTTCTGTTGCGGTCAGGAATGGACTGTACTTAGTCTGGTACTCCAGTTCCCCTGCCTGTGACCGGGTGAGAAACTTTACATCATTGCTAAGGATGTCCAGGAGCGCATGGGCATTTAGTCTGTTTACTTCTACAGAGAAGGAAGCCTGGAAGCGGCTTTGACCCTAATCACTTGTGGTGGTTTGAGTAAGAATGGCCTCCATAGCCTCATATATTTGAAAGTTCAGTCACCAGGGAGAGGCGCTATTTGGAAGGAACTAGAAGGATTGGCTACTGTGACCTTGCTGGAGTAGGTGAGGACTTGTTGGAGGAAGTGTGCCAGTGATTGGGGTGGGGTGGGGGGAGTGGGGCTTTGAGCTTTTAAAAGCCCAAGCCAAGCACCATGTCTCTTTTCTTTCTCTCAGCCTGTGGATCAGGATGTAGCTCTCAGCCACCTGCTCTAGCTCCGTGTGTGTCCCACTGTGATGATAATGGACTAAATCCCAGAAACTGTAATCAAGCCTCCAGTCAAATGCTTTCTCTCATAAGAGTTACCTTGGCCACTGTGCCTCTTCACAGCAATAGAAAAGTGACTAAAACACCAATAAATACGAGGGATTTGAGATCTGTGAAGATAATTCCTTCTTCACCCTCCCCAATAGACTAGCGTTCTTTTCAAGGTCAAGCGGACGACAGACATTTAGAAAGAAAGGGTAGGGAGTGGAGTACAGGCTGTCTTCTTCCACAGCCATAGTCGTTAACCCCCCAGCACAGGTGAGGCAAGGCCCTCTCTTTCTTAGCCCTTCTGGCAAGGTGTATCACAAAAACCTTACACAATATAGCAACTACTTCCTTTATTTTATATTTTATTTTTTTATGTATGGCTGTTTTTTTTTTTTTTAACAAGATAGAGAGGAATGTTTTTTTAAATGAACTTTCCTCTGGTAGATCTATTTTAAAAAGGGAAATTATATTCAGAATAACATAAGCAGCTGGAGATCCAACTGGGTCATTTTGATCCCTGGTAGGAGTTAGCTGCAGTTCAACAGTCTGCCCAGCAGCAGGTTTGATTTCAGCCGAAAGTTCTAACAGTTCCAGGAGAGGTTCTAATTTAACACTGTATAGAAAACATTCAGAAATTATTTCCAGCTGGTATAGTTTTAGATATAATGATCAAATTCCTCTTTTCCCCCTTGCCTCTGCCAAAAGTCCCTACCACTTTATGTATTACTTAGGGTATATTATTTGTTACTTGCAAGAGCAGCCTTAAGAGTGAAAACAGAAAAGTTCTGAGAGTGGCTGATGTTCCTCTCCGTTTCATGATGGTCTGGCTCCCATGGTCACACCTCTGTGGAGGGGCTAGACCTGGGCTGAGCCATGGAAGAGGTCAGAGAGCAAAACGGGCTTAGAGCAAAATGTGCTTAGAAACAAGCTGAAGATCCACTTTTTAAGCCTTTCTGAGTATTTTAGAATGTTATTATTAAAGAACCTCTTAAGATATTTTTATAGGTATCATTACCCCAAACTCATTCCACTTTTGATTTTTGTATTACATTCACTGTTATTTTCATTAGAAACTTCTTTAAAAGAAATTGCTTATTTTTCACATTACAAACACTAATCACAACTTTGCTACAGTATGTAAAGATGTTAATATTCCACACTTACTTAAACTTATGCCTAATGATAGTTTATTGGGTAATCTCTCATTCTCGTGTGTGTGTGTGTGTGTGTGTGTGTGTGTGTGTGTGTGTGTGTGTGTGTGTGATGCTTTCTCTCACATACTGTTTTTATGTAGTGATGATTATTCCCTAGGATTTTGGTAATATTAAAGTAATATTCAATAGTAATTGAACCATTGTTATTTCTTCTGTTATTTTTCTCACAAGCGATACAATGTTTTGTTTTTAATTATTCTTTTTTACTTGGTACACAAAGTATTGGGTGGACTGACATTCCATGCATGCATGCGTGTCACCTGACATTCCATGCATGCATGTCACCTGACATTCCATGCGTGCATGTCATCATGATTTCCCCATACTTGCCACCCCAGTGGCACCTTGCGTCCTTCTTCCCCTCTCATGGGCACCATTTTTATTTAGTGCTTTTCTTTGTATAGTATTTATCTACTTGTGCACAGCTGTCCTTATCCTTTGAGACAGGCTTCAACTCACTATCGCTGAAGATGACCCTGAGCTTCTGATCCTCCTGCCTCCACCTCTGTTAGTGCTGTATACCCAATGGCCATCTTGTCTTGAGTTAGAGACTGAGGCCAAGGCTTTGCACATGCTAGAGAAGTACTTTATCCCCTGAGGCACATCACAGGCACTTAAATAAAATGTAAAGTGTTTTTATTCATCATGGATTTGGTATGTTTCTAAGAGTTTTAAAAACATCTTTCTCATCACATCTAACTCAGGTTGATTTATTATTTTAGCCTTTAACTTACATGTATATATCATTTGAATATCATCTGCTATATAGTTTTAGCTCCTGATTTCAGTTCTCACTTACAATTTAGAGAACCCATAGAGGTGTTGATTATTATTGTTATGGGCATAAATGCTTGGATAAACTCAGAGCACCCTACCAACTAATCCAGGTCTCTATCTCTGAAACCATTATGTGAAAGCGAGAGAGAGAGAGAGAGAGAGAGAGAGAGAGATTGAGAGATTTTCATATATTATTCTTGGCACAGAATGGGATTCGTCAGTTATACTAATTTGGTTACTCAATTATGGCTTAATTTTATATAGCATCACTTTGGCTTTTAGTATCTTACAAGAAAAAAAACCCATTTAATCTATATTTATGATCTTATTTCAGCCAGTTTTCTTGAGTCTTGAGTTTTGATTCTGCCATTTCTTAACAGCCTTTGCTTATGATTTTATGTTTAACATTCCATAAAAAGGTTAGCACTATTGATAAATAAGCTGTGAATGGGAAGCAACTATAAAGATGTAAAATAAGCTATAAAGGCACCTGAGGCTAGAGGAATTACCCAGGAAGAACAGTTTTAGCCCCACTTAACAGTGGTGAGATTTAGACCTGATTGGAGAAGTCATAGGATGGTCTGTGTGCCAGACCAGCATTGTTGAGAGCCCTGAAGTTCGCTGGTGCTCAGGTTTGACCTGTGAGGTAGACGTCACTCGCCAGTTGTTAGGTGCGGGCTGCTGAGGAAGAAGCTTTGATTTTAAACAAAATGATGCTGCAGATGATGTCATAGACTTAATTGTGTAGGGTCAGATCAATATGAAGTACTTTCGTTTGGGCAGAGTTATATACGCTTCAAAGCGACTGTCAGCTAATGGGACTGCACAGCCGGGGAGCAGAAAAGTCTCTTCCCTATGAGAAGATATGACTGAGTGTTAGAAATGTCTAGGTAGAGCATGGGAAATGAATCAGTAGTCAAATGTGTTGACTCAGAAAGACAGACAGCTGCTGTCTTGGTCCTGGGTACTTTTCACTGAAGTAGCTAAGGCAGGTGCTTTCCAAGTGCATGTTGAATGCCCAAGGGAGACAGGATGCTGCTCAGGTATCCCAACAGACATGTTTGGAGTTGCATCAGGAACATTTCGTTAAATTCTGGCATATGGTGAAAACTGCTGGACAGGCTGAAGTGTAGTGCTGTGGATTTAAATTTTATCCTGGTGTAGATGGAAAGCTCTTTTCCATGTACTATTTTTTTTTCAATTCCAAGAAAGCCATGAAATTTAAAAACTACCTAGCACTGTTAATCTGCTCACTAATTAAAGATTTGATTCTAAACGAACACAGTTGTTCCCTTTGGATAGTGTAAACTAGTAAAATATTTCAACCAAGAAGCACTTACTGAATACTTTTGAGCGCAGAAAACATGCTGAGTTCGCAATTCGAGTGCTTACTTTGTGCACGCCACACACTGCCTTAGATACTGGTAAAACAAACACGAGACAGAGATGTCCTCCTCCCCAAGTTGTTAACCCTAAGAGAGTGTTACCATTTGTATACTGAAAATCAGCCTGGCCAGAGTGCAACCTTGACATAAAGACTAACCCAAAAGTCTTGTTCCGTAAGTCTACACCCAGAACCATTTCCTAGTGTCCACACCACAGTGCTCATAGTGATGCATGAAGTGACACAGCTGAAGATACTTTAGGCTTAGAAATTACATAAAGATCTTGTACGTGGCACGTAAATATTATAATCTAAGACCACTGAATTGGATAATTTCTAAGAAAACCTTTATTTTGTTTTTGTATTTGTTTTTTTTGCCCATTAATATTAAAATTAATGCATTTCACATTAGGAACCTCATACATACTTTATGATAATTTATATTCTCTTCACTGGAAAGCAAGGTCACCAGATTATTTTACTGAAGTAACAAGATCAGCAAAATCCCTTCCACAGAGATATAATTTCTTTACTCACATCAAATATATTCTGAAAGACTCTTCCAATTTTCTCTTTACGGATGAGTCCTGGCATATTTAAACATTTAAAATATTATCTATGTTTGTTCATATTAATTTTCTGAGCAGTGATTTAATCAGATTGTGATCCAGGTTATAGTTTGCTTATGAATTTCATCTTTACATGAACACTGCACTCTGGATTAGGAGGGCCTGTCCGTGTCTGTGGACTGAGGGAAGTGATAATCGTATCAACACGCTTTGAGGCTTATTTTGCTAATATTTGCAGTGAAATAGGCTTCCTCACTTTGGAAAAGAATTGACGACCATCCTTAACATGTCATTTCCTCTAGCCAATACTGTGAATCATGGGAGTCACCCCAAAGTATCAAATTGTTAGTGTAAACCATCTGCTTCACAGCTTGTAGCAGCTCTGTGCCCCTAACCTGCCCGTGGCTACATTAATATTAAAACAGACTGCTCAAAATCTGCAATTTGTTTTCTTATGATATCTTTTTAGTGTTGTTATAGCCTCGAGTTGCCAGTTTCCTGCTGACCTAACAGATCCAATGTCTAACTTGGCGTTGTTCGTGTACTTTTAAGTGTAAAATGCTTCCTGAGCTTTTTGTCTGTTCTTCGTGGTTTAGTTAACGCATAGGTATTTCAACTGTATACTGTTGTTGTTGTAAATTTTACTTTTATATAACTGAAAAGCTACTTCCTCCCAGACGGATAAAAATATCATGTAAATATGGAAACGACAAAGAATGTATTGTTATATAATAGATTAGTACTTTGTAGTATAATTTTTATTACGGGGATATTGAAGATTTGCTCATATCTTGTTAAACACATCTATTCTCTTCTGTTTTTCAGTACAGTACATACACGTACACATGTACACATACATATTTACACATACACTAACATGAAGGGCATTTCTATTTTACAGTTGTCTAAATGGAAGCAGAAAATAAGGGGAGATAGGAATTGCCCAGTAAAGAATATGTATGTATAAATTTCCTAGAACTGCAGGCTACATAAATAGTAGAAAATAGTGTCCCTGTACTCATGTAGATGAGATATACTTCATGCACTATCTAGCACATAGTTCAAAATGATAGCTTCAGTTTTCTGGACCACACAGACTCAGGGAATTCAGAGAGAAGGTAACTAATGAATACTTTGTACTCAACCTTGGTACTTTCTGGTTTCTTACCACAGTGGAACTAGGGGTGGAAACTGTGCCTTGACGTGTGTTGAACATCTTTTAAAACATTTTCTCCCTACAGTAGAGCCCTGACACAGTCTCTGTGCCTTTCTCTATCTTAATTTCCTTTATGGGAGATTTTGTCAGCACAGCCATTACATTCACACTGCTAAGCTCATGGGGTACATTGGTCTCTGTCCCATTCCTCATTCCTCTTTGCATAGAACTCTCATCTCCCGAGAACAGTTGTTTTCTCTCCTTCATGCTCCCTAGTTGGAAATATTTGTTGCCTCTTCATTCTTTCAGTACCTGTTCCATCTCTGATTATTTACAAGTCAGGTCTGGTTTCACCATCTAGCTGTGTATGTATATGCGTATCCCTTTATACACACACTCAGGGGTCCCGATGTATTTTTGTTTCTCTACCTTCACCCTTAGTTTTAGCCTTGTAAACAGTAGTTTTGTCATTGAGTCTATGCTACTGGGCAGATGGATGCAGAGACAAAACCAGGAACTGAATCTTTTTTTTAAGAAACTTAATTGTACAATATTTTGCTTGCAAGCCAGAAGAGGGCACCAGAATTTTATTATAGATGGTTCTGAGCCACCATGTGGTTGCTGGGAATTGAACTCAGGACCTCTGGAAGGACAGGCAATGCTTTTACCCGCTGAGCCATCTCTCCAGCCCAGCAACTGAATTTTGAAACTGCTTTATTCACAGAGCATGGGATCTTGAAAGAAAGTGGATAGACATCCCAAATGCCTGTCTTCTGTCTTGCCTTTAGCCTGCACATTACATAGGGAGGGGAAAAAAGTGCCCGTCATGTCCTACACAGGTGGTCAGCCTTGTCTCTGACTCTTGCTGCTGGTGTCTCTCTCCTCACTGTCTCCGCTCTCAGTAGCAGGCAGACAGTGCACACAACAGCACCACTGACTCTTCCATTATCCAAGGGTTTACGTTGTATCTAGATTAAGTGTTAACACAAATGAACCTTGAGGTGTGTGTGTGTGTGTATGTGTGTGTGTGTGTGTGTGTGTAGGTTCCTTCCTACAGAATGAGGTACAAGCGTGCTTTTTATAATATAGCTATTTGTTCCTGTTTTTGATCAATGAATATTTAAGAAATTTAAGTGAATTTGTTTGAAGTAGAAGGTATAAATAACATAATTTAAAATAAGCTTAAGTGGTGGTGAAATTCTGTTCACAGTAAGTCCAGGTTAATGTAATACTTTTGTTGTTGTTGATAAAAAAAAAAAAGTTTTCACTTACTGCTTTCTGGTTTTTTCCTCTTCTTCTCTTTCTTTTAAATGGAAAATAGATTCCTCTCTCATACAGTACATCACACCTAGTTTCCCCTCCCTCCACTCCTTCCACCTCCCCTAGATCCACTCCCCACTTCATTTCTCTTCAGAAAATAGGCCTCTGAGAGACAACAACCGAGCAGGACAAAACAAGACCCAATGAGTCAAGGCAGAAGCCGTCACATTGAGGCTGGACGAAGCACCCAATAGGAGGAAGAGAGTCCCAAGAACAGGCAGAGGAGTCAGAGACACACCCACTCCCAATTTTTGGATATATTAGTTTGTGAGAGGTGACTAATTTTTCTAGAGATTGGGAAATTGGCAAAAGCATGACTATGAAAGGAAATGACTAATTTCAAGTGACAAATGTGGAGCTTCAGTAAGAAGAAAGTGAATATTAACATAATAAAAGGATTTGTTCAAAATAGAAGGAAGTGGTGTGACCTAGCCAGCAGAAAGCAAGCAATGAGGGGAGCTGTGCACAGGTATAAATAATATGCCTTATTTGACCAAAATTATTCATGTCAGACTTGCATGGAGGGATAATGGAATGGAACTACTACTTATGTAAACTACGAGAAAATTGAAAAAGTAAAAACTTCCATTATCAAAGTGCACTGAAAAACAGGGCTGTGTACAGTAGTTGAAAGGAAAGTAGACAGAACCAATAGATGCTACTGCTTTCTGCATAGATATAAAATCCTAAAAGATTGTAGGAGGGGAAAAAGAGATGGAGGTACATAGTCTTAGTAAGTTGTAAATACAGAGAGTAGGGTTTTAGGCAGGCTCACCCATCTACACTATTCAGACAGAAGAACATACGGAAGACACACACACACACACACACATACACACACACACACACGGCTGGAAATCGCCTAAAACTGTCTTTAAATTACAACAGAATATTAACCTCCACAGAGATAGAGTGAAAATTCATGAAGGCAGGAAAAAAAAACCTCATTGGAAAGAACAACACTAGGGGATGCTATTATAAAAGTTGCCGGACTAGTATGCAGATATAAGTGAGTATATATCATTTGAGTCTTTCTGCTTCTGGGTTAACTCACTCATTATGATCATTTCTAGCTCAATCCATTTATCCACAAATTTCGGGAATTCCTTGTTTTTAATAGCTGAGTAGTATTCCATAGTGTAGAGGTACCACAGTTTCTTTATCCATTCTTCTACTGAGGGACATTTAGGCTGTTTCCATGATCTGGCTATTATGAATAAGGCTGCTATGAACATGGTTGAGCAAATTTTCTTGTTGTGTGCTGGTGCATCTTCTGGGTATATTCCAAGGAGTGGAATAGGTGGGTCTTGAGGAAGCCCTATTCCCAGTTTTCTGAGATAGCACCAGAGAGATTTCCAAAGTGGTTGTACTAGTTTGCATTCCCACCAGCAATGAAGGAGTGTTGCTCTCTCCCCACATCCTCTCCAGCATGTGGTGTCGCCTGAGTTTTTGATCTTAGCCATTCTGATGGGTGTAAGATGGAATCTCAGAGTTGTTTTGATTTGCATTTCCCTGATGACTAAGGAGGTTGAGCATTTCTTTAAGTGTTTCTCAGCCATTTGATATTCCTCTTTTGAGAATTCTCTGTTTAGTTCCAAGCCCCATTTCTCAGTTGGGTTGTTTGGTTTGGTGGTGTTTAATTTCTTGAGTTCTTTATATATTTTGGATATTAGACCTTACATATACACTATGGAATACTACTCAGCTATTAAAAACAAGGAATTCTCGAAATTTGTGGATAAATGGATTGAGCTAGAAATGATCATAATGAGTGAGTTAACCCAGAAGCAGAAAGACTCAAATGGTGTATACTCACTTATATCTGCATACTAGCCCAATGGGCATGTCCCACGAAAGCCTTCACTTACCAGGAAACTGGGACAGAGGGGAGGACACCCTATTAGGACTCTAGATGAGAGAACCATGGGAGAATAGCATTGTAGAAGGATCCAGTGGGTCCTAGAAACCTACAAGTAGAACATTATGATAGGCAGATTTGGGCCAAGGGGTCTCGCTCAAACTAAGGCACCAGCCAAGGACAAGACAGGCGGTAAACTTTAAACCCCTACCCAGATCTAGCCAATGGTCAGAATAGTCTCCACAGTTGAGTGGAGAGTGGGATATGACTTTCTCACGTACTCTGGTGCCTCACATTTGACTATGTCCCCTGGAGGGGGAGACCTGGTGGCACTTAGAGGAAGGACAGCAGGTCACCGAGAAGAGACTTGATACCCTATGAGCATATACAGGGGGAGGTAATTCCTCTCAGGAACAGTCATAGGGGAGGGGAATAAGGGGAAAATGGGAGGGAGGGAAGAATGGGAGGATACAAGGGATGGGATAACCATTGAGATGTAACAAGAATAAATTAATTAAATAAAAAAATACAGAAAAATTGCAATAAAGAAATATCAATGATAAAAAAAAATAATAAATAAACGTTGCCGGAGTTCAGAAGGGTCCAAAATGGTCATTACCACCAGCCCACTGGTGAGATCTGGCTGGTCCACTCAGGAAACTTAAGTCTTAGTGATGAGTTAAGCTAACTCTAGTGTAAAGGTTAAATTAATCTTTTCAAAATTAATGACTTATTGTTTAAATTAAAATATAATTACGCCCTTTTCCATCCCTTTTCTTTCACAGATTATGAAAATTACTTACTTGATCAGCATAGAATCTGAATACATACATACATACATACACACATATATATATATATACAAAAAAAGTTTGATTTATAATTACAGTCTACTCTCTTTTCAATCATGGTACACAGTCTTGTCTTTTAACCCAGTATGACAATGGATAGAGAAACTTCAGGCTTAGATGTTTCAGTGGTAAAAAAGTCTTTGTAGAAAATAAAAGTCAAAGGCTTTCCCCAACTTACTGTATGATGCTGCTGTTACTGTGATAATAACCACCACCACATGAAGTATTCTGTATCAGTAGCACTCAGAAACATAGTACCAAAAATATTTAATATAATGATACTAATATTAATAATAAATCAAGCCACACAATACTTTACAGATTATGCACCGCAAGTATGTTTCAGAAAGATGGTTAGTTGGGTCACCAGTATATTTCAGAAAGATGGTTAATTTGGTACCATAACTGTGATTCAAATTCCAGTCCTCTTGCTTATAAGCTAAGTGCTGGTTAGTTGGTTTAAAAACAAGTGAACAAATCTTGCAGGGAGTTGGGGGAGATTTCTCAGTGGCTACACCATGGATGGAGCAATAGCTAGGCAAAGTGGCACCTGGGTGTAACCTCACAGTTCCTGCAGTGAAACGGGAGACATAGACAAAACACTCCCTTGAAACTTGAAGGCGGTAGTGAACAGAAACAGTATTTTCTCACCTAAAACACAGAAGAGGCAAGGACAGACTTGAACATGTATATGCTGTGCACTCACAACCACACATATCATACATACACAAACACATCATACACACATACAAATAAAAAACTAAAAATAAAAAAAATTCAGAGCTCTTAATTGGGAAACAAACAATGTTTTGAACTTTTGAAGAGGGAACAATTTCAACCCATATAGGAAATTAAAATGAACCCCATTTGGGCTTTAAGTATGCCCAGCACAGTGGCCATTTCGGTGCAAGTCAAAAATCACATTGCAAGAGCAAAGCTCTAAGACCATCAGAAGAGAGTATAGGAGAATATCTTCAGCTGTGAATAAACCAAGGGGTTCTTTGATATTACTCAAAGAACACCGGAATATCTGTGTAGAATATATTAGGTATTTATTCATATGAATCAACAATGAAAAGTCAAACAAACCAATAAATACATGTGCATGTCTTAACACTATGCCACAAATACAGGTAAGTGAATGGTCTCCAAGCAGAGGAGACATTTAACATTCCATTAACCCCAAAATCACTACTTAAAAGTTCCATGTGATGCTTGCACACACCCATGAAGCTGGCTGTAAGGATAAAATTCACTATTGCCAAGGATGTGGAGCTAGTAGAATTCTCATACACAGCTGGTAGGAATGTAATATACATTTTGGAAAACATTTTGAAAATTTCCTGGAAAGTTAAAAATATATTTACCATGTGGCTTTATATTTTGGATATTTTACCCAAGAAAAGCAAACACACACATGTATTATGTGATTGTTCATGGCAATTTATTTCATGATGGCCCCAAGCTGGCAACAATACAAACACCTGATAGCTGACTATGTAAACAAAATTTGCCATATTCATTTGCTGAACTGCTATAATGTATCCCAAAGCAATTAAGGTGACAACTAAGGGGTGGATTGGAGGTGTAGCTAGTGATTTTCCAGCCTGCATGAGATTCTTGGGTTTAATCCCCCCAACCAAAATATGATGATGATGGTGATGATGATGATGGTGGTGATGATGATGGTGGTGGTTAATAAATAGGAAAGAATTTCCTACTGATATATAAAAATGTAGGGGTGAGTCTAAATATATAGGTTGAAGGAAAGAAATTTACATAGAATGTGTCCCTTATGAATCTGTTTTTGTGAAATTTGAAAAATGACAAACCTGCTAGAGTAGCAGAGAAAAGATTTCTGGAGCTTTAGGTAGATGGAGGTGTTCTACAGCTGGATTGTGAAGACCATACAAAAGTAAATGTTTAAAACCGAGAACATTTTTATAGCTCCAAATAAGGCCTTAGTTGAGTTGATTTTAGGAATAAAATAAATCTTTAGCAAAATAATAATTTACTCATAAGACATGGCCTATCATGAAGAGTAATTTTGCCTCCAAAAATTAAATATTTTTCCTTCTGTACTGTCTTAGTAAAAACTGTACTTAAGCTTCACTTAAGCTTCTAAAATGACTCTAACAACTTTCAAGTCACCTTTTGCATGTTGTATCTAAATCTGATTTTCCCTTCTATGTTTGAAATAAACATGAGTTATCAAGCCAAAGTCAGACACAATAATAAAGTTTTAAGAGGTAATAGTAACATACAAATACATTGTGTTCAAGTTAAATAGCAACGCAAGTATGTTTCTGAAGTTTCCCAAGTACCTTGCAAAGGATTTCAACTATGTAAACGGCAGGTAGGGGTTAAATATATTGGAAATGAGCATTTTAAAGGAAAGAGAATAGCTCTTCCTTATTTATTCTTCTATAGTTTCTGCAGATGATGTAATTGCTAATTAATGTGAAAGACAGTTGACACTAGAAAATCCTCTAGTTTGAGTAATCACAAAATTCAGCAATATCTGTTGACTCTTGGTTGTTAGGATGTAGACCAGTGAGCTCCTTAGTATGAGGGTTTTCTTCTTCTGTTTTTGTTTCTTGCAGATTTAGTTGTGGTTAAGGAGGCATGGCTAACTTCAGATGAATCTGGGAGCAATGATGCTTTCCAGAAGACTTAATTACTGCAGCTTTTGTGGATACCGGGCATGAGCACTATAAGTCACGTTGAAGTGTAGTGTAGGCAAATGTCACTAGCGTGGGCATGTGTACTAGTGGTCATGTTAAAAGGTGGTAATTCAGTAATTTTCAGAAAACCCTATAAGCATATACTCAGTGTTGTGATTGTGAAAACTTTACATTTGATGTGGTAACATTCTTAATCTGTGACATGTGGCCTGTTTCTCAGGGCTGTATTGAAGATAAATATTGTAATTGCTGTCCGTCAGTATAGCTTTCCTCCTAGTGCCCACTTTGAAAACAACATACAATAAAATATGATGACATACGTGTTGTTACATAACTGCTGGCCCCGCTTGAATTGACAAACAGTAACAATTCCGTGTGAGATCCGTGCATGATAAGTTTATGCAACTTTAGAGAGAAGATGCACACTAAGGTAATTTTAGTTAGCATGATAAATGTGCAGGAATTTGAAGCACTAATGAGCAAAGGCTGTGGAAAGAAATCAAATTCTGTTGTTGATGAAAATCTCCCGTCACCCAACCAATTGTCCAATTTTTAAAAAATATTTTTAATAAAACATTTGATCATATATGACCTGTCAAAAAAATAGCTTTGTCTCGAAATTATAAATTTTTCCTTCTGTTCTAAGCTTTTGCTGAAAACCAAGCCGAACAAATGTCATCAGAATTTTAAAGATCTTTCTCTTTACAAAAGAGAAATTTTGATGGAGGAGGAGAAGGGTTAACTGTCATTTAATGCTCATTCCTCTAGAATTTCTGATGAAATCTGAATAGAACACAGGTTGACATGAAAGTGTTTTTTAGTAAAATCAAATAGATGCCAAGCTCGCATTTGGATTTCTAATGATTGGAAACCCACTTTTACAATGTGGTCAAAATAAAGCAGGTCCTCAGGTCATAGGCCTTAGAATTTTGAACCAGCTTTGTTTATAAGATGAACTTTTAAACTGTGTAATATTTTGGACATTAGTTTAGTCACTTTTTAAATAGGGAGAAATCTTGCCCTACTTTATTGGGCTATCCTATATCCGAAAGCATGTTATAAATTGCTAAGTGCCAATATATATAATTTGGTCAATGTTTTTTATATTCACATAATTCATATGAAGCACAGGCACACTTTGAAGGGAAGTCTTGTCTCCAGTGCTATTTTATTGCCACGATCCTGTTTTTCTCTAATTGAATTTAAACCTGTCTCCCCACGATATTTATGTGTTATGGCTCCTTTTCCCTTTGCCTAGCTGTACAGAGTTGTCCTAACCTTTCTCCCATATAATTACCTCAGAGTAACCAATAACGAGAATGAGCTCAGATTACATAAATAAAGACCTATTTTCTGTAGAGTTTATATCTTTTTCCATTTGGAACTTTAAAAATATGCAGATATTTGGTAAAAAAAAAAAAAGTTTAAAAGGCATTTGAAACAAAGAAATCCTTCTGAGTTTAAATGTGTTCATGTGTTTTCTCCATATATATATTATATATGTAATCATATATATATGCACATGTGTATGATTATTATTAGTTTGGTGAAAGACTTTTCAAGATACCTCTTATACAATGCAGCTAGTTCTGGCCACTAAACGAGGAGATTCATGGCTGGCACTGTCAACTTAGCTGACCCCCCTTGAGGCGGGCAAGGCTGTGGAACCCAGAGGAAAACCTTCTGCATTTTCTAAACCAGCACAGTCAGCAACTGCCTTCTAGAGACTCATCTTTATGTCCACAGATGAGTGTAGCCCTCACCCCCCTCATCAAAGAGGCTTTATTTGCAGTGGGTGGAGATTGTTACTCAAGTTGCCACTGATAAGGCATAGAGATCAATTAGCATGGGTGGGTGCCCATCCCCCATTTACTACCTTGACAATCCCCACGGCAAGGCTCATCTCAACAGGGGAGTGTGGAACACTGTAAGAACCATAGGACTAGGCGTTTGCTGCCCTATAGTCGCTTCTTAAAAAAAATGGAGGACTCAAAGTGGATGGATGGAAGGTGTGAATCGGGAACCATTGGGGGGAGTGAGTAGGATCAAAACGTTATATCAAATCCTCAGAGAATTAATAACCTATGTATTTTTTTTTTCAAAATGCAGTTTTACACCGCAGATTTCTGTTCTGACTTTAGAGGGCAGTGCTAAACCATTGATGTTTCTGCGTTTCTGTTACAGCCACTTGTAATGGTTAATATAAAATAAAACGGAAGTATCAGTCATGGTATCTGTGATACAATTATGGACAGCCCTTAATACAATTTACATGTAGTAAAATTAAAAGTCCATCCATCCACTACTTTACTTAATAAATGCTTAACTAAGTTTATACAAAAATGAGAAAGGCCGTGCTTTCTTTCAAATAAATTAAGAACAGGGAAGTTAGCCACACTTGTATATGTGTGTAAACGCTGGAGATCCTGTGTGCACTTGCAACTCTTTCATGATTATGATTTTAAAACGATCAGGGATGGCTATTTTATGTGCCAGTCAGGGAAGTAATTCTATCCTGATATAGCCCTATAAAGATGGAAATTATTATCGTACCTACTTTGGCAAGTGAGGAAAGTGAGGATTAATGGGATTAAGCCTTTGCTCACAGCCACTTAGCTTTGAAGGCACAGATCTGGGAATTAACGTCTACTTGTTCGGCTTCAAAGAAGCCAGTGTGTTCTGGCACTGAGCCGTTCCTTACGTCACGATGTATGTAAAATGCTGTAAAACACGTGCTCACATAGGAAACTGTAGACATGCAGAACAGAGTGACACGCTTCCTGTTTGTGAGAAATCTGCAAATGTTTAATATGGAGGACAAAAACCTGAACTATGTTTGGATCGATAGAGTTATAAGGAAACACTAGCTAAAGTAAGAATTAATACATATTGAAACGTTACCACAGGCCAAGCACCTCTGTATCCAACACCTCGTTGGACTGGCAGGAACAAGAGCTGTCGAGTGTTATTTTTCATTGTATAAACAAGTCAAGCAAGTGGTCAGATACTCCGAAAATTATGCGATTTGAACTTGAATCCAGGACTGTCTAATTATAGAAGCTTTATTTTTAACCCCCACTATGTGATGAATGGAGAAGTAAGGGGGGAGGCATGGATGAAAGTATGGAAAATGATCAGGCAAAGCTAAACGATTCCACTTGACTGTAGTCTGCACTGAATTTAATGAAATAAATGAGAACGCTAACGGAGGGGATCAGTGCTACAGGTTTGTAATACCAGCTATTTATGACATGAGTTCAAGGCCAGCATGGACACTTAGTGAGACCCTAAAGTTGGATGGTTAAAGAGGCTGGAAGAATCTGGGGGGAATTTGGGGTGAGGGAAACGTCATCAAAATATACCATATAGAAACATAAACAAAAAAGAAGCAAAAAAAGAAAACCCATCCCCAAATCATTTAGAAATGGCAAACTACTAACAAATAGTAAATGGAATAAACAATACTGGAAGGGATAGGTTCATGGAGGAACACTTGCTTAGCATTTGCTTAGCAAACAAGAACTCTAAATTTAATTCCAGTTTGAGTAAAAAAAAATCTGAAGAGTAATTTGACCACCTTTAAGATAAATTAAATAATTTGCATTGTTCATTGCTCAGTGGGAAATAGTTGGAGACTATGAACAGGGATGAGGTATAAACAGACATTTTAAAAGAAAAAATATGTACATAAGAAGTTAACTACATAATTGGATATATTAACTGCTGGACCATTAGCAGAAACAAACAAACAAAAATAAGCAATTTAGTAAAATGTTCGTTTATGAACATTGACAGATTTTAGCTGGGTGTGTAACACTATATAGTGCCATATGAGGTCCCTATTGATGGCCAAACCAACAAACTAAATTGGTGGCAGAGATGCCTTTGAAATTTTTAATTATTTTGTACACATGTGTGTGTACCAAGGATCTAATGTATAAGTTATTAGATTAAATTTATTTTTCCTTTTCTTAAAAATAGTTTTTTTTTTCATACAGTATATTCTGATTACAGTTTCACCTCCCCCTACTTCTCCCAATTCATCTACACTTGCCCTCTGAGGCATCAAGATCCACAGCCCTCTGTCTACTGCTTGAAAACCAATAAGCATCTGAAGATTAATAATAAGATCAAATAAGATAAATCAAATCCAAACAACCAAACAAGAAAAATAGCCAAAGGGAAAAAAAATCACAAGAAATGCATATAGACACAGAGATAGGTACACATGTTTGCACACTCAGTAATGAAAACCCAACCTGAGATCCGTAATATGTATGCAAAGGACCTGTAAGATAGAAAAAAAAATGTCCTTAATTATGACACAGAGAATCCTCCAAGATGCTGTCGAGTTCATTTGTGTTGGCCAACTACTGCTGCGCATGGGGGTCTACCTTTAAGATTGATTTGTTTCTCCAGTAAGATTCCCTTGAAGAAAACTTACTCATTTGCAAGTGTCTACCAACTGGTTTAGGTATAGGGGTATGTGTCTACTTTTTTTTTTTTAGCTCCACGACACTGTCTGATGCAGACCCATGCATACTCTATGAGTGCTGCCACAGTCTTTGAGAAGTCATATATGTAACCCTGTTGTGTCTAGAAAGCCTTGATTTGTTTGTGTTCTGCAGCCCTACTGCCTCTTAAACTCTTTCTGCCATGTCTTCCACAGAGCACCCTGAGCTTTGAGGGGAGGGATTTGATGAAGAAATAGGGCCGAGTGTTCCGACATCTCTCACTTTCTGCACATTGGCTGTGGCTCTCTGTATTTGTTCACCTCTGCTGCAAGAAGACGCTTCTCTGACGATGGTTGAGCAAGGCATGGGCCTATGATTATTGCGGGATGTTGCTAGGAGTCATTTCATTGCTACGTCCCTTAACATAACAGTAGTATTTAGTTTTCCCTTGGGTCCCTGGCCCATTTAATCTTAAGTTGTTGTCCACACAAGCAGCATTGAGTATAAGTTATATCTTATGGAGAAGTCTTTAACTCAAATCAGATATTAGCTGGTCATTCCCACAAGCTTTGTGCTATTGTTGTGCCAGTGTACCTTGCAGACAGGTCACTCTTGTAGATCGGAGGGTTTGTGTTGACTATTTTTCTTTGGTAGAACGCACAGTACCTTCAAGTCCCATGAATACTATTTCCTTAGTGCTCAGGGCTTTAGGTAGGTACCAGTTCAGTTCCCCTGTGTCCAGTGAGCTGTGTAGATGTTGTATTGAGTTAATAGAGCTTTATCATCAGGTTGGGGAGAGCCACCAATAGCCTTGGTGATAGCCTGGGTTGTTTGGTGGTTCCCATGGGACTCCCTTTGACCAACAACCCATTTGGATGTAACCCACTCCCAGTGCTCGAAACTTCATTTAGTAACCAGAGATGTTCAGTTGGGGGCTCTATCTCCTCTGCTATTTAGCAAATTAATATAGAGCACTTCTATATATGTATATATTATAGGAAGCTTCTACTGTATCAGATTTCCATATACCCACTCAAATGGCTCTTAGTTTTACTGTCCCTTCCTGTATTCTCTTCCTCGCCGTCTTTTTTACCTGCCCTTCCATATTTGATTCTCCCATTCCAGTGTCATCTCTCCCTCCCCCGTTCACTCATTACCGTCTAATTCTCTTTCCCCTTCCTAGAGCGATCCACCCCTCCCCATAGTTCCCTTCTCTCTGCCTAAGCTCTGTGGTCATATGGATTGAAGTTTGGTTATCAGTGTCTTAACAGCTAACATCCATGTGTAAGCCAATACATACCATATTTGTCTTTCTGGATCTGAATTAACTCAGGATGATTTTTTTTTTCTCTAGTTCCACCCATTAGCTTAATGTTTTATACTTCACAGGATAGAGGGTCCTCAGAGTAAAAGATTGCTGTGATGAACACTTCTTATTGCTCATTTAAGAAATGTGTATTTAAGAAACTATGGGTTGATGCGTACCAAATTATAGAAGTTTTCATTGGCTGTTACAGATGGCAAAATGTTCCGAGGGATGCCACCATGTAATGAAAACATTAAACTATGCATATTTTGTTTAAGGCATAGTACAACAGCTTATTTATGCACTTTATTGATATTTATATGGTCATGTGCAAGATGAGAGGCCTTGTAATCCTGAAGCTAAATGAGTTCTTCAGTCTGGGTTTAAACTTGTTTTCTGCCACTGGCCAGTTTTGTGACCTTGAGTTTTACTTGAGTTCTCTGTGCCTTAGCTTCCTTGTTTATAAAGCAAGGAGGAAAGGTTGTTTTGTGAATAATAATAATTAACACAAAATGGTCCCATAATGTTACAAACCACATAGTAAATATAATGCGGGACAATAACTAATTAAGAGATTTTTAAATTGTACTACTTTCTAGTGGTTGGAAATAGATAAAGAAAAAGGTAAAATGTGGGCGTAGGGAAAAATCGATTTCATTTATAATGGGAAGAAAAGAACATCTTCAGCTTTATAAGCAAATATCTTTACTAACCCTAATAACTGTGATCCATCAGTATTTCACTCAACACTGCATTCTGAAGACCTTTACAAAATTGATTCTTTTTTTTTCTAATTTAAGAAATACTTCAACAATATTTTCATGAATTCTGTGAGAATTTCATACAATGTATTTTGTTAATACTTCTCCCCTGCCTCCATGTACTCCTAGATGCACTACCTTCCCTACACACCCAACCTCTTGAAAAACAAAACAAATAGAAAAAAAAACCCAATTGGCTCCAATTTGTGCTACCCATATGCTCTTGTATATGGGCATCCACAGGACTGTGGTCACCCTATCAGGCACCGCACACTCAGAGGAAGTGACGTCCCGGCAGCTGTTAGGTGCCAGGAGCTCTTAAGCCAAGGGCAGGTCTTAGTGCCCACCTTCTGCTCCTTGCTTAGATTTTGTCTGACATGGCCTCGTAACTGCCCCACTGTGTCTAGAAAGTGATTTTCTTGTTATTCTCCTTGCTACTCATTCACTGCCTACGATCCCCCTGAGCCTTGGGGGGATGCTCTACGCCATAGGAATATCATTTCGACCCGAGCTCCCTTGCAGTCTTTTATTCTCTTCATCCTGGTAAGTTGTTGGTCTCTGTTTATCTCCACCTACTGCAAACAGAAGCTTTTCTAACGAGATCGGAGAGAGGCACTGTAGGTAAAAATTATAAGCCATCTGGAGTTAGTTAAACACTGTGCCCATTTAGAAGAATGGTATGCTCTCCCCTCTGACCTACGACCTGTCCAGCTCCAGGTCTGGCCACAGATTCCTATTCCTGATAACGGTGCCAAGTATTAGTTCCATCTTGTGGATGAGGCCTTAAAGACATTCTGAAAGTGCTTGGTTACTTCCATTGCCTTCATGTCAGGACTGCACCAGGGAGCATATCTTGTCAGGGTTAGCTCACAGGGTCCACAGCCGGGTAAAACCGATGCTTAATTTTCTTCTCTTGCAGCACTTACAGCACCTTCTAGCACTATAAAGGCGAGGTGCTAGGATTTAAGCATCCGGTATTCCCTTTTGTACTCTGCCCTACAACCCCACAGCCCGTTGACTCCTTGTGTTCCATCACGCATCTTTCCCCGCTTACGCTGTTCTGTTCTCTCTCCCTTCTCTTAATAGTTCCCCCAGGGCCCTTAACTGACCTTTATGGATTATTTCAAATGAAATGCAAATATCCAAAGGTTCTAAGCTAGTATCTACATGCACCGATCAGTTTTCTGGGTCTGGATTTTTATTTCACTCAGATTGAATATGTATGTCCAGTTCCTCCATTTACTTGAATATATAATAATTTCATTTTCTGCATCTAAATAATATTCCATTATGTAAACATACCACAGATATATTAGTCATCCATCCATCAATGGACATCTAGGGTGTTTCCGTTTCCTGACTATTGTAAATAAAGCAACAGTGGACGTGGGTAAACAAACATGTCTCTAGAATGATTACTTAGAGTCCTTTGGGTATATGCCCAGGAGTACAGCAGCCAGATCTCGAGGTAGATCTGTGTCCAGCTTTTTGATGAGCTTTCTCACTGATTTATATAGTGGCTGCATCATTTTGAACTCCCACTAACAGTGACTAAGTGTTTCCCTTTCTCTACATCCATGACAGCATTTGTTGTTGTTGTTGTTGTTTTTTTAATTTTGTACATATGTATTTTTAAAATACAGTCTTCTGAGTATTCAGCAGGGCCTCTGGTAATAAATAGACTTTTTCTTTAATTCCTAAAATGTTTCTTGCATCATTTCCTTGCTCTTTTCATCTATATTCTCCTTCTAATGGACATAGAACTCTTCTAGTTAAAGTTTTGGGCCTTTTAAAAAAATCCCCCAATTTTCTTAAGTTCTAATTTCTTTTTATATTCTATCTGTTGTGAAATTTCCTCAGATTTATTTTTCTAGTTCTTCCACCACAGTGCTTGTCTTTACTTTTGTATTATGTACATGGTGTTTCTTTCTGTAGGGACCTGTGTAGTTTTTGATATTCTTCTATTCTCATTTCATATATCTTCTGTGCACCTGAGGAAAACGTAATTTGAAAAGTTTGGGCTCTTTTAGAGGCTTTCTTAAAATATAGTCCAACCCTTATTTATATGTAGCTGAACCACTAAGAAATGTTTTATTAGTGTACCAGTTGAGGGGTCGGCTTCATAGTATTGATAATAACATCGACTCTACCATTTCCTTGTTGCTTTTCACAGACAATCCTTTTAAGGGAGGTTGTTAGTCTCCTTTGTCGTTACGAATTACTCAGCAATACAGCTAGATGAGAAAAGGGGTTTACGCTGGCTCATTTTTGGTAGTGTAAGGCTGAGATGCCGTATCTGGGAGTGGCCTTCTTGCCTGGAGGGTCCCGAGGCAGAACAAAGCACACGGCAAGAGTCGGGCGGTGTGCGGGCAGCTCCTTTCAGCTCTGTCTCTCTCCTTAAGAATCCACTAGTGTTCTCTCACCATAATGCTCCTCCATAGTGACCCCAACAAGACACCTCGTCAAGTCCCTACCTCCAGACTCCGTGTCTGGATAAAGTTTCAACCCTCTCAATACTTTGCTCACAGTGTGCATTGAGCTCCAACGTGAGCTTTGGAGGTGGTAAACCGTGTCTTGACCAATGACTGCAGAGAATTTTCATCCTCTACCTAGGAAATGCAGCCTAATTAGCGTAGATTCTGCGGCACTTGTGGAAGCAGTGGGTCAGCTCAGAGTCTTCATTTACTATGTGCCAACAGATGTTAACTCAGCTCTCTTGGTGAGGAGACAGGCGCCAGGGCGTAGCCCTTCTGGCACCGAGTTTATGCCCTGTTTTAGTACCGTTTATTCAGAGCGTCACGGGTAGTCAGTCTCTCCAGCCGTTCATTCATGCAGCAGCTTTTCCTTCCAGTTGTCAGTCTGTTAGTAGCTCCTCGTCTTTTTTTTTTTTTTTTCTCAAGACAAGAGTCTCTCTCTGTAGCCTTGGCTGCCCTGGACTCGCTTTGTAGACCAGGCTGGCCTCGAACTCACAGCGATCCACCTGCTGCCTCCCGAGAGCTGGGATTAAAGGCGTGCGCCACATCACAGCCCGGCTAGCTCCCCGTCTCTTACTCAGAAGTCCCCTGTCGTTGTCCACACGTGTCCTCGGTACCTTCTCATCCGCTTCTGTTTCTCTTGTGGTCTTTGTCTCGTAGCTTATGAATTTGTATAAACCTGGTACAGTCACTCCAGTGGGACTTGGGAGGTAGCAAGAGTAAGTTTGTATGCAATCTATTTGCAAAATTTTAAACGTGTTATTTATCCTTGTTGTGTGCATCATAAAGACTTCATGGGGTCTACTTTTGGTGGCCCCCATAAAGCCTTTCTTAAGGTAATTCCTATTTTATTCAAGTATTCCATATTAGCCTCGTTGCTACATTTTCCTTAATTCTATGGGTAAACTTAAAGTCTTGGCGGACCATAAGACTTTTCTCACTCATTGCTGTTCACATATTTTCTCGGCTCATTATCATGCCTTGTTCCCGATTACAAACTTCATTCATTTACGTCTCTTTCTCACCCACTTTCTTCGCTTTCAACCTCAATTGAATTAAGCCTGTGTTTGGCCTGGCAAGATGACACAGCCAGATCACTAAGGCTTGCTGAGTCAGCCAACTTGCTAAGATGCACAAGCCAGTCAGTTATGTGATTTGATTGATGTTGTGATTGTATAAATGACATTTATATAATATATTGGTATAATATAAATTTGATTTCAGAGAACTTCATCTACAATAAATTTGTCACCAGGAGAAGTGGAAGAAGAGGAGGAGGATCCAAACCCTTGTGGGCCCACAGGACTTTGGGAAGCACTAACTCCTTGCAACGGATGTAGGAACCTTGGCTTTCCCATGCTTGCACAGGTAAAGGTTTGCTTTTATTAGGGTAAAACGAAGCTGCGGGACGGTCACACATTTGTTTGACTCAGTCTTTTCCGTTCAGAAATGCACGTAGTCCTCAGTCCCCTCTGTAAGTTCTTCTCTTCCTCTTCCTGCGTGACTCAGTGCAGCATGTGGTGAATTTATGTAATTTTTGTTTTTAAATTTCGGTTATGATACTATAAGTTTTTCCTATTCATAAATTTTTAATGTTCACGATCCACATACATGTCATTTAAAAAAGAACAGTATTTTTTTTTTTTTACAAGTAGTAAGATGTGATCTAAAGCTATAGGTAAAGGAAGGTATATTAAGGTCCTTTTAAAACACTGGTAGTGGTACATACATTTTTAGCACAATGAAAGCATTATGGAATAATATGAATATATCCTATGTCCCACTTGGAATTAATTTTAAATGAGAATAGAGCACTAAAATACTGCTTATACATTTGTAAACATTTCATTATTAAGTTAGCTTTGTTATATTATGGGCCTCGGTTTTCAGAAATTAATAGAGTTAGGAAATTTTAAGCTGCAATAAAATATTTCTACATATGAAAAGATAAATTTCATAAAGATGAAGATTATGTTAAAACACTATGTTGAAGATCAGTAGAAAAGTAATCTGGGGCAGATGAAAGTCACTTTGTCTAGAAATGTGTATCAATCCAGTTTGTCTAGCTTTGCACTTGTGTCTAGAACCCATCATTTTTCTTATGGTCACACCACAGATGCTGTGGTCATAGCCTTCCAAATTCCAATAAGAAGCTTTCTGGAAAGCTAAGTAGGGTATTCCACTTGATATATAGCATTTAAAAATTTCTTCCTAGGATTTTTTAAATATCTCCTCCGATCTTCATATAATTTGTTATTAGGAAATAGTGAACTAAGTAAGAGCTCTGTGAAGATGGAAAATCAGTGTATTGATGTTCAGTGTCTATGGACCACATCAGCGAAGCTCTTATAGTCAGAATAGTGGGTGAACCAGTGGGCATATCTTCATTTAAGGTCTTCATACCCAGCATAACAATTTATAAGAGTAGGAGAAAGGAAAAAGCAAAAGTTTTTGTTTTATGAGCATCCTATTCTGATGAACAGTTTTATGATAATTAGTATCTTTGTCCATTTTTTGTAATGTCCCAGACTTTGTAAAATTTTTCTTTTTAATTATTTGTGTCATACATCTTTAAAAGTAGGGCTTTTAGAACAAAATAAACTATCAAAGCTGTTGCTGTAATATCCTGCCACTCAAAGCATTAATACTATGACCATTTTTTGGCTATTCAACACTTTATTAATGGTTGCTATAAGAAGTTTTTTATTTTTTATATTTTAAGTATTCATAGTACCTTTCTTCTGAATTACCATTTTTTAAATACAGGGTGTTGCTTTGACAATTCGTCTGTGAAGACCAGCATTGCTTGAATAAATTTCTTAGATGTTCTAGATATTAATAGTTTGGTAGCTACATTTATCACAAAGTGTTCTTAATCTTCAGCTATTCTGTTTTCTTAGTTTGTATGCATGTACACAGGTATATTGTGTAGTTTGTAATATAAAAATAATTAAGCTTTTCAGAACTACTTTTCCTTTAATTCACTACTTTTAGAATTACTTTGAACTTCAATTACAGATATGACTCTATATTAGATTTTACTTGTTAATACCTAGTTTTCATATAACTGCCTTATTAGTGATTAGCATAATTCCTCTTACTACATTTCATCCTTATGTTTTGGATGTACATTCAAAATCTAATTTATTTCTGTTTTCCCAATATGTAAACCACATGACTAAGTGTTCATATTATTACCCCATATTATTATATTAAAACCATTACCTGATCGTTTGCTTTTTATAACTACTATGCCAAATTTAAAAGGTGTTCTTCAATACTAGCCTAGTATGCCTTGGAAATAATTAGTTCTCAGAAATGTTACTAAAATCCAGGAGCAAAGGAAATCTGTCTTTTGCTATGTGACTGTGATTAGAAATTGGAGATTTGATGTCTAGTCTTCCCTTTGGAGAGAAGACAGGACTAATTCTTCTCTGAGCTCTTGGTGAGCTCTTAACCAAGACACACTCTAAAGACCATTATGAGAACTGCTATTTATAGATACTCAGACAATCCAAGATAAAACTCGCTCCCCACACTAACTAGAATCATTAAAGGAAAAAAACTTTTCTTTTTCTTTGAGTTCAAGTATTAAAACAAAAGAGGAAAAACTGAAAAGTAGGAAAACATCATTGAAAACCCCAAATCTACCCTATCCAGGATTGTCATTGTATTTTGTTTTACTTAAATCAACTTGCACAGGTTTCTCTCATTTGCAAAAAAAATTGTTTGCTGACATAAAAATAAAATATTTTCACAAATTTGTAAATTAAAAAAAAAGGTGTTCTTGTTGGACTTTAATTGTTTCTGTATTAAATATACAAATGCACTTGTGATAAAGTGTTTTTTCAAATTGGATTTAATCCAGCATTCCAGAAATGGGACTGTTACTAATGCTCTTCTCATATAAGTTATTGAAGATGTACATTGTGTGTATCTGGATACTATTATTCATGGGCTCTTCTTTAACAAGCATGTGTGCACATGTAAATGAGTCATATATTTGCTTATTGATTTATGACTTCAAAAAGTGTGTGAAGGGATCTTGTAGTTTTGCAATTAATGCACACATATATTCTAAATTGTATTTATTAGTAGTGGTATGTGTGGGTGCACGTGCCGTTATGCATGTGTGGAGGTTAAAGAGCCGCTTTGAGGAGTCAGTTCCTTCCTTCTACCTTCATATAGATTCCAGGATAGGACCCACGCTGGTAGGCTCGCACCATACCTGACAAGCCATCTCGCCAGTCCCACCTGTGCTTTACATAGTGTATAACTTGCACCATCTTCAAGCTCAGTGCTTTTATTTCACTATGGAGGATTTTCTGAGCATACGATTTAGCCACCCAGAAATAACATTTTAAATCCTTTTTTAAATTACTTGTCCTTAATTTATTCAGTATTTACCAGCCCCTCCCCCCTTTTTTTAAGATGTGAGAGGACATGTGTGCTTCGGAACTTTAAGGGAACTTTGTGATGAGCACGCCTGTTTCAGCTTAGAAGCAGGAAGAGGTAATACATATCACCAAAGGAACATAAACTCTGAGAACACATCGAGTCAGGAAGCCAGTATTTCTGTTGAAGCCAGAGACAGAAAGTAGGGAATACACAGGGATCTTAGCCATCTTCTCAGTGGTTATCCAGGGCCCACTCTGCAGTGAGCTCAGGGTCCCTACTTGCAAGGAGCTGACAGTAAGATTGCTCTCAAACTCCTTAGGGGGGAGCATCATCATCAAATGAAATGTTACTGAAATAAAATCACATACCAACATACACCCCTTGAAACATTTTCTTTTTACTGTAAAAATATCACAGTGTTTACTTTCTTTCCATTTTCGGTACTTTGGCCAAAGTAACCTGTGATTAAATATACTTTCTCAACAATATAACTTTGGAATTTTCACAATTAAAGCATCCAATTCATTTCATATTTAGAAGCTGTTTTTCATATTTCTAATCTATTTTAGGGACCATTAAAATCAGTATGTATATACATACCACACTTAATGAATAGCTGTTTCCTTATAGTCTGATACAGGTTCCCTTGTGATTGGGGCCATTAATATGGCACTTTATACGTTTTACATCCCCAGATGTGTAAACACCACATACAAAGTATAGAGTAACCTGTATTTCATATTACTACCACTTAATTTAATTGAATCTAACGAATGTGTATCAAATACTTTTTATGTTCAAAGCTTAGCATTCAGCTTTCAAACCATAAATATGGGAAGAATAGATTCTCTCCTAATAGCCAGGCTACCCGTGTGTGTGTGTGTGTGTGTGTGTGTGTGTGTGTGTGTGTGTGTGTGTATTAAAATATGTTAAATATTAAGCAATATTTTGATTTGTATAGTGAGTTTATGAGCCTAACTTCCAGTTTTGGTCCAGGATTTGAGCTGAATTAATACTTCAGGTTTTAGTTTTCCTTTTTATTTTTTTTCTGTCTCCAACACTGGGAATGGAATGCGCAGGCTAAGTGATGGGCACTTTCGAGTTGATGCCTGTGAGTGAATCATATGGTGCTTTATCTTTTCGTTGTGACTGATCCAACAGCTCTGCAAATGGTTCCTCTTAAATTCATGACTTCAGAATTCTAAGCAGCATCAGGTGATCAAAGTTCTTAGAAAATACTGAAGTTTTGTGTGACTAGAGGTTTTATATAAAACAAATAAGATTAAGTTGGGCAGCGAATTAGAAGGGAAGCCACAGAAACCCCTTTAGAAAATATGGCTGAGTTGGAATCCGTTTCTCACTCCTAGTCACAGACTCACTAGTCTTTTAGCAGTGTATACCGTGTGCTAAGCATCTCACAGACATTGTTTCTGTTTCTAAATGATAGAGATTTCCCTAATGTCATGGCTTCCCAGTGACGGCTTGGCCTCAAATAATTCCAAATATCATGCCTGTCCAGAAGTAGGGGTGGAGTGCTCAGCATTCAAGGCTCACCAGAATCCTCCTTTGCTCTCCTTGAAACACCATGGCTTCATCTTCTAGTCTGTACAAAGACTTCTGCTGGATCCTCAATTTCTTCCTCAAACACGGGTACGTCAGGGTGTCCCTGGCCAGGGTGCCTGTGAGGCTCCCCTGGTGATGACTGGATAGTAAGCAAGGGTTTTCCAGTGATGTCTCATCTATGAAGAAGGACACAGTTTAAGATATATAAAGGTGGCCAGGAGCAAGCATCCCAGGGGCTGTTTTTATGGGTCAGCATCTGTACAGACTTCAAGAGAAGTGGATAGGCTGGTTCTAAGATGTCTGTTGGCTTTTCTCTTTCCAATGTGGCATGGCTATACCTGGCCAAGTCCTCGGTGACAGCAGCTGGTTTGGCTAGCAGCATGTTCTCAGATAGTGCGAAACTGGGGCTGGTGTGAGTGATGCCTGCAGTCGTGGTTGTGTGCACGAAGTACCGCTCCTCCTTTGCTGGTGTGGATGAAGTCACTCTTAAGCAGTGTGTACTTGAAGACAGCACATTCCTTTTCTGTACTGTTCCTGTTGAAATTTCTACCCAGAGGTATAAAACATGCACAGTGTGGGGCTCTGCTCTGGGCTGTTTAATTTGGTAATAGATTGGTTTGGATCAACACAACCCTTAGAGTCTGTGCCACACCTTTCTAAATATACAGGGCGTCCTGCTTCGCTGGCCTCTCTGGCCAGTGGACAATTGGTTGTCTTCTGCAGGTTTTCTTTCCCTTGGGTGGCTGAGGGCCTTCTTGGAAGTGTTGATCAAGTGCACAGTGATGCACACAGTCAGGTCCGTGGGTCCAGGCAGTGCTACCTCCAGGACATGAGGTATAGGCGCACAGTAAGTGTCAGGCCATTACAGATAGTACAACTCCCTCATTTGGTAAGATGTGCACATATAAGCACACAAATGGGAGAGCTGATATTGGAGCCTAAAGTACCGGCTGCCAACAGCTCTGCACTCTGATTCCAAAATTTCAGCCACCAATTATAGTCTTTTCCTCTCTCCTCTAGCACTTAGTATCCAATTACTCATAAACAAGATGTGCAGGTCCCACTTTTACCCCTCTGTCAATTGTGACTTGTACGTGTCACACACCCTGTGACTCTCACTCAGTAGCCCCCACCATTGGCCAGGGGCATTGTCTTTCGCTTCAGTTATATACAGTTCACTGTTGCCTGTCACACCTCACCACCTGCCTGTAGCCTAGCAGACTCACCCCAGTACATCTTTCCAGATGTCTTAATACAAACTGCATATGTCTCTGAAAAAGGGCCAAGTAAGCTTTCTACTTGTATATAAATACCCTATTGGTTAAAAATATATGTACTATAACATATTCTTTTATCCAGCACTTTTAGTCCTGGGTGTTTTATGCCTTAGAGACAACTAGAGAATTTGGTAGACAGAATACCATAGGCTCGTCAATGTTTATTGTAGCATAGCCACAAATTAGCATGATAAACCAGTTTCTTATCCTCAATAGGAGATTGGCTAAATAAATTTGGAACACTCTATTATGGAGTATCTGCAGGCATAGTAATGATTAGGCAGCTCCTTATTATTAACAGCTTTAGAACAAAATAAACACAGATTTTTAAACTAGTAATATAAATATCAAATTTACATAAAATCACCCATATCTGTGTTTGGACATGCGCTTATATTCAGTGAGGTGTTTATCTTGCAGGAGTGTGGTTTTTTATTTTCATCTAGATAATCTCTGTTTTTATTAAAAAATAGTACTGGGAAAAAATAAAGCTGTAATTATTAGCAATATATTTTCTTACAGCCAATACACATATTTTGTTTTAACTTGCCACCAAATTGGTGCTATTTTAAAGATTTTTACCTAGACACTGCACTGACTATATAGTGAAAATGGATTTGAGTACCATATTTGTCCTCCATTATTTACCAACTGTCAGGTTGTTTTTAAAAAGTCTAAGGAACCTTGGTAGTTATTGTAGATATTTTCAACTAAGTAGCTACCGTATTTCTATTGACATGATACTATTCATGATAGCACGCCATGCACACCAATAACAATCACTATTGAAACTTTGTTTCTACAGGTGAACACAATTTCTTCCATGTTGAGATATATGGTTATTTTGATCATATGAGTATTATTATTTTGCTTAATAAGGGGCTCATTCACAGTTATCCTTACTGAGCTTTCCAAAGTCCTTGCATCCAAAATTTCCACTTGAATTATAGTTTGTTTGATAATGAACAAGAACAACAATACTAGTATACATTTAATAAATTGACACCTTAAACATCAAAGTGCTTCTCCTTTTTTTTTAAAAAAGGAACAACTGAATAATAGCACTGGGTGTTGTCTAATTTATATTCTTAAAATATAGAAATACTGGTGCTCTTGAGATAGCTTCTGTCATGAACAAATATGAAAATATTTATCTTAGGGTTTTGTAGGGGGCTCCGAGTTAGATATTTTGTCTGTAGGGAAACCACAAACACATTTCTTGTAGACCCTGCAGATACACAGATCTTATAAACAATAATTTGGCCAAAGGAAACACTTGACCCAATAACCATCACATGTAGCATTCTGACAAATGTGCCTCTACTTTTCTGAATCTGATTAAATTTGCTTGAAATTCTTGAAGGCTCCTGAAAACTACCCTGTTAGCCTTCACCTCCATGTGTAAGAAACTCAGATGGCAAAATAAAAATCTGATTGAGCCTGCCTGGGAGTACGAATAATTTCATGTGAACGTAGAAGCTCTCTTCTTGCTCTTGGAGCAGATTTCCATGTGGCTAGTCATTAGCTATTCACAAAATGATGCTGTCTTCTATATTAGAATTCATGTCATTGGCTTAATCATTGAACGTCTTTGAGTTTTATATTTTTACATCCTTAAAATTGACATGATCCTTTGGATATCAGCTCTGGATCATTAACAGTTTTACCAGAGAGGTTTAACTTTATCCTTCCCGTAATAAAACTGTAATATGATGAGGCTCTCTGAATAATAATCACCCATCAAGGTTCTTTTTCGAGCAATAGCCTTGAAATTTTCCATAGCTCTGTAATGTTCTGCTGCTGAGCTCTTCCTATTGGAACTTTTAATAGAATCAATGACTGCCAGGTGGGGATGACAAGATGTTACTTTTGTGAGATGGGTAGGATATGGATATCAACTACCATATTATTTGAACTATAAGACACACCTGACCATAAGATTCACCCAGTTTTTAGAGCAGTAAAATGTGGAAAAACAGTAAAAACAGCAACTGGACCATAAAGCACACCCTAATTCCCTCCTACACAATTTTTTGGGGAAAAGTGTGTCATATGGTCTGAAAAATGCAGTAAACATTTTAACAAATGCCCATTAATAATAAACATGGCTGTTGCAGAACAGTTTTCACTTTCCTACCCTTCACACCATGTACATTATATCACACATGTGACAAAGGCATTTGTACACAGTTAACTTATGGATCTTGAGTTGAGGTTTGGTGTAATCACAATGGCCTTCATAGACGAAGGCAGGAGGACCAAAGACACAGAAAATACGATGCTTGGAGAAGTCACAGTGACACAGTCATTGACTGAGTAAAAGCAACCTCTAGATGCTAGAAAAGCAGAAAGTGGATTTATCCCGTAGAGCAACATTTCTCAACCTGTGGGTTGCGACCTCCTTAGGGATTGAACAACTCTTTCACAGGGGTCACATAAGATCATCAGAAAACACAGATATTTACATTCCAGTTAATGACAGTAGAAAAATTATAGTTATGAAGTAAAATAAAAATAATTTTATGCATGGAGGTCACCACAACTTGAGAAACTGCATTAAAGGGTCACAGCGTCAGGAGGTTGAGAACAACTCCAGTAGGAGGAGTTAACCCTGCCAACACCTTGAAATTAATCCGATTAGAAGTATTGGACTTTTTGATTTTTGAGAGCTATTAAGAGAATACACTCACATTTTGTTAATTTACTAAGTGTGTGTTCCTTTGCAATGGCCATTCTAGGAAATTATTGAGGATTTGGTACCTGGAATGGAAATACTGCTTATAAAAATGCTCCCACCTCCGAATAGGAATGGCTTTGAGATTGGGTCAAGTTCTAGAAGAATTGTCAAGAGGATATTCAAGCCTGCCTTCTCTAGAACAGAGATAGTTAAGTATCAAACATCCTCCTGATTACAGCTTGTAAACTGGCAACGCAGAGAGAAATCTGTATTTCTTCGAGAATACCTAAATGATTATAAGTGGAATCCTTATAGGAACATGCATGTTAAAGGCTCTACAGGTTAGCATTCAGAAGAAACCAAGGAAAGGCTTAGAGGAAATATACCTTATGGAATAAATGATTCACCAAAAAGAGGATGTTGGCGGACACGCAGATGTTAAAGGTGCTTTTGTAAATTCTTGGAAGTAATGAAAAGCACATCCTCCAAAATGGAGGGAAGAGAGACACATGGGATGCAGCTACAGCAGTGGTTTGCGGGTGACCGACAAGCGATAAACCTGGGTCATTCGCCTGAAGGTATGGCCTGATCGCTTTTCTCTGTCCACAGTGAATGTAAGAGGTTAGAGAGAAGCTGGGCATAGAAATTCTAACTAAGAAGTAACCCAGCATTTATGAGTAGGATGTGCTTAAGCCCTCTAAATTTGAAAAGATGATAATGTTTAGAGATTTGTTGTCAGGAAAGAGTGTAGTGGAGAGAGGGCCAAAGGTGCACCTACACAATGTTCTTCTACTGCCTCAGTAAGATAAGACACCAACACCACCAAAAATGAAATGAAAGGACACTTGAGGCGCTTAAATTACATAGCTCTTTGAAGAGATTAGACATGTCATGTGTAGGTCTCCTCAGGTACCCGGACACAACCCAGAGAGGAAACCATCAGAAAATGTGAGTGGTGTACATAGTAAGCCGCCAACGCTTTGGAGAATATTGTAATGTCAGAATATAAAGGGAGAGACAGAGGGAAAAAAAGGAAATAAAACATTTTATCCCTAAAGTTCTACACACAGGAAACAGGCTTACAAAGCTTCTCAGGTGCAAACATGTGCAAACATGAAACAGAAAAGGAAAGAGGATAGGGCTGGACTCCACAGTATTTTCCCTAGGTTGCAAATCCAGTGGTCTTTGTCTGTTTGATTTTGCAAACTACTTTTAGCTAACAACTTCCCTTTTATCTACTATTTCTTCCATTTTGAAAGGGAATAAAGATGCCACACACACATACACACACACACACACACACGCACACACACACACACACACATCTGTGTGTGCGTGTGGTGGTATGCTCCCTTAAACACACACAAACACACATATGTACAAATGTGTACCTGCGCTTTTATTGCCTATGTAGTATGAAAAAGGACATCAGAGTTCCTGTGTTGGAGCTGCAGGTGGTTGCGAGCCACCGTAGGGTCTGGGACCTGAGCCCTGTCCTTCACAAAGCCCTAAGTGCTCTTTCACTTCCTGATCCATCTCTCTAGCTCTGTGTTATTTGAGTCACATAGTAACTGTCCCTTGACTTCCACTGCGGCTGTTTTATTTTTCACCTGTTGAATGCCTGATGCTCTATCCTGCCCTTTGGTTTTGGGGGGTCACAGTCTTCCTCCGTAGCCAGCTCAGGCTTTGATGTCTTGATTCTTCTAGCTCAGCCTCCAGAGTGCGGGGCTTACAGGTGTTCACCACAGCTAGTTTCTTTTTTCATTTTAAGATGTGGTTTGGTTTCATGCTATGGAAGCACCCGTACATTGTAAAGAAATGGGAATAGCAGAGTATAATGAGAAGAAGCTAGAAAGATCTAAGTTTTGAATCCTTGGCTTTGCCACTGACTAGGTATGTGGCCTTTTAAATCGTTATATTGCTGTCTACTCTGTCTGTTGCTCTTAGTTATTTTCAAAAGAGAGACTTTATACTAACTTGAAGGGTTGATATAAAAATTACAGAATGTGTTTAAATCATGTGTAATAAGGTCTGGCCCATAGTAGGGCCTCAACAAATGGTAGCTCTGGTTACTGTTATTATTTTGGTCCACGTGAAAGTATATACCAGTTACCTTTCAAGAAGCCATCTACTCTTATTTCACTATCCCTAGAAACAGAAACAACTCTTTGGACTGCCAGCTTTCCCCAGTATGAACTGTTGGACCTCAGAGATTAATCACTTTATATCTTTGTAGGCTCAATTTTCTTAGCAATTATGTTTTATTACAAACTTACTAACCGAGAGTACCTCACTTATAACCCAACTAACCTAAACAATAGGAAAAGGAGATTAAAGAATACAACAATGAAACTGCAAGGATATCAGTTCCGAGGAACAATTCTCCTGATGTAATCAGCAGGATTTCTTCTGCTGGAACCTAGAGCAACTGGAACCCAGAGCCTCAGCAGGAGCCCAGAGCCCCGAAGCCTTCCCTCGAACAGTTCTCTCTAGGAGCATATTGAAGTGCAGTGATGAACAGCCAAGACTATCCCAAGTCTCCAAAGACCCTGCCTCCTGCTTTTGGCTCACATTTATATCTCCTCTCAGAATTTGTTGAAGGACGTTTTTCAGCTGGTCAACAACCAATCTCCCCCACATGGTGGTTCGACTTCTAAGAGCATAAACATCACCTGCTCTCTCACAAGTCTTTTTCTCATCCCCGACTTGTGATCTAAAGAAAAAACATGGTTATCTCTCCTTCATCCCCCCTTTCTGTTAAATAGAATAAGCTATATACAATAAAATAATTATAATTATCCAGTAAGTCACATTTACAAGGACGAGTCAGTCCATTTGTAGATAACAATTTTTGAGAAATTATTCCACTATCTATCCTATGCTACTGATTCTATCCTAATGTCTAAAGGTTTTTTTAAAAAACTAAACTTATATTAAGACTGTGACTATTTAGTCTTCAACCGCATCAGAGACCCCAGAAGGAAAAACTTTCGTAGTATGAAGGAAGTGCAGGCAAGCAACCTCCAAAAGTATTGACAGGACAGAGCTGACTGGACAGTCACAAGCTCCTGTCCATCGTTGGGGCATCCAGTCTTCAGCCAGCCAGCCCAAAGCATCTGACAGACTGCTTCTGGACTGTCACAAGTTTCTCTCTATCATCGGTGTATCACGCCTTCAGCCAGCCAGCCCAGAGCGTCTCACAGACTCCGCTGAAGCAGGAATCCTGAAGGACTGGTCCACCTACTCTCTGGGCAGCGAATTTCTCAGTATCAAGCTTGATTATAATGGATGGTCATTCTGTCGTCAGCAGTAGAGATAAGCAAAGTTCCTCAGACCAGTGGTTATCTGCCACCATCATTTCTTGATGCCCGCATAATTAGACTGGAGGTGCTGCTTGGAACGATGTGTCTCTCTGTCATGAAAGCCCTTTATTACTAAATGCCATATTCCATGGGTTTGAAGACCATCTATTTATCTATTCTATCCATCATCTATCTATTCCTTTGAAACCATATAAAAAACCTAAATAGAGCTTATTCTATAATTAAGTAATTTAGTATCTAGTAAGATTTATAAGTGACCAACTACCAATTTCTATCTCTGACCAGTCAGAACAAGTTATAACAGTTATTTTTCACCTTTTCAAATAAGTTGTGTATGTGTAATACATTAAATAAATGTTGAACAAAAATGATCTTAAATTTCAACCAACATACAATATACAATTTAAATTTCCATTAACATACCATATACAATACATTAAGCAGACGCTGAAAAAGGAAAAAAATCTTAAATTTCCATCAGTCTACAATACCAATGTGAAATATTTAAATACCAATGTAAATTATTTGAGGCTAGTAGATTCAATAATCTACTTTTTATTCTTTAAATCTATATCCTCCCTTATATCCTTTCTTTATATCGTCCCTTCTTCGCCCTTTTTCCCCTAATGTTAGGTAAGATAGAAAGATAAGAGAGAACAAAGGATGGAAGAAAGAAATCACTAAATGAAACTTTTATTAACTTATAACTAAGCCCCCTAGGCAAAAATGAACATTGACATCCCACCAACAACCACCACCCCACCTATTGGGAATGGGAGTATTTGTTCTCTCAAAATTACTTTTTGCTTTTCAGGGGGAAAAATCTTTTGGGTACCCTTAGAAAACTAAGATAATGGCCAAATGCTACAAAAGCTAGCTGTATCTGTTTTGTCCAGTCTTTTTTGGCTCGATCCTTGGGGCTAGCCCTTTTTAAAGTTGATATGCATGCAATTTCTTGAGGAAACAGTAGCTGAAGCATTGCCCAGGTTACCTCCTTTGTCTTCATAATTACCTGTTTTGGGTTTTTGTTTTGGCTCTGAAATTAAGCAAACTTTCATAAGTATTAGTATAAGTACACACACACACATATGTATATATATATATATGTATATGGGATATTCAAGGTGTACAAATGATTTAATGATAAATGTCTGCCTTATTTTTGAGCAGGTGTAAGCCATCAATGTCATACATCTGTTTGAGCTGTAATATCCAAGCTGTAAGAAAGAAAGATTTCCCTTATCATTCCCTTGCTATACAAATGCATTCATGTATTATGTACTAAGAGATCTTTCCTGATCAGATCTAATCTTTATAAGTTTTGTTGGCAAGCATATTTTTCACTCCGTGTAGAAATATAGGCATAACCCCAGCTCCGCCTCAAAACTTGTGCAGGTTTCCGGTCCATGCTCAATAAATCTTTATAGTAAATTGGTTGTCCTAATTCCTCAGTTTTTTTCTATATCCCAATGTCTCTCAGCTGCTGTTGTCCCTTCACCACCAACATTCAGAAAATTTAAAGTCAACAAAGCATTATTTAATATGTCCCTGGGGTTCTTTACCCTTCTCTTTTATTTAATAAGCATCTCTTTTAAGGTATGATTTAGCTCTTTCAACAACTGCCTGCCTTGTTGGATTGTGTGGTATACCAGTAATATGTTTAATATTATAACATATAAAGAATTTCTTCATCTTAAGGGACACATATGTAACAGCATTATCAGTTTTTAATTGTGCAGGTATTTCCATAAGTGCCATTATTTCCAATAAATGAGTAATTACACAATCAGCCTTTTCAGAACTTAGGGCAGTTGCCCATCTAAATTCCGAATACGTATCAATAGTATGATGTACATAATTTAGTTTTCCAAATTCTGCAAAATGAAACCCATCCATCTGCCAGATTTCATTTCCTTTTGCACCCCTAGGATTAACTCCAGCAGGTAAAGGGTTTTGATTATACAACGAACATGTAGGACACCTATTAATTATTTCTCTGGCTTGTTTGCCAAGTGGTGGGGAACATTTTATTCAAACCCTTACTGTTAACATGATGTTTCTCATGAAATTTTGAAGCTTTGAGCACATTCCCTATTAATAATTGATCGATTTCCTCATTTCCTTGTGCCAATGGACCTGATAAACCTGTATGGGATCGAATATGAATAATATACAAGGGTTAATTTCTACTTCGGATTACCTGTTGCAGTTCTATAAGTAATGTAGTCATTTCAAAGTAAATTCAGCAGTTTCTTTATGCAGAACGACTCTTTCTGCATATTGAGAGTCTGTGGTTATATTAAGAGGTTCAGGAAAATCTAATAGTGCCATAAGGATTGCATATAATTCTGGTTTTTGGAAGTAAATGGGCTTTTGATCACCTTAGTCATTTTATCAGACCTATAAACAGCCATACCCATCTTATTTGATTCCGTGTAGAAGGTGGGTGCCCCTGGTATTCGTGTCCTCTTTACAATACTTGGAAGGATTCAATTAGTTTTCTATATAAATTGTATATGTTTGCTTTTGGGGTATTTGTTATTAATTTCTCCCAAATAGTTACTACAAGCCCTTTGCCAATCTTCATTAATTACCCATAGTGACATGATTTCAGAACTAGTAAGAGGCACCGCAATTTGTGCAGGGTCTGTCCCTGACAGTTGACTCAATCTTATTCTTCCCTTACTAAAATTAACTCCTTTTCCACCTCAGCTGTTAGGCACCTTGACTGTTTAAACCTGAACCCCCTTGTAATGTTTGAAATAAGTTACATAACTCATAGGTAGCTAGTCCAATTGTAGGTCTTAACCAGTTACTATATCTCCTATTAATTTTTGAAAATCATTTAGTGTTTGCAACTGATCTCTATGGAATTGTATCTTTTTTTGTGGTCTAATTTTTTGTTCTGTTATCTTATAGCCTAAATAAATAATTGACCCCCTCCCCTTCGTGTTTTTCTATAGCAATTTGTAGTCCCCAGCATGGTAGAATTCTTGTACTTCTTTAAACATATTTTCTAAAGTCTCTGAATCAGAATCAGCCAACAGAATATCATCCATGTAATGGTAAATAATAGATTGAGGAAACTGCCTACAAATTATTTCTAATGGCTTTGAATGAAATTTTGGCATAAAGTGGGGCTATTCAACATTCCCTGTGGGAGTACCTTCCAGTAGTATCTCTTCATTGGACCACTACTGTTCACTGTAGGTACTGAGAAAGCAAAACTTTCCCTATCCTTCTCATGCAAAGGTATCATTTAAAAAATCTTTTAAATTGATTACAATTATAGGCCAAGACTTAGGTAACAGGGAAGGTAAAGAGATTCCATGCTGTAAATGACCCATTGGTTGGATTACTTTATTTAGTGCTCTCAAATCTGTTATCATCCTCCAGCTGCCCGACTTCTTTTTTACTATAAACACAGAGGAGTTCTGAGGGTTAGTAGACTCTTCTATATGCTGAGCCTCCAGCTGCTCTTGTACTAAATGGTGAAGCACCTGCAATTTTTCTTTTGTTAAGGGCCACTGCTCTTGCCACGCAGGGCTGTTTGAAATCTATTTTAGAGGCAAGGATGTTGGTACAATAGCAGTGGACTGTCTTATAAATTTGGAAACTCAGTATCTGTCTGAGTTTGGATAATGGACACAGCTTGAGGTTGTTGCTGATTATTCATTTTATTACCTTCCCCAGAAGCATGCACCATTTCACCCCTAGCTTCATCATTCCATTCTTTGTCTCTGTAATTGCAGGGATATTATTCTGAGTACCCCACTGTTGTAAGAGATCCCTTTCTCATAAATTTATGGGCATGTCAACCACATAGGGTCTCAACTTCCCTGTCTGCCCTTCTGGTCCCACACACTTAACCCACCATATGCTTTGTGGTACTTGAGATAGTTTACCAGTTCCTGTAATTTTTGTGCAAACCTTCTGAAGTGGCCAGCTTGGATTCCCATACTTGCTTGAAATAATCGTGATGTCCATGTTGGTATCCACCAGACCTTGTAATTCAACACCATTCATTTGTATTATTTATTTAGTTCTCTGACCATTAACCATTGTTTGCCAGGACACCCATTTCCCTGTAAACACTAGTACTTAATTTGTAACATTCGACCTGTGGAAATAATGTAATAGATAGATCTGAGGCCAGATCCAAGGCTGCGCTGCCTTCAGTAGCATGCATTAGATCACTAATACTTAATTTCCATTTTCCTGTGAGTCCGTTTCTTCTGGACTGGCCAGGGGAATTCAGCTTGGATTGTTGTTGTTGGGGCCTTGAGCCAATGGGCCCCTACTGCCGTTTCCTGCCAGTAAGCTATTACCTTACACATTTCTTTTGGATTGACAATCTCTAGCCCAATGTTTTCCTTTTACACATTGGCTACAATACCCTGGAAGTCTTGGCACAAGTCTTGGTCAGATGCTCCTGTTCTGCCCCTCTGAGTATCATTTACTCCAGATTCAGTGCACCTGTTATTTTGAGGTCCGAAACTTTTAACCTTACAGTTTCTTTGTACATGACCAAGTCTGCCACAATTAGAGCCCTGGACTTTATGACATCTGGGACCTCTGGCCATAGCTTGTCTACTATATTGTTTTGATGTTCTGGAAAGCTAATATTAACTGTTTCTCTTACCATTCATCTAATGGAGCTCCTCTTTCCTTTAAGGGTCTAATTGCCCACTTACATTGCGTGTTAGCATTCTCATATGCCATAATGAGTTTCAATGCCTGTTTGGTGTCAACATCTGCTATTGCTGTATCTAGCACTGATCCCAATCTCTTCAAAAATTATGTGAAGGCTTCCCCAGGTCCTTGAAATATCTTAGTAAAGGGAATGGTTATCTTACCAGGTTCCTCCACCATGTCCCAAGGTCTTATGGTTGCAGCACAACATTGTTCGATCACTGTATCATCATATTGGACTTGTCTTAAGTCAGTACACTGCCCTTCACCAAGTAATTGCTCTTTACTAACATTTATCTCCCTTCTCCTGTTTTCTTGTTCTATTCTCTCTGCCTCCCTTCGCCACCATGATAACCATTGCAGTTGTACTGCCTCTAATACTGCTGAAACCAAGCTTTTCCCATCTTGGGGAATAAGCCTATCCTCTGTGGCCCAGTTACTCAGCATTTGTTTTACGAAAATGGAATGTAATCCATACCTGACCTCAGATTCCTTAAAATGTTTTAAATCTAGCATATCTATTGGACTCCATTGCCATTTCATCATAATCCTCAGCATCATTTTGAGCAGGCCGTGCGTCTTACAGTAACTGGAAAAGCTGATGGTGATAGTGTGACTCTGGGGAGTTCCTCTATGGGAACATTTTTCTCCAAAGACCCTTTTGTTTTTCTGCTCTCCTGTTCCTGTTTTTATTATTATTATTATTATTATTATTATTATTATTATTATTATTATTATTATTATTATTATTATTATTAAAGCCTCTAAGGCTTCCCATTTCTCTCTGCTCCTTTCCATAAGCTGGTGTTCCAACCACCTGGCCTATGGAGTAGGGCAGGGTGGCAGTTGTGGGAAACACTTGCTTTATCAACCTTTATCAACCTTTTGTTCTCCAATTGCCTCAAATTCTCTAGTTGTATGGCCAACTCTGCCATCTTTTCCAGAAGGATAGAATTTACTGACCCTTCCAGTTTTTGCATATTATCGGTCTCTCTTCCAATCTTTTAAAATATGTTGTACAGTAAAAAAAGACCAAGAAAAAATAAAAGATTCCATCTGCGTATAAGGTAGGGAAGGACTTTGTAACAGCAGCTGCAATTTTGCCAGCACCAGAAAGAGCATTGCTATATCCTGAAAACCATTATCTTCCTTCACAACATTAGAAGTTAAGATACCCATGATACCCAGAGCACATTGGGCACCACTTGTAGGCTCAATTTGCTTAACAATTATAGTTTTATTACAACCTTATTAACCAAGAGTACCTCACTTATAACCCGACTAACCTAAACAATAGGAAAAGGAGATTAAAGAATACTATAATGAAACTGTAAGGATATCAGTTCCAAGGAACGATTCTCCCTGCCATAATCAGCAGGATTTCTTCTGCTGGAACCTGGAGCAACCAGAACCCGGAGCCTCAGCTGGAGCCCAGAGCCGCGAAGCCTTCCCTCAAGCAGTTCTCTCTAGGGGCGTCCCAAAGTGGAGTGACGAAAAGGCAAAACTATCCCCACTCTCCAAGGGTCCTGCCTCCTGTTTTTGGCTCACATTTATACCTCCTCTCAGAATTTGTTGAAGGACATTTTTCAGCTGGTTAACAACCAATCTCCCCTACATGGTGGTTCGACCTCTTTTTTTTTTTAATTTTAATTTTATTAATTTATTCAGATCACAAACATCACCTGCTCTCTCACAAGTCTTTTTCCCATCCCCCACTTGTCATCTGAACAAAAAACATGTTTATCTCTCCTTCATGTCTTAATCGCATCATTTGTAAAGCTGGACTGACACTAGCATTTACACACTAGAGATGACTGAGGAATAAGTGCCACACTGTGCGTTGACATACTGTGTGTGCTTAACATAGTGTCCAGATGTATGGTAAAGGTAGATCATTTCTAGCCAGGATCAGGGCAAGACTCCAGGGTACCATGTCTCAGCGTGTTTAAGCTGAAGGCATGATGGCCTGATTTCACAGATACCTTTTAGATGCTCACATAGTTACTGCCTCAGAAACTGAAGCCTAGATGAAGGTCTACAGCTATGAGATGACATCCTCTTCCAAATGCTGGTGAGCCACAAGCTGCTGCACCTTGCTGATGGTAACTGGCCCCGCTCACCTGCTCTCACCTTCTATAAGCCTAGCAGTTTCCTCAGCCAGAGACAGTTTCATTTCTTTTAACAGCCAAGGTTTTAATTTTGTTTATTTATTTATTTTTAACACTTGTGGCTACCTCTCCTTTGAAAGCCATGTGTTCTGCTCGTATTTTTAGATTAGGAGTTCTGTGTTTCTGAGAAGTGCAGCCTGCTGGCCTCGTGCCTCACGTGCCTTATGCCTTTGGATGGTGCGTGTTGAACCTCGAGGTTGTTGTTCGGGGTCACCATAGGCACAGGGGCTCTCTAGTTCTCACTCACCACTTTCCAGTCATGAATTCAACTTTCCTGAGCCAGTTTTCTTACTTGTGAAATGAGAATAATTTCAGTGCTGTACTGCTTTGAGAGGATGAAAAAAACCTGGTAGATATGAAAGCATTTTTGATAGTTTGAGTTTGCCCTGCACAGGAATACCAGCCTTTGTTATAGCTTAAACGTATGTATTTGGCTTCTTTCCATTTTTTTTTGTACTTACTGTCTTCTCAGGTAACTGTGTTCTTAAAAACATTAATAAGAACAAAATAAAAAGCATATAACATCTCAATTTGGTGTGCAATGATAAGACTGTAATGTTGTTTTTTGCTTTTGTCGACCAATATTTTACACACCTTGCATATTTTACATTCACCATGACAGCAAGATTAAAGCTATGTGTTAAGTTAACTCCAAGGAGTCCTGTCTGTGCACCTCAGTTTTGTGTCCAAGCTGTGATTTGGTTGTACTCACTAGGGTCCACCATATCAAAACCTGGGTGAGATGAATAGCAATCAAGAGAAGACCCACTTAAGAAAAGCAAGCCATAACTCTTTCTATTGTTATACCCTGCTAATGGTTGGTCCATAATTTATTCTGAAAGGGAGAGCAGCCATACCAGGATGGTGGCAGCATCTTTTCTTCTCTCCTTTCTTTCCGGCATGCAGGTGGGCCTCGAGTGGATAGCCTACCTTTCTGTAGGACCCTGCAGTACAGGACTATCCAAGATTGGTTTCTATTCCTCTCTCTGATTTGCCTCTTCATTTTCTTGCCCTCTCTTTGCCCAACCTCAGCCTCTCAGGGTGGTTATACACTAGTCCCAAGGCGTGCCAATCTGTAACCTCATAGTGTGGAGTTTCACTTATTATAAAAATTCCAATTTTGTGGCATATATGCCGTCGAAGTAGGATCTTACGATTCTTCGTATTTCTTCAGTGTCTGTTGTTATGTCCCCCTTTTCTGATTTTGTTTATTTGGATACTGTCTCTGTGCCTTTTAGTTAGTTTGTCTGTTTGTCTATCTTGTTGATTTTCTCAAAGAACCAGCTCTTGGTTTTGTTGATTCTTTGGACTGTTCTCTTTGTTTCTAATTTATTAATTTCAGCCCTGAGTTTAATTATTTCCAGACATCTATTCCTCTTGGGTTTTTCTGCCTCTTTTTTTCTAGGGCTTCCAGCTGTGTTGTTAAGTTGCTTATGGGGGATGTTTCCAATTTCTTTTTAAAGGCACTTAGTGCTATGAATTTTCCTCTTAGCATTGCTTTCAATGTATCCCACAAATTTCGGTATGTTGTTCCTTCATTTTCATTGAATTTCAGGAAGTCTTAAATTTCTTTCTTTATTTCTTCCCTGACCCAGGTGTCATTAAGTAGGGAGTTGTTTAGTTTCCATGTATGTGTAGGCTTTTTGTTATTTCTGTTGTTGAAGTGCAGCCTAAGACCATGGTGATCTGATATGATACAAGGTATTATTTCAGTCCTCTTGTATCTGTTGAGGCTTGCTTTGTGACCTACTATGTCATCAATTTTGGAGAAGGTTCCATGGGGTGCAGAGAAGAAGGTATATTCCTTTTTGTTTGGGTGAAAAGTTCTGTAGATATCTGTTAGATCCATTTGATTGATGGCATTGGTTAATGATGTTATTTCTTGGCTTAGTTTCTGTTTCAATGACCTATCCTTCAGTGAGAGTGGGGTGTTGAAGTTTCCCACTATTATTGTGTGGGGATCGATGTGTGGTTTAAGCTTCGTTAATAGATCTTTTACAAATGTGGGTGCCCTTGTGGGAGCATAGATGTTCAGAATTGTGATGTCATCTTGGTTGATTTTTCATTTGATGAATATGAAGTGTCCTTCCTCATCCCTTTTGATTAATTTTGCTTGAAAGTTTATTTTGTTAGATATTAAAATGGCTACACCAGCTTGCTTCTTGTGACCATTTGCTTGGAATATTTTTTCCAGCCTTTTACCCTGAGGTAATGTCTATCTTTATGGGTGAGATATGTTTCTTGAATGCAGAAGAATGTTAGATCTTGTTTATGCATCCATTCAGTTAGTCTGTGCCTTTTTATTGGAGAATTGAGACCATTGATGTTGAGAGATATTAACGACCAGTGACTGTTAAGAGTCTTAATTTTGATGTTGGTTCCAGTAAAGAGTTTGTGTGGTTGTGTTTTTTCGATGGTGCAGTTATCTATTTCCTGTATACTTTTGGTTGTGGCTTGTCCCTTTTGGGTGGAGTTTTCCTTCTAGTAAATTCTGTAAAGCCAGAATTGTAGATACATACTGTTTAATTTGTTTTTGTTATGGAATATTTTGTTTTCTCTGTCAATGGTTATTGATAGTTTTGTTGGCCAAAATATATAAAGAGCTCAAGAAATTAAACACCATCAAACCAAATAACCCAATTGAGAACTAAACAGAGAATTCTCAACAGAGGAATATTGAATGGCTGAGAAACACTTAAAGAAATGCTCAGTGTCCTTAGTCTTTAGGGAAATGCAAATCAAAACAACTCTGAGATTCCATCTTATACCCATCAGAATGGCTAAGATAAAAAATTCAAGTGATAACTGCATGCTGGTGAGGATGTGGAGAAAGAGGAACACTCCTTCATTGCTGGTGGGAATGCAAACTAGTATGCCACTTTGGAAATCAATCTGGCACTATCTCAGAAAACTGGGAATAAGGCTTCCTCAAGACCCAGCTATTCCACTCCTTGGAATATACCCAGAAGATGCTCTAGCACACAACAAGGACATATGCTCAACCATGTTCATAGCAGCCTTATTCATAATAGCCAGAACCTGGAAACAGCCTAAGTGTCCCTCAGTAGAAGAATGGATAAAGAAACTCGTGCATTTATACTATGGAATACTACTCAGCTATTAAAAACAAGGAATTACCGAAATTTGTAGACAAATGGATAAAACTAGAAATGATCATGAGTGAGTTCACCCAGAAGCAGAAAGAGTCAAATGGTATATACTCACTTATATCTGGACACTAGCCCAAGGGACATGTCCCATGAAAGTCTTCACTTACCAGGGAAGTAGGACAGAGGGGAAGATATCCTATTGGGACTGTAGGTGACAGAAGCATGGAAGAATGGAGAAATAGAAGCATCCAGAGGGTCCTAGAAACCTACAAGAAGAACATTATGATGGGCGGATCTGGGCCCAGGGGTCCTGCTCAAACTATGGCTCCAGCCAAGGACAGTACAGGCCATAAACTTCGAACCCCTACCCACATCTAGCCAACGGACAAGACATTCTCCACAGTTGAGTGGAGGGTGGCGTCTGACTTTCAAAGGAACTCTGGTGCCCCATATTTGACCACATCCCCTGGATGAAGAGGCCTGGTGGCATTCAGAGAAAGGATATCAGGCTACCAAGAAGATATTTGATACCCTATGAGCATATATAGGGGGAGGAGGTCCTCCTTAGTCACAGTCATAGGGGAGAGGAGTAAGGGGAAAATGGTAGGGAGGGAGGAATGTGAGGATACAAGGGATGGGATAACAATTGAGATGTAATATGAATAAATAAATTAAATATTTTAAAAAAGGAAGGAAAAGTTGCAAAAAGAGTTGCTTGTCAGTAGGTTTGAGGTGAGGGGTGGGTATGGTCATGTGAGGATGGCATCCAGCTTCTGAGAGAGAGTAGGGAAAGGGGGAGAGGCCAGAATAGGTGGAAATTATGAGAGTAAGTAGTAAGAGAGGAGAATGCCAGGATCCTAGTCTGCACTTGGAATTCTTGTCCACAAGTGCTGCATTGATTTTCCAAGCATGTGGCCACGGTGGGAATACAAAGTGGGAACTTGAGCCATTTGTCACTGCCCCTTGAGTGGGGAGGGAAAATTACAAAATCTTACATGTCTTTGACATGCCATTTTTCACTGCAACAAGTGGGCAGATGGCTACCTAGAATGTACTGGGAAAGGGATGGGTCGTTTTGTGGTAATTACGTTTGTAATTTATTTGTAAATTGTCTTGGATTTTAGTAACATGTTTTAGCTTAGAAATCTCCAAGATAGATTTCACTTCTGAACGTAACTTTCTCCACCCACCCCACTGAAGTCAGATCATTTCATGTTGATACGGAAGAAATCATATCGCCGTATAAGAGTTGTAGAAAGAGTTGAAATATACTTTACTTTTGATCATAACTGCTCCAGTTTCAACATTTCCTCTTAGGGCTGAGTAGGAAGTTGCCTGTCACGTTATAGACAAGATCACAGAGCCAAGTGCCCACTTCCCACAGAAAGGGTTATTTTTGTTTTTGTTTTTGTTTTTTTTTTCATGGATCTTCTGGGACTTAGCCACCATGGAAGCTATACTTCCCAGAGTTCTATTATTCATCTCCACCAGTCTCCCTCCTTCCTCACACTCCTCGGACTCCATTCCCATCTCTTCCCTTACTGTCCACTGTCAGTGATGAGCAAGATCCCTGTGTGCTCGTTCCTGTGAACACGTCCATCACAGCGTTCTTCAGAAACCCCTCTATGTGCCTACGTTGGGTGATTTACATTGGCTGCCCCGTTACCACTGAAGTAGTGTGGAAGGGAGACACATTATGTCTTCAGTGAGATACGCTGTCCTAAAAAATAAGACGGAGGGAGATGGACGAAGACACCCGAAGAGAACCTTTGCCTTGTGCATGTATATGCATGTGCGCACGCACCATCTCATACACACATACATTCACACGTTTATACACACACTTTTCACTTTGCAAATTCTGAAGTACCTGAGGGTGTTGCTGTTGGCTTGTGTGTGTGTGTGTGTGTGTGTGTGTGTGTCTGTGTCTGTGTGTATGTTTGTGCATGTGATGTGTGTATGATGTGTGTGTGTGTGTATGTGTGTGTGTGTGTGTGTGTGTGTGTGTGTGTGTAGGGTGATGGTACTGAAGCAGCCACAGGCCACTTTTCTGTCGTAGAATGAAACATAAGAAAAGCTGTGCCAATCAGAGTACATCATGTCTTCCTTTAAGTGACAGCTGTTGTATTTAAGATAAGAACTTGGCTCATTTACTCCCCATCTCTGTTTTATTCAAACCCGTGCATTTTATGAATATATTTTGAGCTTAATCAAAGTTGTTCAGAACACATTTCCCAAATCCAACTAAATACTTGCCGGTATTTTTTAACTGACATTTTTTTTTCTTTAATCACCTTCTATAAGACTCATGCGGGCTGAATCGTGAATAGTAAATTATGCTCTTGCCAGTGATATACAGTTAGTGTAGATATTCAGAAATTTTAAATGAGCATTTCTCATGTATGAAGTTTTTAAGGTCGTTAACATAGAATAATGGTTTGGTTTGAAAATCAAAGATCAATACCTCGTTAGAGTTTAAATAATAAATTTCTGGGACGCATCTGAGTTTAATTCCACAAATCCTCCAGGCACACATCTTCCTTATGAATTCAGTCCATTCCTGTGGTACCTCATTAAGGAGCCTGTCTCTTAATATCTTCATAAAATCACTATTATTTTTAAATGTAAGTGTAAGATAATCCCGTTGAAACTTAGTTGCAATACAGATGTCTAAATGTTATATGAGGTGGGGGAGTCTTAAGCTGAGTCCCAGCTGCCTCAAGCGCCCCCATGTTGGCTGTCTTACTTAACACCAGGTTTCAAGTAGCTTTGGTGTTTTTAATGTTGTAGACAATGAGGTCCCTGCAGAACTTCAGGTGGGTTGATGGATAAGTTCTAAAAATGCTCAACATAGACTTTAGTATCAAAGGCTGACAGGCTGCGACCAGTGGAGGTGGGGGTGGGGCAGCTTCAGAGAAAAGGGGGAAAGTCCAGAGTGTTTGGGAAAGCAAGTTTAGGCTTCGGCCAGTATGGGAAAGAAGGAGATAGGAAGAAAGTAATGGAGAAGATATTTTTTTCCCGAGTTTGGACTTGTCTAGATTAGGTCTCCGAAGAGGTGGCAGGCTCAGCAGTGCAGCACGGTGAAAACTCTGGTAAATACGTGATCTGTTAAGGGTATCATTAGTTCTCCCCGCTCCTTAGCACCATCAGGTGAATTATGGTGGAAGGAGGGAATAGGGGTGGACTCATGACCTACCGATTGGCAGGCCCAGTTGCCTTAGCTCGGCTCTTAAATTTCCTTTTCTGCTTTAAAAAAAAAAATGTGTGTTAGTGTTTTTGCCTGCATTTAAGTACACTAGGTACATACATGCAGGACCTGTGGAAGCCAGGGAAGGGTGTCCCATCCCCTGGGACTGGAGTAATAGCTGGCTCTATGTCCCTGTCTGGGTGCTGGGAGCTGAACTCAGGTCCTCCTGGTTAAAAGCAGCAGGTGCTATGTCTCTGCAGACCCAGGACTTAAAACTGAGTCAACAATAGTATGTAATGCCTTGGGTAGTTTCGAATGTCAGGGTTCCACCCAGGGCCAGAGTTAGAACTTAGATTCCATTTCTTTTTCCTGGCCCAGAATAAGTAGCTTGCCTTTTCATAAAGGCCAGGTACCTCTGGCTTTTTATATGATCATTAAAATGGTAATTATATGCTAGCTAAAATCCAAAGAAGTGGCAAAGTTGATGTTTACATTTCTGGCACTACCAGAGACTCAAAGCCAGCATGAGGGAGGGGTCATCCTCTAAGGTCTCTACGCCCTACTGTAGAAATGACAGGAATATTGAGGAGACTCTATGACTGCTATCTGGCGTGGTTCCATCAAGTCCCCATGAGTTAAGTAGGACCGAAGCCAACAATCGAACTCTGAAAGTAAAGAGAATAAAGCAAGGACACTCCAGGTAGAAAGTGATGTGAGAGTGGAGGCAGGGGTTTGAATGTCTTTCAGAAAGCAAACATAACTGCATTACATTGGGCGAAATAGTCTTTGTACTTGAAGAATAAAAATGATAAAAATAGGATTGAAGATGTAGGTAGAGGCCAAAATTTGAAGGAACATAGAATTCCTTTGGTTGCTCTCAAGTTTTAGTTTTGATTAGATTAGGGGGAAACCTGCTTAGAAGCAATTTTTGACTCAGTTAAATTTTGAATTCCCTCCTGAGCTAACTGTGTCTTGGAAGGAGTGATTGATGTCTCCTGGGGCTAATGGCTGAGGCATTGTTTCCCCGAGCAGGATTCTTTGGCCCAGAACACACATCTATGAATAGTGATGTGATGGCCACAGAGGCACCTGCTTGTCAGACCCTCAGGATCTGCAGGCCTCCCTGCAGCTTTTTTGTTCACCAACCTCTGCCTGGTGTTCCTCTTTTCAACATTTATCGAATGTACCCTGTGCTCTCAGAGAGATGATAACCACTTCTCTTAGCAGACACAAATTACCGGTGGTTAGTGATGTGGTTTTTGTAAAAGAAAGGATGTAGAGTTTAGACAGTCGTGGGATGAAAAAAAGTTCCAAGTACCGCTGGCTAAGATGATTTTTTTTTTCATTTCATATAAAAGCCCACATGGAAAGATTCATAGTAGCTATCTTTTCCTCCTTCAAAGCCTTTTGGGATCGGCAGCTGTCTTCAGCATGTATGAGTCCCCCAGCAGTGGGACCCTCAGTGTGTATAATCAGACTGATAGGATGCTGAACGTGTGGGACGATTTTAGTAAGTTGATGCACATAGTATCTAACTAGTTATCTGTTGTCTAGGTGGTGATAGCTCATCAGAGACCAGGTTGAGGCATCCGAATAGTGTCAACATTCTGGAAGGACTTTCTTGAAACATGTTAACATCTGCAATGGAGGCAGCTGCTCGTATGAACTTATTTGCTGCTTTCAGCCTGTTCGGAGCTAAAGACCCACCAACACATGTAAAACTGGAGTTTCCATGTTTAGATGTATACATCTTAAGGTTCTCCTTTTGAACTCTATATTTACATACCTCCTCATCCATGAGCATCACAGCCTGGGGACACATGGATGATTCTGTATCAGCTGCTGCAAAATGAAGCTTGTCTCTCCCCTCTACACATACACACTCTCACACACACACACACACACACACACACACACACACACACACACACATCTTACCACAAGGGGAATATGAGCTGTTTTACTCTGGACCCAAATATGACTGACCATGGCCCCCCGCCCCCCCAAAAACAAAAAACAAAAAAAGAAACTGCAGTTTCAGGTTGCCTCTGACACAATATTCTACTGGGGAATTGGTTCCACAAGATCTTACTAGTTACAGAACAATGAAAGGCATACATCACGGCACGTTTAAAGCACAGTGGGACCGTCAGGCAGTAAGTGTACCTTGGGTGCAATCTGGTGGCATTCTTAGCCTTTGGCTTGGTAGAAGCTAATGGTCTCTTTGTACATTCCAAAACAGTTTGCCTCCTACTCAGAAGGTTGGTTGTTAGGGCAAAGGCTGTTGTGGGCAAGGAATGGTTGTTACTGCGGTTAAAGATGGCTTAGGGTGCTTTGGCTCTGGTCTGCAAAGTCCCATCTCTTCACAGCCCCTGAATTTTGGGGGGCTTTTTCTTTTTATTCTGAGGACTTTAGTTCATGTTCCCAATCCCATAGATATCATCCTAATTATCTATCTGCTTTCCCCAAATGGAAATTTAGGAGTTTTCCTAAGTTCCTTTCCACGCTTTCTCTGATCAAATGTTACTCTTCTTATAATGGCTGCCCTTACATTTTACCCATTTTATCCTCCCTTGTGTCCCAGAGCTCTTAAGAGGCTTAATAACCTTTTGCCCCCTTTGATTTCTCTTTCAATATTAGCCATGGAAGTTGCTTACAAATATCACAGTGTCATACTGCGAATCAACACCCTTCAATATTGCTCATCACACTTGGTACAGCTATCAACACTTCGCCTTTAAACCAGTGCAGATGTCACCTCCTGCTTAGCCTCATCCCCTCTGGCTGTCTTCTTTGCCTGTCATCCCTTCGTGACTTCAGTAGATTCCTAGGTACCTTGCTTTCATTCTTGCAGCCTGAAGACCGTTATCCTATTTGGAAAAGATCTGTTTGAAGCTGTAATGAGGGATCTTCAGATGAGATTTCACTGTGTTACCATTTTAGTCACGTGTGTCCTTACGAAAGCGAAGCACAGATAGGTGTTTATATTCTCGGTGAGGTTCCAAGGTGATAGGTTTGAAAACTGGAGTGATAAATCAGAAGTCAACAGATGCTAACACCCATGAGATGCTAAAAGAGCCAAGGAATAAACTTCCCTTAAATCTTCTAAAGGAGCCTGACCGCTGACACCTTGGTTTGTGCTGAGTGGTGCTAACTTCAGAAGGCCACCCTTTTGCCAGAGATGTAGGGGAACTACTTCTGTAGCTGCAAGCCAGTGGGTTTGTCCTAACTTGTTACAGCAGCTATAGAAATTGATACAACTGTTAGTCTTCTTATTTCCCTGAACATTTAGGGTTCTCATACATTTGCTCACAACCTGGAATGTCCTTTCATTGCTTTCTTCCTGAGAAATCCATGCTGTAAATCCTTTGCTGACTTGGACAAGCCAGCATGTTTTCCTAGCATGCTGGCTCTAAGTGTTTTGTCTTCAGTTTTCAATGCATCCGTTATCCATGGTGTGGTGCAAGAGGCACGGTAGCTGGTGGTTAGGGATCCAGGCCGCTTGGTTCAGTCAGAGATGGTCAGAGTGGTAGTGTATGAGTCACCTCTCTAAGCTGTTTTCTTATCTGTAAAATGGTAGTAAGAAACCACCTGCTTACTGTGTGGACTGACTGAGATAATCTATGTAAAGATTGTGTCTGGTAGGAAGTATGACCCCAGCGAGGGTTAGCTGCTTGCTCTTAGAAAGCTCCACTTTTCTAGTTTTCTCTTCACTAAAGTAGGAGATTTCTGGAAGGAAAAGGGGAATTCTTTTAAAGGAAAGGCCTGGCATTATGACGGTGGCGGTTTGTGTCTAAGTAATATATAATGGATAAATGACTAAAATTGTGTTTTTACTATAGGCCTTAATAATGATATGTTATGCTCATATGTTGAACTCTTTTAAAGGAATTCCCAGTCTTGGTTGTTTTTTTTTCATCTTTTAAAAATGCAGAGTCACATTTTTTTTTTTTTATCTATACAATGTGGCATCATGGCAGTCCTTTCATTTTTATTCAGGACTTGTAAAATATTTTTATTAATTAGGATTTGTTGAATAATAATTATTCTTTTATAATAGTTAATACAGAAAGGTATTATGGCAGCCAATTTCCTTTTATCAGCTAATTTCCCAATGATTGACACAGAGAGACTATGACTTATTTTACAAGCTTAAAGTACTGGAACTGGGCAGATATCAGCCCTCTAAGCTACTTAGCTCTCTCTCAGTTACACAGAACAAGTTACTTATCAATAAGTTGTCATTTCTTGGCTGAATCTGCTACATTAGGCTATGTCCATATTTTTCCATCATCTTCTCTTCCTCCCACTTCTTCCCGCTGCCTTGTGGTCTCCCAACCCCAATCCTGGGAACCTAAAATCTACCTCCTTCTCTTCTGTCAAGTCACAGGCTTTAGCAATTTTATTAACCAGTCAACTTAAAATTAGGTAGAGCAAGTTTTATACAACAAAGATGGGTGTACTGAGAACTGTGCTTATCTGGGCAGCAACCAGGTCTTGGGGGCCAGGAATTAGCACTAGAATACATAGCACCGGACCAACCCCCAACAAAGAGTTATAGTCAATGTGTTTCGGTTATATTCACCCAACTTTCTCCTCAGCTCTTCCCAGATACATCCCCACCTTCACACCTCCTACAACTTCATGTCTTATTTGTTCTCTCTCGCGCCCTGTCTCTGTCTCTGTCTCTCTCAATAACACATGGAATTATTCATATACTGATGTATGCGAGCCCATCTTCTGGAGTACAGTCAACCTGTCAGGAGCTATGCCCTCGGAGGAAACCTACTCTTCCTCCTGTAGAAGCCACCAACTGTCAATAGCCTCACAGTTAAGGCTAGGGTTGATACAGGTGTTTCCTTAAGGCTGAACACTCACTGACATGTATCCTTTGCACTTGATCAGTTGTGAGTTTCTGCGTTAGCTACCGTCCAGTGCACAAAGAAGTTCCTACGATGAAGTCTGAGAAGATAGTCTGCTGTTGTGTCTAGGGTGGGTATTCTTATGGATGTAAGACTCTCCTCTTCGTGATAGGGACCTTAGGATATTCTTCAGCCTCATCTATAATTTGAACATTCTATATCTTCTAGTTTGACTCTATATGAAGTTCATATAGGCTATCTGAGAGACTAAAAAGTTTTCTTGGTTAAAGAAAACTTACTCTTGAATGCAGCTCATTCGTGTGGCTTTGCAATCACAGAAGCAGAGAGATAAAGAGCGTTCTATCAAACAGGAGTGTGCAGGATTGCTGATTACTGCATGTCCCATCATCTCCTTCAACCTCATTTTACGGGACCCGCTTGGCATTTTTTGAAAAGCTAGCAAAATGATTGATATTATTCACTGGAAAAAAATACATTGTGTTGAAATCATCTTTCTGGAAACTCTTCTAAAATAATAGTGGTCATTTTTTTTCCTCCTGAGGAAACTTAAATACAGAGTTACTTTACACTCCCTGTTATTGCAAATGCTTTTCAAAGACAATGAAGTCACTGAGAGGATGTGTTACATGATTGCTTTAAAAGTCTGAAACGTATTGAGGAAACACTTGATAAATTGAAGACTAGAATATAACCCTGGGCTTTGTGTAGTTGGCTCTCATCAAAACCCTTTGCTCATAGAAAGTATATTCAGATTTTTCTAAAGATGTTTAGTAAAATATATGCTTGAGCTCTGTGCTGCTGATATCCTTAACTCTTTCACAGAGTTATCTCTAACTCACTTACCAAAAGGGTTAAAAGTTATGAATTTCACTGACATAAACCATGCATGTATTTTGTTTTACATTTTATTTATTTATAGGTACTGGAAGGCATTAAAACAGCACAAGTAATTTTTAATCAGTAGGTTTTCTTGACTCTTTTCTTTTAAATAATCCATGATAGTAATCATATAAATAAAGGCTCCTGAGTTGCTTGGCTGGACTATGGCAGTGCTAGTCTGTTAAATAGAACATAGTTAGTCTTATATTTTCTAGAATGAGCTGATTCATAATAATATTGATAGTTCTTTAAGGACAAGGACTATGTATTATTCAATTTTTAATATCTGCTCCAAGCAGACTACCTGGTATGTCATTAGTCACTAGGGGAATTCAAACTACAATTATAATGTAATTTTAATAGATATAATAAAAGAGACAATCCCAAGTGTTGGCAAGGGTGCAGAAAAGCTACAGTGCCCATTCATTATTGGCAGAAATGTAAAATTACAGTCACTTTGATAAGACAGTTTATGGTTGCTTAAAACTTTAAGTTCACCATATGACTCCCCAGTCCCCCTGCAGGGTATCTACCCGAAAGGAATGCATCTGCTCTTTGCTCGCCAGTGTCCTCTAATCACTGGACAGATGCACATAACACAGATGACTTCTTCTCATACTTTTCTCTAGGCTTAGGTCACAATTAATGATCTACACGGTCAGCATTAGAAAGACAAGACAAGGTGACATTGACTTTTCATTGTCTCGGTAATATTTTATATCCATTAGAAAATTGATAATTTTGGAAAATATGTAATGTACATATTTGCATTAGATATAGGTTCATTTGTGTTAAATAATTATGGACTCATTAAACATAGCTTAAATATACTTTAAAAATTAAAACTTATATATAAATATAAAGTTACTACAGTACATCAAAGAATAACATCCCCTTTCCAAATCCATGTACATTATAACCTCTAAAATGAATTTATTTAGCAATAGGCTTTTGAAAATCTAAGCACTGAAGGAATAGACATACTTCACTACTATGAGTTTCAGTTACAGTGTGGCCTTTCCGTTATGTCAAGAGGAAAAGACACAGAGACATGCACTAGAAAATGACTGTGTAATAATGGAGGCAGTGTCTGGGGTTATGGAGAATCAAAAATTATTGGTGCCACAAGGTGTTAAGAAGAGAAAAAAAGACCCTTCTGTAGAGCCTTTACATCAGTGCTTTTCAACCTGTGAGTCACCACCCCTTTGGGGTCAAATGACCTTTCCACAGGGGTTGCCTAAAACCACTAGAAAACACAGATACATACATTTTGACTATAATAGCAGCAAAATTACAGTTATGAAGTAGCAATGAAAATAATTTTATCGTTGAGGATCACCATAACATGAGGAACTGTATTAACGGGTTATAGCATTAGGGAGGTTGAGAACCGTGGTTCTAGGATGATCTTAGACCCCCAAACCCAGAGAGAATAGCTGTATATTGCTTGGCACAATTAGTGTTACTACATTAGGGTGGTACTAAGAGTCTAACACATGTATTGTTCAGAATAAAATACAGACATTTTAATACCAAAGAAATCATTAAATCGTTTTATTGGTGAAAACGTGTAGGTTTCAAATTACACAATAATTGGCAGCTCATATTTCACAGGTGTCATAGTATATCTGAATCGAAATTATAATGTCTACTAAATACCCACTTTGTGTTGATCACTGACCTGTATAAAAACCAAGGCTGATTCTAAAAGCTGGGGAAAGAGTTCTCTGATTGATTCATTTATAAGTGGAATTAAGTGCTTGTGAATTTTAACATAATAAAAGATATATGTCGGGGCTGGAGAGATGGCTCAGAGGTTAAGGGCGCTGACTGTTCATCCAGAGGTCCTGAGTTCAATTCCCAGCAACCACATGGTGGCTCATAACCATCTAGTATGAGATTTGATGCCCTCTTCTGGCCTGCAGGTATACCTGCAGCCAGAGCACTGTATACATACATAAATCTTTAAAAAAATATATGTCACACACTATGAATTTGCGTATGCATTTTGTTTAGATTTTTATGAAATTTCAGGTGTTGAAGGGTTTGTATATGGATAGTTTTATTCCTGACATATTTCTTGAAAAACTTATTTCTTTAATAAAGCCATTCTCAACTTGTGGGTCGAATGACTTTCACAGGGGTGACCTAAGACCATCAGAAAACACAGATGTTTACATTATGATTCATAACAGTAGCAAAATCCCAGTTACGAAGTAGCAAAGAAAATAGTTTTGTGGTTGGGGGTTGCCACAACATGAGGAACTGTATTAAAAGGTCACAGCATTAGGAAAGTTGGTAGTCAGGGCTTTAATATAAATGTGGGTGGATCTTGGACAGCTTACTTATCTGTGACAGTAGCAATCTGTCACACCGAATGTAAGTATTTTTTATTTAATTAATTTTTAATTAATTAATGTATAATAATATTGGCAGAATTTTCCTATTCCTGGAAAATGTATTTTTACACTTCAGCATTTAGAAAAAAATATAAAAGATACATAGGCAGCCGAAGTGACTTTTTGCTGTTTATCACAAGCTTCAAATAATACTAGAATATATTTTCATGAGCATTTGCTCACAGGTGTGTGTCTTTTGCAATGAGGGAACAAACTAGTAGGGTCCTTCCTGTGTGGTAACTACAGTGCCATCTGCTGAGAACCTCAGGTATTTCCAGGAAAAGCAAATAACCTGTCTTAACTGTGTGTAGTCTTCCCTCATGAGCTCAGAGAGCTGTTTTCATTTAACGAAATTATCTTACAAGTTGGATATTAATGTCTTTATTCTACCTGAGTGAATTTTAGGCTCCCTGTTACGTGACCCACCCAGATAGATTGTGCTCTCATTTCTGCCTAGGTCTGCCTCAGAGTCCAAAGTCCTTCAGGAACAACCTATTGTTTTTCCTAATTTTGAATGGATTTTTAAAGAAGTGTAAGAAATTCCTGGATCTTAGGTAAAAGGTTAGAACTTGAATCCTGACCATGCTGTCTCTGAACTCAGATTCCATGTACTTTTATTTTACGTGATATATACACTTAAACTTTAAGTGTACACCGGATCACTGTTAACCCAGGCACAGTGCTGTACAACAGACGTCTAGGATTTAATGATCTGGCATAGTTAAAACCTCATACAATGGCTTTGGTAGCTACTCTCTGTTCCCCGTGACAAGCCTATGACAACCATTTTTCTACTCCTGGACTTACCTCATTTAAGTGCTATATGGAAGTAATCTTTCTTCTTCTATGGTTGGGCTATTTCACTTACATGCCATAAGATTCACCCATGTTGTTGTAATGAGAGATTTCCTTACAGATGCTGAACAACACTTCCTGTGCACATGTTCACGTGGGGGCATGCACTACCTTTGTTCAGTGAAGTCTAAATGACCTGTTAGTGGTCCTTTAGGTTGTTTGTATTTCTTGGCTATTATGACTGTTTTTACAGAGTCCATGAATATGTTAATGTGGTTTTTTTTGGAATAAATAATGTAATGTGGGGGTTGCTAAATAGTATGATAGTTTAGTTTTCAGTCTTCAGAGAAATTTCAAAACATTCTCCACTTTAAATTCCTACCAACAGTATATATATGTTCCAGTTTCCCACAACTCCACCAATACTTACGTTTCATCTGTAGTAACCATAGTTAATTAGCATTTAAGCATTTCACAGACTCCTATTCGTTGAAGTCTTGTGACAACTCTAGGAAATAAAGAAATTCCCACTCTTTACATATGAGGAAAATGAGATTCAGACAGCTCAAATAACTGGCCATAGCCACAAGCTCCTGAGTATCAGGAGTAGGTTGCAGCATTTATGCCTGTGGGTAGCTCTGCCTTTCACCGGATGGAGATAAATAGCATGCATTTCATTGGCTGGATATTAGCATAAATGATGTGTTACAAGGCACTTTGCTGAAAATGTTGAAAGAAAGGTTAGTTATTATGGTTGCTTTTCTTTACTGTGGAGGAAATGTCAGGGTATTCATTTTCCTTCTAATAAGTTTTTATGGAATTTAAATACTGTTGCCATAGCTTAATACTGCTGATGTTTTTCTCGAAGTCTCCTTTGAAGCAAAATACTTGCTTGCTTAACTTAATGGGTAAAACTAAATACAAAACTATACTACTAGCTTAGTAATTCATGTTTTATAATTATTTCTTGATGCCTGAGTTGTCTTAACTAAGGATTATTTGTGAAAGCTAATTAATCTTTTATTAATATGCTAGTATTTAGTAAGACTCATGAGAAGAATTTTTAATTACTTTCAGTAAATTATTCATTATTGTGTAGTTTTATTGCAGAGAATGTTGGCTCTTCTTTGATACCTACCTATTTAATTAATGGAATAATTTTAGATGCCTTAAGATAAACTTTCTCATTAGGGTTCCATATCAAAAATTTTGACTAAAGTTATTGATGGCCTTTAATGACTAAGGCTAATGTTTTCTTTGATAGTTTCAATGTCCTTTCACTGCATGTGAGCCTTCATAGTCCAACATGCCTTTTCTTCCTTCTCATCACCGTGACCTTCGTCTTCATCTTCTCCATCTTTTCCAGGGCATCTTGTGTTTCTCGGAGCCATCTTTTGATGGTCTGAACTGAATATGATAGTTTAATTTCTGGCAAAGGATAAGATAAGAATGTGAAGACGTTTACGTTCACTTTCATTTTTAGTCACTATGCAGATGTTAGGTATGATGCAGCTGGGTTGTGGGCAGATACCGGCAAATGCCCTCATCACCAATGGCCAGTTTCCTTCCACTGTGCTTAGCTACAACAGGACCACACACATCACAGACACGTGCATCCTGATGCTCAGGTGCATTTTGTACTTTTTTTTTACATAATCCTCATGATGGTTCTTATTGTGCTGTTTTGCTAAAATGAACGAAACTGAGATCATTCAGATAGGGAAGATCTTAGTTGCCACTGTCAATTTAAAAATAGCTTTCTTCTTCACAGAGGGTCTTTGGTGGTATGATCCAATACTCAATCCATTTAAATATTACTTTGAATAACAACAAATATTCTTTGCTCTGCTTTTGAAAAGTTGTGGCAAAACCCAAAGCGTATATAAGTCATTTAAAGTTTGTTTTTAGAGAAAGATTGTTCTCTCTCTCTCTTTTTTTTATTTATTATTTTCTCATGCAATACATCCTGACTGCAATTTTTTCTCCCTCCACTCCTCCCAATCCCCTTCACTTTTCCTTTCTCCCCCAGATCCACTCCTCCTCCTTTTTTTCTTGATAAAAGAACAGGCCTCCCCGGGATATCAACCAAACACAGCACAACAAAGATATGATAAGACTAGGTAGAAACCTTCAAATCAAGGCTGGACAAAGCAATCCAATAGGATGAAAAGGGTCCCAAGAGCAGGGGCCACCGTTAGGAGTCTCACAAAAACACCAAGCCGGCAACCGTGACATTCGAGTTTTAGTTTTAGGTAGGGGAGTTTGTGTTCTGTCTGTGTAGCGGTGTGAGACCCATTAGCTTCGGTTAGGGCTGGGGTCTTGTGACTTTGAGAGCCAACCATGCCTCTTTCTTCCTGAGGAGTCTCACCAAATGTGTGCCAGAGTGGTGATGCTGAGGATCATTCCTACCCTTGAGATGAGAGAAAACAGTGTTGAAACAAAAACGACTTCAGTAGTGACCAGTGGCGCAATCCTAAATGTTTGGGGGCTGGGAGTAATTTCTGGACTCTTGAGAGCTTGCCAAATTATGGTATTTATGGGAAAAATAATTATTCCTGAATATTCCTTGCTACTGGATTGATGAATAATTTTAAGACTTATATTATACCATGAAAGGAAGTTTCACTAGAAACAGATTTTGTTTACAAGAATAGATTATTATTTTAACCAACATAGAGTGTATGAAAATAGCACTTGTAATGAGTCTGAAAGCTGTTGTCATGGTTACTTTGATCATTAAAATATACCCACCCCCTTTTTCTTTATCCTGGAAAGAAAGCGAAACATCTGTCTGTGAGTTTTTAGGATGATAAATAACATTAATTTATCCCAATTCATCGCTAAAGTGCTTTATCAAACGAGATACCTTCTTTAGCAAAGACAGCATTGAAGGAAACTTCGTAATTCTCATGAAAGTCCTCTGGAAGTCTGTCTGAAAAGTTATTTGAATAAAAGCTAGTCATCATATAATAAGATCAGAAAGACAGCTTTCAGTGGCTCAGTTACTATTCATGGTCAAATATTAATTGTTTAATTGGTCTTAAAATGTGTATGGGGCGCAACTCAATCTAGTGCTATAGAAGATATGAAATAAAGCAAAGGAAAATTGTAAGTTACTTGAAAAAACTAAAACATACAGAAGGGAATTTACAGTATTTTTAGATCAGAGCATTTAGTTTCCACTATTTTTTTTTTTTTAAAGTATGTCATAGTATCGAGGAAGAGTTCTGTGTAAGAAAGCAAATGTGCAGAATCATGGTGATCACCTAGAGGTTGGAGTTTTAAAACCTGTTTTGTTTAGGATGTTATTACTGTGTTTACCACAAAAAGCATTAATTGAAAAACCCGTTACTGTACACCCTTATGTGGGGGATGGTCACTGTTCACACGTATGGGTTCAGTGAACGCACTGGCCTTTGCTTGTAGTCATCTTCTGCTTGGTACCACCTTCCAGGCCCTCTTTAGCCACCCACTTCTGACTCATTCTCAGCAGTACAGTCTTGCAAGTGTACAACTTCTAAATTACTATTGCACCTGCTGCTCCAATGCACACGTTTAGACTCTATGAGCCTTTAAACTCACGAACTGCTGTGATTTTTATGCCCTGCGCTAAATACTGTAGATACAAGGGTTATAATGCGATAAACATCATCCTGTGTTTCAAATGTTCTCTACATTAATATGCAATACGCAACAAATTACTGCAAATTTACTGTTCTGCTCTAGAAACACCCTTTATAATATCTCTTCTCGGATTTTATAGTCAGCTTTCGGTAAATTATAATGTTTATTTGTTTTGTTTTTAGCTCTCATGGCACCAGCTTTGTGCTGTACAACCAATATGCATCTTGGAGTTTTCAGTTGTTATGAGACATAATAAACCAAACTTGAAGGTATAAATCTTTGTACAAACAGATTGCCAATTATTTGACAAACTATTATACTTCACTAAAGGGTGCTATGAGTAGTTTCATTCAGTTTTGAAACCTAACAGTGTGTATGACCTAGTGAGAAGGAGCCTAGCAGAGCATGGGGACTTGACTGGGCATGACAACGGAGGAGACAGGGCATGTGCCTGCTATATGGTAGCCTCTGGATGGGGGAGGCTGAACTGCTCTAGGCAACTGAAAGTCAAGTAGGGGTTTTTTTTTCAAAGTCTTAAATAGGTGGTTTGAAAGCTACAATATGACCTTGTCCTTGAGTCCAACACATCAGGAGTTAAATTAGTGACTGTGGAACCTGAAGCAGTCCTGTTCCTACGTGCTCCTCTTCAGGTGCTATCTTTGCCCATCCTCCAAAGGGCTTTTAAATCTGAATACATTTTTTTTGGTTTTCCCCTCTCATCTCCTCAACTGCAGGAGGTCCAAGAGGTGCTCTTCTATGTTCAGGTCATTCCATGAGGTATTTCTAAACTACTGTTCTTCTAAGGAGCGTCGTGATGTTTCTGTTTTGTGCTAGGACAATGAAGAGCGAGCGTCACTGCTAGAAGCGTCTAGTTCTATCTGATACATTATTTGACAGAAAATGCCTGGAAATAAAAAGCACCCTGAGTTACGGAGGACGGGAAAACATATTCCTATAATATTTCCTGAATCCCATCCCAGTCCAGTGCTTACTGGATAGGGTGTTTAGGAGTTTATCACGGCACTAAGTCAAGGTGAGCTGAGAGTGGAGGCAGCCAGAAACAGTTCACGCGCTCTGTTCATACCTCCACCTCACCACTTAATTAGGCTGGGGCGTGCTTCACTGAAAAGTCTAGAAAAATCCAATGTAACTTGTAATTTTCCTGAAAAAAAAAACTTTCAAAGAGTAATTTTTACTGGTAGTTTTCTGGAAATACCATTTTTAACTTATAAAAGATTCACATTTCTTTTTCCCTATAAACACAAATTCCTAGCAGCCTCTATTAATCATGCTAGGCTTTTTATGGGAGTTCAGAGTTCTGTACAAAGAAGAACAAAATGGATGATTTTCCCCCACTCGGTAGAATGTAGATGAATCTTTGGTATAAATCATGTGAAGTAATATTGAGTAACCATGCATCTTATTAATTCCAGGAGTGTTTAGCTCAGAACATTTTTATGTGCACTGTAATTTATCTTAAAGACTTGGTCTAGCATTCTGATGTTCCTCTCCTACATCTGGAGCCGACACTTTCAGCTATCTGTTCCCTGTGTACCCTTCGCATCCTTTCAGTATGTTTACGCTTAACCTCTCAAGGCTGTTCTCCGCAAGTAAACACTAGGCTATGTGCACTATCTATCTTCATCTTACTGTGTGTGCCATAAACCGATGCTGAATAACTACTGAATTCTAGGCATTCACATCCTTTATCTTCTATAGTGCATTTTCTTGTTTGGCCCTTACTGCCTTATTGAATAACTCTTTATCATCTCAGTCCCTGCATGTTGATATTCACCTCAATATATTTCATAGATTCAGCAGTTTTCCACCTGGGTCTTCTCCTTGAGGTGAATGTCCTATCTGAAACTCTTTACAATATAATTATTTCAGTCTGGGTACTGCAGAAATCCTTAGTATGACACCATGCCCAATTGCAAAACTGCCTGTATATTCCCAGAAACTGTCCTGTGGCAACACCGTCCACCATTCTGCAGCCTGAATTATTATGCTTTTTGTTATCTGCTATTTTCATTGCTACTCTACCAATGTTAGGGTCATTTTTTTTTTCTTCACTGAGCTGAGAAGTAAATGCAAAATATTGTCAACTATAAAAACTTCATTTGCTAACACCAAACAATGTTGCATGCCACATGCAAAGGTTAGAGATAATGTATATATTATTGTAGTTTGAATGAGAATGGCTGCATGGCCTTAAGTTTTGTGGATAAAGTAAATTTTTTGATCAGTTGGTGAATATTTGGAGTAAATGTTGACTATTATGAACAAAGTTGGCTTGAACATTTAAATGCAAGTCTTCTGAAACCAATGTTTGCCATTCACTTGGGATAATACCTACATGTGAGCCAGATGATAAACATACATCTAAATTTATGAGACTAGTAAGATGTTTTCCAAGGTAGCGATAGCATTTTGGACTTAAAAATGGATGAGAGCTCCAATTCTTTCACATCCTTCCCAGGACTTGGTATTGCCTGTTGCCTTATTGTTGGCTCTATTAAAGGGCATGCTGAGGTCTATATTTTGAATTTTCCTAGAGACCAACGATGGTAGGCATCTTTATTTGCTTTTATTTACAATTAGTGTATATTCTTCGGATAAAATAACTCAGTTTTTAAGATCAATGGGGAAGGGGTTCTTCTTCTCATTTCCAAGCTCCCAGAATGATTTCTCATAGACTCACTAAATACTACACAAAAACCTAGGCCATATAGCTAGGCATATAGGCTCTGACTAGTCTATAACTTTAAATAACCCATGATACTAATCTACATGCTGCCACATTGCTGGCTATCTGGGCTCAGCCCCCATGTGTTCTCTCATACTCTTTATCTTGTTGGCTGAATTTTGTGAGCTTGGCTCTATCCCAGAGTAAGCTTCTGCCTGTCAGACGTCCCACCTATTTTCTGCCTCAGCCATACGCCATAGGCCACAGGTTTTTTTTTTTTTTTTAATTGGGAGGTGTTCCATCTATACAACACACAAGACATTCTTTCTAAAAGTGAGTTTCTAGTTGTTACACCATGTTTCCCTTTAGCCCATCCTCTAAGAAATGTCCCTCAATTCCTTTCCTCAGTTTACTTTCCTCTTCCTATTAACTACTCTTTGAGATTGTCACAGATGCTTGACTGTTTTTAGAGTCTACGCATGACAGAAACATGAGATGATTGAGTTTCAGTATCTAGCATGTTTTGTATAACATGGCAGTCTCCAGTTTCATTTTTCCTGCACAGGATATGAGCTCATTGCTCCTTATTGTATAATAAATACTCTGTTGGGAAAGCACAAACCATATTCCTATTACCTTTCATTTGATGCCTGGAAATTAGGCTGATTCCATAGCTTAACTTGTTTTTTTCTTTTTTTAACTCAGCCAATTTCTTCTTTCTAGTTAGATAACTTATGTTTTAAATGAAGATGCTTTATCAGATACACATTTGTGTGTGTGTGTGTGTGTGTGTGTGTGTGTGTGTGTGTTTTAAACAGAGTTCTAAACCATACTTAGGACCTGACATTTCTTTTATTTCAAGTGAAATTAATTCTTTGCCAACTTTAACGTGTATATAATGCAATGATTACACTCAGACCTCTACTCTCTTATATGTCATTCTCTCTTCTTCCTTACAAGTGCCCCTCCTGTTTTCAATAAATTTTGCTTTGTTTTTGACTCACCAAGCTTAACCAGGCCTATCTACATAGGTATGGAAATGTTTCAGCTATCTTCTGGAGCATGAGAGGTTCCATTTCCTAGCTCTTGTAAATAGAGTGCCAATGAGTATAAATGTGAAAATGTCTCTGTAGTAAGACACGGAGTCCTACTTTGAGACTGTCATGTACGCTTGTCTGTTTTTAGATTCTACATATACTTACCATGTTTGTTTCTGGATATTAACAAACTGCTTTGTTGATTTTAAGTGGTTATCGTTATATAGAGATATATTGGATAATTTGCATTGATGTTGGACATTGCAAACCAGCTGTGATCACTTATTAGTTCCAGTGTATATTTCCAAGAGGTGGGTCCTGTGTTAGCTTTATTTATTGTTTTTGTAGAGAGCCCCTGACTGACTTTTAAGTAGCTATACCAGTTTATAGTCCCACTAAGAGCACAAAGGTTCTCTTGAAGACAGCCATTTTGACTGGGTTGAGATGGCATCTGAGCGTAGTTTTAATTGTCGCTTCCTTGGTGTCTAAGGTATTTACCAGCTGTTTCTTTTGAGAATTCTCTGTTCAGTTCTGGAGTTTGTTTTATTATTTTTGGGTTCTTTGTTTCTTGATGCTTTTTGTTTATGAGTCCTTTGTACATTCTAGATGTTATTCCTCTTTCAGATGTGTTGCTGGCAGAACATTTCTCCCATTCTTCTGGTTGTCCTGTCAATGGATTTCTCTGATTGTTCCGAGGCTCTTGGGTTTCCTGAGGTCCCATTTTGCCATTTGCTGGCCTTATTTCCTCAGTGATCAGAAGCTTATTCAGAAAGTCCTCACCTATGCTCATATTTTTTATAATGAAGTATTCTTCATTTTGATGACTTTTGACTTATTAGTGTTTTCTTTTATATTTTGAACAGAACTTGTTTTATGTAAAACATACTTACCTTATCTTTTATTTTTTAGAAATGTTGGGATTTATTATATATTTAGGTAAGTTATATATTTTGCATTAGTTTTTATATATGATATGAGGTAATGTTTTTTCTTTGTAATTCAGATTACATGTTCATAAGAGAAATTTGTCTATAATTCTCTTTCTTTGTTGGGTCTTTGTGAGGTTTAGGTATCAAGGTGACTGTGGCCTCATAGAATGAGTTTGGTAATGTTCCATCCATTTCTATTTTGTGTTTGAAGAGTATCGGTATTTGCTCTTCTTTGAAGGTCTGGTAGAATTCTGTGCTAAAGCCATCTAGCCCTGTTTTTTTTTTTTTTTTTTTATACTTCTTATGCTTGGGAGACTTCCGATAACCGCTTCTATTTCTATAGGAGAAATAGGACTATTTAATTTGTTTATCTGATCTTGATTCAACTTTGGCAAGTAGAATCCATCAAGAAAATTCTTTCCTCTATCTCTTAAATTCTGTTGGAGATGCTTACCTCTGCGGTTCCTAGTTTCTTCTCTAGGTTCTCTCTCTGCAGGCTTTCCTCTGTCTGTACTTTTATCATTGTTTCCATTTTCATCTTCATCTTGAACCATTTTGTTGATTTCCTTCACCTGGTTGTTTGCATTTTCCTTGATTTCTTCTAATGATTTCTTCATTTCCTCTCTATAGGCCTCTTTCATGGCTTAAGGTCCTCAATCTCTTTGGCTGCATCTTCCTGTTCTTGTTTACAGGTTTCTATCTGTTTCCTCCATTACCATCCTCATTATGAAGGATATGAGATCATTTTCTTGTGCTTCAGTTGTGTTTAGGTTTCCAGGGCTGATTGCTTTGCGATAACTGGGTGATGGAGATGCCATTTTTATTTTGGATTTTGTTGTTTGTGTTTTTATGCTGGTTTTAGTTATCTTGCTGTTTCTGACATTAGGTGGTAGTCTGTAGGTGAGTCGCTATAGGTTGAGACCCCTCACCAGTGGGGATCAGGAAACCCTTCCCTTGATCAGGCAGGTGACTCAGGTTCAGTTCCTGGGGACTTTGATCCATACCCTGGGCTCCTCACTGCGCTCTACTGGTGCTCTGTAGCCCAAGGTTCAGTCTGAGAGAGACTGCAGGTACAGGCTGCTATCCTGCATTTGTCTTGGCTTTGGAGACCCAGCACGCGGCCACTGTGGCCCTGAGGCCTTTGGTTCAGCCTGAGAGATAGTGCAGGTACAGTGCTATAGCCTATGTTTGGCTGGGCTTTGGTATGTGTATTTGTGCCTGACCAGGCCCTGGGGCCTTGGTTCTGCCAAAGAGTGCAGTTACCACACCCTAGGCGTTTGCCTGGGCTTTGGAGAACATGCCCTTGCCTGCCTGGGCCCTGGGTCTCTCTGTGGGCCGGCGGGGTGAACTGAAGTCAGATCTATCCCAGCTCCACACTCTGGGCTCTCCCCACAGATGCTTTCTATAGTCCACAGTTCAATCAGAGAGAAAGAGTGCAGGTACCTCTCGATAGCCTGCTTTTGGCTGGGCTTTTGGGAGCTTGCCTGTGCCTGCTTGGGACCTGGGGCTTTCTGTGGACAGGTGGGGTGCTCTGAGGTCAGGTTTAGCTGTTCTCCTGGGTTCTCCCCTGGGCCTGCAGATCCAGATGTTTACTGTCTACACTATAGTCCCAGATACAGAGTCCAATAAATAGAGTGCAGCTGCAGCTCACAGGCGAGTGTGCACCCAGACTGAGGATTGCACGCCTGTCCTCCGTGGACCAGTTGGACGGCCTGAGGCCAGACCTACCCGTGCTCCACACTGTGTGGACCCTGCTCACCCTCACCAAGGGCTATCCAGGCCTTGTGGTCTGTAGCTCTCAGCCTGGTCCCTAGGCGGTCCTGCCGATCAGACACAGTGAGTGTTCGATGCCGCCATCTTGGATCCTACAATCTGTCTCAACCCCATTTCACAGGGCCCACTTGATATTTTTTTTTTTAAACTAGGAAAAACGTAACATGCTTCCTTATAACATTTTCATACATATGTTGCATTATATTTTGTTGCTATTCATATATTCCACCCTATCTTCCCCTCTTTTCTCATCTTGTTGTCACATTATGCCCCAAAATACTCCTTTTCTGATTTTGTTTGCCTATATTTCATGGCCTCTGTTGTTCTCCCCTCCTCTTCTGCCTCTTTTTGTGTCACAGATAGTTATTAGACATAGATAGATAGATAACTAGATAGACAGACAGGTAGATGGTATATAGACAATAGATGCATACATGGTAGATGGATAGCTATTCCACATATAAGAGAAGACGTGAAATATTTTCTGTTTCTGATTCTGATTCATTTCAGTTAACATAATGATCTCTGGTTCCACTCATTGTCCCACAAAGTCCTACAAAGGGATCCTCCTGTCTTGCTTCCATAGCACTATGATACAGGCGTGCATAACCATGGCATATGCATGAGTATCGAACTTAGTTCCACAGCCTTGTGCAGCAAGCATTTTACCTACTGAGTCACCCTCTGGCGTTCCCCCTAAGTTTTACTATTAGTACCCATGGCTATAAAGGTTTCTCTTTTTTTCTTGGGTATATCCCAAAGATTCTGTAACTTGTGATTTCATTTTCATTTGATTCTAGGAGTTTAAAAATGTTTACCATCATCTGTTGTGCATTCAAGAGTGTGTTGCTCAGACTATTCTTTGCTTATTTTTAAAATGTATTTATTTATTTATGGCAATGGACATCAAAGCCAGAGGTAAGTATAAGAACCAAATAATGTTAACAATATATATATTTTATCAATTTGTTTGGCTCACTTAAGTTTTTTTTGTATTTTCATATACATCTTAGTATTATTTTGTCAATTTATATATTTCTCTGGATTACTGATGAGAAATGTAATGAATTTACAAAGAGCAGCTTCTAAAGACTGAACATTAAAATATAGAGATGTGCTTCTTCCCCTTGATTTAGGTCTTCTTAACTTTCTTTGATCAATGTTCTGTAGCTAGATTTACTCTTATTGAGTTTGTTACTGGATATTATAAAGTACCACTTATTAATTTTAACTGCTTGATGGTTATATAGAGATATATTGGAGAATTTGTGTTGATGTTGGATGTTGCAAACTTGCTGTGCTCACTTATTAGTTCTAGGACATCTGTTGACTTGTACTATTGTCTATGCAGGTAACGCTGTTTGTGAATAAAGGTAGTTATACTGCCTCCTAATCCATTTACCTTTCATGTATTATTCTTGTCTTATCTCACTCAGTGGCAAATGGACATGCGGAAGGTTCATATTCTTGCTGTCATTAACCTCAGGGAAAAAAGATTCAGCCATTTACCATTGTGATGGCTAATATTAAAAATGTCCTTTATCAGGTCAAGAAAATTCTCCTCTTTTTAAGTTGCTAAGTGTTATCAATCATGGACACGTCAAATGTTGTCAACACTTTCCATAATACTATTCAAATGATTATAGGATTTTAAAAATATTTTTCCTTTAATATGAAGAATTTGTTGACTGAAATTTGAGCAAATGTGACATTCCCAAAGATAAGCCTCCCTTGGTTCTTTGCTTAGTATCGCTTGTTAATATTTATTTATAATCGTTGCATAGTCATGAGTTTGTCTTACTAATAGTTGGCTTTCTTTGTACTTACACGGGCCTATCATTTGCTAAAAGGGGCCATAGCAACCTTTAGTTTAGGGATAATCTAGCCTCTTTACATAATTCCCTGGCAGCAAGTGTCACAGGTTAGGATTCTCAAAAAGCAAATTATAACAGAGTTTTGCAGGTAGGTGGCTTACTGGGAGCTCACTCTCAGAACCAACCTAATCCAGGAGTCCAGAAGGGGGCGCTGCTGCTGGAATCCCCGAGTGAGTGCTGCCTTCTGTGTTATACATAAAGTCTGACAATCTCTCCCAGAGTTAGCAAAAGAAAAGCATATGGAAAGGAGACATTATTTCTTTAAAAACTTGTTTTTCCGAAGAAAAAATGCCAGTGGGGCAAGGCATGGTATTCAGATAAACAGACCATAGTGTTCTCTGAGGAACACGGATTATTAATTGTTTATCTTCTCCTCCATCATCACCATCATCATCATCTTCCTCTTCCTTCTTCATCACCATCCTCCTCCACCTCTTCCTTCATCCTCCTCCTCCTCCTCCTCCTCCTCCTATTGATAAACAGTGAAATCGGAGTGTACGCATCTAGATGCAAGTTGATTTTGAGAGTTTTCCATTGAGGGAGCTGGGATGGTTTCTTTAGGTTTATTTTCTTGGGAAAATAAGAAGCCCAGCTACATATTGATATTCCTACGAGGAGTGATGTGCTGGTGGAGAAGGAGGATCTGAAAGCCACCTTGGAAAGTGAAAAATAGCATTTTTTCCTAACCTTGTTAACTGCCTTGAATATATGGAAAGTTAGATTTAGCAAGAGGTGAAGTTTTTCAGGTGCATACACGAAAAGGAGAAAAGGGTAATTGTGGTGACTGGGTATCACTGGAACAATTTACAGCCATAAAATTGGAGTTCTTTGTGGCTGTAGGAAGAGGAAATGGCTCCTTTGATTAAGTTAGTTTATCCCTAAACCCAATTAAGATAATATTAATATTAAAGAGTAAATTAACTGTAGCACGTGTCAGTGCAAACATAGATACTTCCATAGGCGAGGTCTGCAATCTAATTAAAGGGCAAAATGCATAACCTAGTAGAGTTTATTCCAGGAATGGAAAGGTAGTTAAATATCAGCAAATCAACAAATTAGGGGAGGAAAAAAGCACTTATTAGTGAGTCAATAATGCTGAAAATTCATTTCTGATCTGAATGCATTCCTAATACCTGTCTTGCTACTCTGCTGAGCCTCCACAAGGTGGGAATTCCCACAGGCAGGCTTACTTTGATTCTCCCTATGCTGTTCTGACAGCCTATTATTTCTTTAAGAAGTTTATCTGATTAAATTCTATACATGTAAAACAGATGATAGCAATGCATGGCGATAATAATATACAAACTATGGTATATAAGAGTAAGAATATATTTATTATATATTTTATTTTTTGCAGTAGAGCTAATTGCTTCTGTAAGGTAGCGATTCAGATCCACACTTGCTATTATTGTCATCATCACAGATAAATTATTTCTATAGCACTTGATTACCATTATCTTGAAATTTCAAGCTCACACCCTGAGATTTACCAGTTTAGCTTTGCCTCAAATTTACATTATAGCGTGCAATTTATATGGCATTAATATAAAGTAGTTTTCTTATTAATATACTCACTGGTACCCAGCACACAACAGTTTAAAATTTTATAGAATATGGAAAACTGAAACTTACATGGATTGTAGATAGCAGTTGTTGAATTTTAACATCTGTCTCTGTGGTGTGTGTGTGTGTGTGTGTGTGTGTGTGTTTGTGTGTGTGTACACATACACACACCAGACGGTCTTGATTGAAACATAGAATTTTATGGCATATTGTGGTTTATCAGCTGTGTTTACAGGCAGGTTTGCAGAGGGCCCTATATTGCCTGGCATAATGTCAACCTCATGTTAGTTCTGAAAGCTTCAGGAGATTATGGTATGGGAGACAAAACACATGTAACTTGTAAACCTAAATTCTTATGTAATAAATAACATTTATTTTCAACTATAGAAAAATCATTTTACATCAAATCATTACCCCTTTTTCATTTCTATTCAAAATTATGTGATTCTAATTGCACAACACTTTTATGATCACTTATTAATATTGAAAATGTACTACTTGGGCCCATGAATCCTGGGCTATAACAAGTAAAATGAACATTTATCTTGTAGGTTTAGAATCCAGTGCCAGGAAGACAGACTCCTAGGGCCATGGAGATAATTAAGAGCAAGTCTGTACTGAGAGTTAGTTTTCCTGATTGCAACCCCTGCTCAGGCATTGTATTTTACATACAATTCTTAAAACTGTCATGTTTCCCACAGGATTGGGCTCAATATGGATATATTTCCTGCATTGTTTATTTGTTCAAAGGAGGTCTGGAGAGTTAGTGGAAAAATCTTGAACGATCTAGCCTCTACAGCTTCTTAGACGACCATCTCCCAAGTCACGCCTGTTATGTCTCCTCCCAAAACCCAGGTCCCTCCCTTTTGTCTCAAATACACCAAACTTGACGCACGTGCAGAAAGCCTAGGTATATTAACAACCTGATAGAAAGATCCATTAGATCCCTTTCGCAGTTGATGATCAAGTGTCTCTGAAAAAAGCAAAAAACTATTTCCGGAACAGTGACATTTCCTAAAGTGCTTGATGCCATCAGTGCGGGTAGATGAAACTTCAAAATTCAGAAAGAATTTCAAACGTTGAAGAATAGAAAGATCGGAAACACACACACACACACACACACACACACACACACACACACACACACA
>OU015756.1:55162563-55173923 GCA_907169655.1 Acomys percivali
CACACACACACACACACACACACACACACACACACACACACACACACTATATTTTAGTTTCCTAATCATTGCACATTTAAAAACACTTGAGAGTTCTACAGAGATAACAGATAAGAATACCCTAGTCAGACCCTATTTTGCCTTGTTGCTATGATTATGACCTAATTTGCAATCATTGCATGTGAATATGACAGAAGTTTTTGCTCCAAATTCATATGGTACCAATTGTTGGGTCTTTACCATCATCTTTAAGGACTGAAGATGGAAAGGGGGTAAAATGCTTTGGCTGTATTTTAGTTGTGTCAGTTTTCATTTGTGCTGGGAATCTAGCCTAGACACTGACTAGGCAGGAGCTCTGCACTCCCAGCCTGCATGACACTTTTATAAGCACCATTTTTATAACTTGCTCCATTATTATGAAAGGCAGTGTTTGGAAAGCAGAGCTTTGTGAAATTGAAATAATTTTCTATTTCATTGTAAAAAGCCTTTATAATATGCTCCATATAATATGCAGAGCACCTGTATGAAAAGTATATCTTTTAAAGTAAACATTGAGTTTGAAGCATCTTATTAAGCTTGCTGTTAGATGAATCTTCAGTAATTTAAAAAGAGTAAGTTTGAGAATTATGTCACAGACACTTTATCCACTTAAGGAAACATGAGTTTTGGAAATTTTGGTAGATGTGTTTACTTAGCATAAACAAAACCGAATTTAAGCATATCATTAAAGCTTATTTAAAATTGTTCAAGTGCTTGCATTTTATGGAGTTTTACAATGCCCATGCAATGCTCTTTCATAAAGCAAATGGATCCCTTTTACTTTATTGTGAAAAAGTAAAGACACGTGCGGAAGTAGGAAAACTGCCATAAGAAGCACTTGCCACCCAACCAGTTCTGCTCTCAACATTCTGCCAATCTTGTCACAAGTATCCTTTTTTTTCTAGAACATTTAAGTGCTATAGAGCACCATTAGTTATTACCTTCACCAACCACAGACATTTTAACATTTCCTCAGTTGTAAGATAGTCCACATTTCTAATGTGACAGTCTGAATAAGTACAAACTGCTGAGTGAAAGACACTTCAGAGGGGTAAAAGAGCCAAGGAAGAAGGGTTTGTGCTGAGTCCGTGCTGAGAAACCTTACTCTTGAATCCTAAGAGAACAAATAAAAAATAACCATTGTGTCCCATATTCTTGTGTGGAAAGACTGAATGCCTGTTTGGATTTTCTCTGGGACTCTCGGGTACTGGGAGCTGACTCTCAACTGTGACTAGGATATGGGAGCTTGTTTGTGAGTGTGCTGAGAGCACCAGGAAAGACCGGGAAGAAGACGAGATGAGCGGCTTAGGAAGAGGCATCAGGCAGTCTTATGACCAGCTCTGATCTGGGATGCTGGCGCGAACAGCAGGTAAGGGGGCCAGAGCAGTACCTGTAAGGAACTGATAACAAAGGACTTTCCATTAGCAGCACTCCCAGTGGCTTGGAGAGCAAGCCCTGTTAATAGCAAAGAGAATCAGAGCAGCACACCAGAGCATCCACTACAAACCATTTTAGCAGGAAAATCTGTTCCAGTATTTTTTCTCTTAGGTAGGAAAGATGCTAAACATTTTTGTGTATTAGATATTTTGTATAAATTATAATACTTTTTAGGTAAGCTTGAGGACTTAGCTGTTTAATTTTTATGAGGAGGACTCTAAAGAGGTTTGAGGAGTCATCTTGGGTTGCATAGCTGGTATGAATAGAAGATCTGAGGCTCCAACCACTTTCTGTATGACTTGCAGTTCACAGCCTCTCACCACATTTCTCAGAGCACCTGTAATTAGAGATACAGATAGAGCATCTATTATCCCCTGACTTTTGGTTTTACCTACCAGTCGGGACAACGCAATACATTTTGAGATTTTTTTTCAGGTCATATTAACTTAAAACCTTCCAAACCTATTAGAAACTCAAGTGGAAATTTCTCAAGGCTGAGTGGATTTCGCTAATAGGTTCTTGCATATTTGCTATACAGCTTTCTTCTAAACTACAAGGTAGGAAAACACAATGAAAGCCGCTGGGTGTCTGTGGTGGTTTCTCTCACGTGTTAGCAGTGCTTTGGAGATGGCGTACTGCGTAATCAGAATGAGCCATCAGAACCGTTGCTCTGGCCCTTTAAGCTACTGAATGGGAGCACAGGAAGCAGAGTTCTTTTCATAACTTCCCTGGTGACGCTCCTCCCAGAGTGATCTTGGGAGAGCCATTTAACCCACTGTGAGCTTTAGTTTTCTTCCTCTTCTTTGATGATGTTCTCTCTTCGTCTATCACTAAAAGGATATGTTAGATACTTTAAATGCATTAAAGCAACTCCTTAAGAATAAGTTGCTCCCGCCTCTTGTGACCTCAACAGCTGGGGTATGGGAAGGAGAAGTCATGGTTTTCTGTGGCTCTCTGAGGAGCTGACATAGAAAATGTCTCAACCATCTCCCAAGAACACTTTGTTGTTACTTAGCAACGTTATCTAAACAAAAGTCTTAGTTGTGGTTCCTTAATCATCACGAAGAATATGAGGATATGCATATAAGTCATTAAGGGAACTTTATAAGAAAATCCACCGACGTGTTACAGAGTATGCCAACCAGTAGCTGAATGAACTGGTTGAATTTGAATATTAGAAAGATCTTTGACAGCTACGTCAAATAATTGTCAGAGTAATGGCCACCCGTAGACGTCTGTGCCAACACCTCCAAGACGTGAAACATTACCTGACATAACAAAAGAAGTTTGCAGACGTGAATATGCCGAGGACTTGCATCTGGGAAGGTCGTTCTTGGTGGTTGAAGCGGACTCCATCTAATCACAAGTGTATGTACAACCTGGGGTGGGGCGGTAGCAGTGTCAGAGAAGGAAATAGATTTGAAGACGCCGCACCGCTGGCTTCAAAGACAGACCAGGGAGCTGTGAGGTTAGAAGCACAGCCATCTTATGGGAACTGAGAAAGATAAAGAAACAGATTCCACAGGAGGTTCCAAAAGAAGTGTTGCCCTGTTGGACACCTTGATTTATTCTTTCTTGATTCTGTTGTTCCGGTATACTCAGTGCTAAAATAACGGCTTTGTTTTGGCACAACATCTGTTGTTAGGTATGGCTGCAATTGGAAACTAATATTGTAGGGCTGTGTTAGGGTTTCTATTGCTGTGAAGAGATACCATGACCATAGCAACTCCTATAAAGGAAGACATTTAATTGAGACTGGCTTATAGTTCAGAGGTCTAGTCCACTGTCATCATGGTGGGAAGCATGGTGGCACCAGGGCAAACATGGTGCTGGAGAGGTAGCTGAGAGTTCTACATCCAAATGGGCAGACAACAGAAAAAGAATGCCACACTGCACTGAGCTTGAGCATCTGAGACCTCAAAGCCCGCCCCCAGTGACACACTTCCTCCAAGAAAGATACACTTACTCCAACAAGGCCACACCTCCTACTAGTGCCACGCCCTATGGACCTATGGGGTCACTTTTATTCAATCCACCATAGGCTATCTTTTTTTAATCTTTTAAATAGTTTTGATCTTTTGAGATACAGAACTACACTTGGTTCCCATCAAATGTGAGAACCACACAGTGGGACATAGCGCTGTGGCTAGGGCGTACTCGGGTGCCTCAACTGCCCCTGTCTGTCTGCTTATCGAGTACATTTTCTGTCCTGCAAGGCTCGTTTGACTATCCTTTCTTTGTTGAAGCATGAGAAAGAGCTGCCATGCCCCTCCAAGAATCTCTTTGGCAAGAAAAGCCCTATTACAGGAGTAATTGGCCTTTCTGGCGGCGTTATCTTGGCTAGTGCCTCTGGCTGCTCTCAGTGGTTCATGGAGTTCTTCCTTGTCCCTCCCAATGTCTCCCTCTGCCTCATATTGAGAACTTTAAAGCATACATCTTATTCTTTGCCCCCTCTCATTGTTTCATTGCTAATATACCTGCTTCTAAATCAGGTACTTAGCACTACTGGGGGTAAAAATCATACCATCATATGGGTGTGTCTTAGAAATATTTATGATCTATAACTTGGTATGAGGTGTATGTGAGAGATAGGTAGGAACTGGATACCGAATTATTTTTCCCTTAACATGAAAGTATGTGTGTGTGTGTGTGTGTGTGTGTGTGTGTGTGTGTGTGTGTGTGTGTGAATGCGTGTGCATGTGTGCGTGCATGTGTGTGTGCATATGTGTGTGTATATTTGCATTCATGCATGTGTGTGTGTGTACACCTTCATATGCAATTAAGGTCCCTAACACATTGACTTTAATAAAAAGGAAAGACTTAACTGAATAGGCTTAACCAAAGTAGGAGAGGCCTTTAAAGAAGATGCTAGTCTGGCAGCCTAAGGGGGAACAGAGTTATGTGTGAAGTACCTACCGAGGGGACCAACTATTATAAATAAATTGCAGGTCCCAGTCCTATAGCTGCAAGAAGCTGAGGTTTTCGGATATTTGTAATGATAGCCACAGAAGAGCGACTTTGGAGATCCTGAGGTGAAAGCCAAGTAGTGCCTGGACTCCTAAACTAAGAAAAATTAGCTGGGAGCTGCTTTGCGTTTCTATCTCTATAGTAATTTGAAATACCGCTGTTAACAGGCAACTCTCAGGGGCTTTGGTATGCGAGCAGCTTTGCCCGGAATGTGAGTTCACCATGATTAGACTTCCTAGAAACATGGATGTGCAGGATACTGAGTTCAGGGCTGCAAAGTGAGGGGCATTGTATGCTGAACACGAGAGAGGAGCTTTGTTACGCAGTTTCAGAAATCGTAGCGGCCTTTACACTTTGCCATTATACTTACAGCAAAGCTCGTACGTGATTTACTCACACGTGGTAACAGGGAGTTCCGGAAGCAATGTGTTAAGAGTTCTGCCTCTCTTTCTTTTGCTGCTTTATAATATGTAAGAGATGGGAAACAAATGAAAGAAAGGAGTTAAAGGAAAGGAATGAGATTTGAGTAACTGAAAATTTAGTCCCCAGGTGGCAGAAGCGGTTCCCAACAGGACGGCAGGGAGCAGAGAGGCCTGGGCGTGACTGTGCGGCTGGGGTGTGACTGTGTGTGTGGCTGGGGTGTGACTGTGTAGCTCGAGTGTGACTGTGTAGCTGGGCGTGACTGTGTGTGGGGCTGGGGTGTGACTGTGTAGCTGGGGTGTGACTGTGTATCTGGGGCATGACTGTGTGTGTAGCTGGGGTGTGACTATGTAGCTGAGGCATGACTGTGTGTGTAGCTGGGGTGTGACTGTGTGTGTAGCTGGGGTGTGACTGTGTAGCTGGGGCTTGACTGTATGTGTAGCTGGGGTGTGACTGTGTAGCTGGGGTGTGACTGTATGTGTAGCTGGGGTGTGACTGTGTAGCTGAGGCGTGACTGTGTGTGTAGCTGGGATATGACTGTGTGTGTAGCTGGGGTGTGACTGTGTGTATAGCTGTGGTGTGACTGTTTGTGTAGCTGGGGCGTGACTGTGTGTATAGCTGGGGCGTGACTGTGTGTGGGGCTGGGGCGTGACTGTGTAGCTGGGGCGTGACTGTGTAGCTGGGGCGTGACTGTGTAGCTGGGGTGTGATGCTTGGCCTTTTCAGTCACACTTGATTTCCCTTCAGGAGGTTAAAACTATGTCTCCCTGGTTCTTCTCAAATGATCCTTAGGTTTCTCTGAAGGCCAAGGTGTAGATGGGGTGGGGGTGGTAGGGAGGTTGGGGATGGGGTATTGGGGGGGTGGGCAGTGTGGAGGGTCGAGTGGGGTGGTGGTGGTGGTGGTGGTGGTGGTGATCTTGAAAAGATCCATGGCTGTGGTGGCCTTGCTGTTTGATCTCCTGTGGACTCCTTTTGGAAAGTCCATCAAACCCTTGAGATACTAATTTCCTCACGTCAGCGACCAACTCAACATGATACAGCAAAAAGGGAAAAGGCCCTGCTGCCTGTTCCCCTCCTGGATTTACAAATTTGCATCTTCAAGTTGAGCTTTGCAGAAGTTGCCGTCAAGATGCAATTGTTCTAAAATGACAGTTGCTATCTGTAATTGAGGCATTCTAAAATGCTCATCCATGGAAGCCATGAGTCCCTTTCCATTGTGGATTAGGGACAGTATAGTGGGAATGCGAAGCTCTGCTCTGTCCCTCAGAGTCTTACCTCAGAGTCTGGGTGTTTACCACGACATACTTAAGGAGATTTGGTATATTATCCGGGCATTCAGGATGATTTACTCAGAGTCTTTACTTCCCGCATACCCTCCTGGTTGTGGGATGGATTTCTGACCTCATAGTTACAGACTCTTTCATCGCTGACACAGAAGTTTAAGACGTAATATTTTTGCAGCTTTTAGAAACCTCCTAACTCGTATCTAGTGTGTGGTTGTCTGTTCTCCCTGAATAGCCTAACTCTTCTACATCAAACTGAGAAATGTAACCACATCTTATAAAGTATGTCACAGACGCTCCTTATAAGTGACTCTTCTTCATTAGCACTGCACTTAATATATCATGCATATGCTTAAATGTGGACCTTCTTCTGTGATAGCTTGTACAGCCCTCAGTGTGCTCAGGCTCACTGGCTTCAGGGATAGCAGGAAGCCCTCTTTGCTTGGCACCCCACTCTGCCTTTTTCTGCCCCTATGTGTGTATTGATTACTTTTCTCATCACTATGACAGAAATACCCAAGAGTAACTTAAAGGCATAAACACTGCCCCTGAGCCATATTCCTAACCCTGTTGCTGCTGGCCTGAGTCAGCTCCTCCTGGCTATCTGGGCTAGGGATGGAGAGGAGGTAACCCTGCACGCAAACCCTAAGGTCCTTTGCTGAATGCGGTGTCAGGAGATGCTAGGCAGTTAAAACAGCGATTGTCACTTAGCAGTCATCAGAAAATTGGCCTGCAGACCAAATCTGCTGCTGCTGTTTATTTTTGTAAATAAAGATTTATTGGAACACAACCATACCCCTTCATACAGTCTGTGACTGTTTTGCTGCGTTATCAGTAGAGTTGAGTCACTGCGGCAGAGGCCGTCTGGCCTGGCAAAACCCAAGAGGTTTACCATGTGTTCCCGGTCCTGTACTTATACTCTTTATTTAATAAACAAACAAACAAAACTCATGGGGACGAAGCAACCATAGGATTAAATAAAGGTGGCTGCCATCTTGAAAACTGTCTTTTTAAAGAGGCCCTTAATAAAGCCTTTGACATAGATAGATGCTAGGTTAGGTAATATATACTCTGAGGGAAGGTGGTGTCTCAGTGATGGAGTACCTGCCTACCATGCACAAAGGGCTTGGCTTTGGTCCTCAACACAGATGGATAATGAATAAATAAGAACAGCTAGTTTAATGATTTCATCCTCATCCTCCATAAAAGAGGTTTCCTAGTTATGGAAATTTGTGCTAAGTTTCTATTTTGTATTTTCATATCTACTACCTTTGGTAAACTTAGGGGAAAAAAACGCAGTATAGTAAGTAGAGTGTGATCTGATGCGGTATATAAAGTCCTTGTTTTAAATAGGCTCCGTGTTTAACATTTTTTCACTTGTATAATCAAACACAACGATGCTAGCGACTTTTATAAAGAAACATATTTAGGCAACATTTCTGAAAATTCGAGACAAGTGTGGGGAATTTTTCTGCCGGTACCAGACTCACCTGTGAGCTCCTAATGCATTCATCCATCTGTCCCACAATCCATATCTCCACTTCCTGATGCGTTTATCCTGAGAATCCGCCCCTGCTCACAGCTCTGGGACTATATGGTACAGCAAGACACAGCTCCCGCTGTAGACGAGCTCGCTTTTTTAGTTCAGATCATAGCTCGGTGCGAATGGTGCTTTGGTAAAGGCAGAGGAAAGCACAGAACACCACTGTGACCGAGCTGGGGTGCAGGGAGGGGACCTAGCGCTCCTGGGGAAGATTTGATGGACAACATGGTAGCTTCTCAGTCTATCCATACAGTCAGGGAATAGCAAGTGATTTTACATGACTGGACTTGACGCTAGGAGTGTGGCAGAAATGGCGACAAGATGAAATTAAATCTAGCCGGGGAGGGGACATGGTGTGCTTTCAATATTTTGTTTGCTTCACTGAAGGTGGTACCGGAGAAACTGCATCCACACTTCTTCTTGTTTCAGGATACAGACACACAGCAACCACGAGTTACTGTGTAGGGAATTCTGAAGTCTGGTGGGAGCTGGAGTATGATGTCTTTATTTTTGTGACATGTGGCATTAGCAATTAAGGGTAGAAGCTGTTACGTGAGTGTCCTGGTGAGAATTCCTAGATGCGAGTGTGCAAAGCAATTACTCGTGGTGTTAATACGAAGTATGAATCCATACATAACTGCAGGGTTTTGATGACGTAGACCTCGGCGCAGCCAGGAGTTGTCAGCAAGCACTCTAGGTCTCGAGGCCACTGTTTGTCCTTATTTGCTTGATGACTCTGAGAACTTCATGCAGTCACAAAGTAGCACAGGGGCCTCAATGGACACAGCACTATAAAAGCCAGTAATAATTGCCTCTGTACTTTCTTCAGGTAAATGTATTCTTATCTAATCTCTGTTGCTGAGCTCAGGCCCTTCATCGTGCGTACAAAGTGAAGTCAACGCTCACTTGGCTGCCATTTGGCTGTCATGTAATACAGTCCTAGAGACACAGTGTAAGTACTTCCTGGGTAGCAGAAACCAAGAAAGATGAACTGTAAGAGTAGGAGACGGAAAAAGGAAAGGAAGCAACTCCCTCTAAGCATAACTCGATTTATCAAGCCTTTTTCATTTTCATGAATAATAATTTATTTACTGAGATCTCACAGACCATCTGCTTAATGCAAAGGAAGTTGGCAAGGGCCAATCTTAAACCTGGTCTTTTGCTTCACATGCTGTCTTGGAAGCTGTGTTACTGTGTATCTATTTTTCTCTCAGCTTTCTTACTGGCCTTGAACTTTGAAGGATTACAGATGATATCCAAAGCAATGAATATATGTAAATTCTTTCATCACCCTGGCATATAGTATATCACAGTCTGGGGATTGGCCCTCATATGGGTTGATGTGTTCTAAATATTAATTTGTTTTTGCTATAGGGTTTCTCACGGAGCCTAGAGCTCGCTGATTGGCTGGATTGGCTGCCAATCAGCTCACAGTATCCGCCTGTCCTCTGCTTCCAGTGCTGGGATTACAAGCATGAGGTACCATACCCAGATTTTTATATGGGTGCTAGAGATGCAAACTCAGGTCTCCATGCTTGTCCAATAAGCACTTCATTCACTGGGCCATCCACCCAACAGCCCCTTCTACTTAATGTTCTATATTCATGTAACAGGAGTATCAACAATGGCAGAGGCCTTTTGTTACCCAAATCCTTTTATTAAAAATTCCAATTATGTAAAGGATATAAGAGTTTTAAATTACTGAGAAAAATCACCCTTTATAGCGCAGGGCTTCTACAATTTTTTTTACTTGCAATCCCTTCACTGAAAAGTTATTGTGTGACACTATGTCATATATGCGTGTGCATGTCTGTGCATGCATGTGTGTGTGTATAAGACACATATGCAAAAATTTACTAATGATAATCCTAAAGAAATTCATTTAAAAATAATTATTTAGTATGCATATACTTTTATCATTTATTAAACATTAAGGCTAGTTTACACATGAATGAGATGTATGTGCTTATTTATTTTTACATAAAGAATTAAACATTGGGTGGTATTTGATATTAGAGTATATAAAAACATGGTCAACATTTTTCACAGTTGATTAATTTTTAAAACCATAGTATTTTTATTCTTGGAGAATTTCATACATGTACAAAGGTGCATGTTGTGTTTTCAGAATCAAAGCAGTGGTCAAGTTATAGGATGCTGCATGTGTGAGTGCTCCTAGGAACACCATACATTGATTATACATTTGATTTTTGAATCTATTTTTGGTTGTGCATTTAGAAACATTTTATTGAGGCCACATTTTCCATGACTTTCATATTCAGTTACACAGCTATGTGGGATCTTGACCCAGAATTTGAGAAGGCAGGCTATAACTTTGACCTATCCCCTCAGAATATTTTTTGGGAAGCAATCTTAGATTTATTTTACCTCTTACTAGTAGCTCTGTAATAAATGTTTGTTGTAACCAGGATCATTGGGACTAAAACAAATCGCTAAAATTTTACAGTTAGGCATAGAAGCATGGAAATCTGTGGGAGTTTGAAGCCAGCTTGGTCCATGAAGTGAAGTCCAAACTGGCCAGGGCTACATAGCCAGACCCCGCCTCAACAAAACCAAACAGTTTCCCTTGTACAGACTGTGTAATGTGTATTGATGTCTTGATTTGAATGACTCTTTTACCCCTCGACACAATCATTTTGTGTTCGGAGATGGGCCTTTTGCAGATATTTTGTGAACTAAACACTCAGGTGGTGAAGAAACAAAAAGAAAGAAAGGAAGAACAGCTGTCTGAAACATGCCATGCTCCTGAAAGCTGCACCTCTGCCTCTAGTGCTTCCTGGCCAGCCTTTGCTATAAGTCCTCATGACAAATCCCCACTGTCAGACTCACCAAAGGTGTCATTATCTATTGAGTTGACATTTCTGGCCAGACATTCTTATCCCTACACTTGCATTTCTGGGACACAGCAAAGACCTAGTAATATTTGCAGGCTGCATACTGTTCAAACTTATAATAATTGAATGCATGTGTTCTTATGATGTATGAGAGTTAATAATTGTTGGGTGATTGCCAATGAATGAATACATTTTGGAAAAATAAAGGCAGCGAGCACTTTCTTACCCAGCGTACCCTTTTCCTCGTGCTTGTCAAACGTTGACCACCTTCTTTTAAGTCTGGCTTCAAAATGTCGCCTTAGGAGAGTATTGATGAGCTAGTTACTTTACTAATGCTGGCCTTCAAAGACTTATGTTTTTAATGTCCCTATTAATGTTTTTAACAACATAATCTTTAGGGCCTGCAAGACTATGCCACCAAATGATAGAATTTTCATGGATTATTATGGGAAGATATATTGGAGGATAGATAAGGAAGTACTTTCTAACTCATCTCTCAAGGCAAGCAAACAGACAAATAAAGCCCACATCACTTTCACAGGCCCTCCCTGCTTTATCTTTCCTCGCTACAAGTGTTGAGTCTCAGTGCGGTAAACTACTGTGGAACAGAAAGCAAAATGATGCATAGGAACGGGCAAAGGGACATTCAGTGGAGGACTAGGCAAACTAATTTCAGCTTGAGATTTTTTTTTCTGAGGAGATAGTTCTCCTTCGCTAGATTTCTACAAGCTATTTAGCTAAAATGGGTGAAATAATTTCTGGTGTGTGTTTGTGTGTGTGTGTGTGTGTGTGTGTGTGTGTGTGTGTGTGTGTGTGT
>OU015756.1:55173933-55199125 GCA_907169655.1 Acomys percivali
TGTGTGTGTGTGTGTGTGTGTGTGTGTGTGTGTGTGTGTGTGTGTGTAGGCAGGATCTCATGTGTCTCTAGATGGCCTTAAACTCAGTTTGTAGCTAAGAATAATCTTGAACTTCTAGTCTTCCTGCCTCCACCTCTGTGCTATGATTACTAGCTTACACCTGCTTTGTATGGTACAGGGAATAGAACCCAAAACTTTCTGCATGCTTGGCAAGCAGTCTGCCAACTGAGCTATGTCCCAGGTCCTGACAATATGCTTTTATACTTTTCCTATGCTTGCTTTTATGAGGAGAAAAGAAAAAGGAGAGGAAGATGCCTTATTTGGATAGTGGGAAATTCTTGAACAAGGAGTTCAGTCAATCTGATACTTTTATTTGATCATTTTGATAACATTTCATTGTTATAGGTTTATAAGTCCTATCAATTAAATATGATTTTTATTTTATTTCTCTGATATACTGGGAAGTGCCCATGACAGGCATAAAGTTACACCTCCAAAATGAAACCAGATTCTTTTACAGACTTTTTTTATAATTTGAAGTTACTTGTTTATCTTACACAAAGTCATCATTATAAAAAAGATAGTGCCACCTTTTCCATCTTTGAGAACTACATTCTTGCAATATAATTCTAGGAGATAGAAAGTGAAAAAAAAACATGCTTGATATTTTAGAATATCCTAACAACATATTTGCAACAGATTTGTTGTATACATGGGGCATGAGAATAATTCATTTGCTCAGTAAGTCTTGGTTCAGTTTAAAAACATTTCATGCTAAGTGTTAGGTATGTAAACATAAAAGCCTCATTGCTTTTAATTTGCTTACATCCTATTCTCCCTCCTAGCTTTCAGGCCACACTTACCCAGTAGAGAGACTTTGGGCAGATGAGAGTCAGATCCCTTTTTAGTGGCCTCAGCCCTAACTCTGGGGCTAGAATTCATCTTTCTCGGTCTGGCATCTCACAACTATACACCAAGGCAGTGGATGCTCATTCGTGTTCCTGGGCTCTTGTTTCATCTATATGAAACAAGAATTGAGTATCTGTCCTGGCAAGAAAGATGTTTCCTCCTGCCATAGGACAAAATTACAACCAAATATAAAGATCTTAGACTTGGAGACTTGCAGTTCTACAATTGGACAATGCCTCATTCAATAAGGATTAGGAGTGCTTAGATGAAGTGAGCTTAAGGAACTGGCTTTATAAACAGAAGAAGTCTATGAAAAGCAGAAACAATGAAAGATGGATTGGTCATTTCAGACTTAACTTTTCTTATAAAAAGTTAAACAGCAACAGCAGGGCTTCCTTATCATGGTGGCTAACCTGTTTAGGTATTTGCTTTTTCTTTCATATTTTCTGCTTCTGTTTTTTTTATTGCACTGTGTGTGTGTGTGTGTGTGTGTGTGTGTGTGTGTACACATGCCACGGTGTAATTTGGAGGTCAGAGAACAACTTGCAGGACTTGGTTATCCCTTCCTACTGTTTGGATACGCAGGTTGCCAGTCTTGGAACAGGCATCTGTACATGAGCCACCTCACCAGTCCTCTTGAAGATCAGAGAGACCACAGGGTTTCAAACTTGGTGGTGTGTAACTTCAAAACAAGTTACTTTTTTTTTTTTTGTCATTTCAGCCTGGTGCCAGAGCTCAGTCTAAACAAATAATCTATTATAAATATTATGTAACAACACCAAAAAATGAAGAGAATAATTAGGAGAGTATCTGCCGGTCGCAAACATTTTTTCACGATCTGTTTCTTAATACAAGAATTTGATGTAGATGTTAATTTCAAACTTCAGCCATTACAAAGATGTTTAGAGGGAAAGATGAATTGCATTAAGCCTAAAAGGTAAATGTTAGTGGGATAACTCACTTTGGATTTAGGCAGCTTGTACAGCTACAGGAACTTCCCTTTCTTTACCTCCCCAAAGTTTCATTGCCCAAAACTTTACCACTGATGGCCAATTAGGACATCTCTGAGCTACCATCTCTCTAAAATAGTCATGTTTCTTTGTTGGAGTCAATCCCATCTGGCACACCGCCCTCACTCTTATGATAATAGACACCGACATCTTTCACTCTACCTCTTCTTTGCCAGAAAGAGATCATCTCACACCCAATATATGTTGGCCACTTTCCCACCTGGTGGATCTGACTTTATTCTTTTCCCTTTACCTTATATTTTTTCTTATTTATCAAGTAGAGACACTCCACTTTCAGTTTTCAAAGTCTTTTCTAGTATCATTTTCTCTTGGTTTAACCAAGCTCCTGTATACTGGTATATATAGTCTATGCATTAGCAGAGATTCCCCTCTCTGGACTGCATGGCATAGCAGCAGAGAGTCTTGGTTCCTCTGCTGAGAGCAGCACATACATATGTAGTGAACTGACTCCCTGAAAACATGTGGCATAGTTGAGTATGTGTTTGTGTTTCTGTGTTTGCTAGATCAGAGATAATTGGTTAGGATTTTAGTAGAGCTCTGACATGTTTTAGAATGTTGAATTTTTGAAGAGCTTGCCTTTTTATAGCTATCATTTTTAAAAATCCTATTAGAGGTTCAAGAATGCTAGCAATTGAATGCCTTTGTTTTATTGGGTAGATTCAAGCTTCATTTCATTTGTTTCTTTTTCTTTTTAAGTCTTCTTCATCAGGCAGGTGGAACAAGTGAGTGATTGTAACTTCGTGGGCTGAGTAGCAGTATGTGCCAGCTGCCTACAGCTTTATTAATCATCTATTTTCTTCCTTACATTCAATTTGCCTTTGCCCATTCTACCTGACAGGAGTTGGTAACTCTGCCCCACCCTTACCCAATGGTGCCTTCTAAGTTCATGAAGTTTTCAGTAACCCTCTGAGTTCAGTTTTATGCTGCTCTCTAAGAGGGAAGAAGATCCCATCTTCAGTAAAATAATCCAGTGCACCTTTTTGAAATGAAGACATGAAGAGAACAGAAAGGAAGAGAAGTCATGAGTTGAATATAGGCAAACTGTCAGAGTACAAATTACAAATAAGACTCTTATACCACATATATCTCTGTGTGTGTTTGTGAGTGTGTGTATGTGTGTGTATGTAAGTATGTATGTATGTATGTATGTTCTATGTATGTATCTATACATAGAGAGAGACATATACACTCATGGAAATGGAGCTTTTTTAGTCCTTGGGTAATAAATTCTGTATGATAAGTTAATGGGAAGCAACTCCTCCTCCTCCTCTTCCTCCTCCTCTTCCTCTTCCTCCTCCTCCTCCTCTTCCTCCTCCTCCTCCTCTTCCTCCTCCTCTTCCTCCTCCTCTTCCTCCTCCTCTTCTGCCATATTCTCTTCTTAGGGCAAAAGAATCTAATGAAACTCCAACCATGTGAAAGAGGGCTTGCCTTGACTTTAGTTCTGACCTGGAGTAGCAAATACTTCAACACTCCAATTACTCCCCCCCCAACACACTACAGTAATCTAAGAAAAGTAACAAACAGAAATCACCTCCCCTCACAAGGTCCCCAACAAGAGTGCAATGAACAAGCTTGAGGTTAATTACTATGAGTAACTCAAGTAAATCTTCCTGTATTTCATGTTTTTTTTAGATCATTTATAATCATTAGACACAAATCTAAGAGACAAAAGACAAGGACATTCTATTTATTTCTTACTTTATGAAAAATGTCAATAAATGTTGGCTGAATGCTGAGTGGATGTGATAAAGTCCAGCAGAACTTAAGTGTGCTAAATAAAGTGGGAAATGTTACTTTCTTAGAATCGGGGCTGGAGTAGAGGCGCTCCATCCCCTCAAGAAGGGAAGAACAGAAGCTGTGCTGTGTGTGGCAGCCCATGTTTGTCATTCAGTACTCTGGATGTGGACCAGCAGGATCAAGGAATCAAAGTAGCCTTAGCAACATAACAAGATCAAGGGCTACATGATAGCTCATCTCCAAGAATCAAGCAATCAATATGGCTTAGAAATGATGAAAGACATTCAAGACATCCAGTTCTCTTCTTAAATTTAAAAATCAGTTCTCAGCCTGTGGGTCATGCATGACCCATTTGGTAGATTAAATGATCTATTCACAGGGCTTGCCTAAGACCATTGGAAAACAAATATTTACACTATGATTTGCAACAGAGGCTAAATTACAGTTAGGAAGTTGCAATGAAAATAATTCTATGGGTGAGGGTCATCACAACATATGATGAAGTGCATTAAAGGGTCACAGCATTAGGAAGGTTGAGAACCACTGGACTTAAAAGTACTGCTCAACAAGAGTCCCCTCCCCCATTTTTTTCTCCAAAGAAGAACAGGGGAAAATGTGAAGTACAATTAGTAGGCATCTTAGAATTATATTCATTGCTCTATCAATTATGGTACCATTTCTTCTCAGTTCCCATAAGTTCACCTCTCGTAAATGGATCCAGATAACCAAAAAAGACAGATAATTTAGTAAGACTTGAAGAGATACAGTATTATCAAATATTTTAAAACATTTTCAGAATAGTTAAATTAACAAGCCTTAAAAAAAAACCCTAATAGGAAAAACACTCAGAGTTTTTAAAATAGTGGTTTTGAAAACTATAGAAGATTTCATGCTGCGTGAAGGTTATTAGCGTGGGAGCATGGTGCGTCTAATTAGACAGATGTGGAGCGTCTCCAAAACTATAGCTGCTCAAGTTCCAATTTGCCTTAGAGCTAGTGAAACAAAATATTTGTGTGAGGAGTGCGGGACTCCCATCGCTGTTTTTTCTTAACAGCTTTTCTGACATTCCTCATGTCTAGCTGTTGTCTGGTAGCAATTGCTCTTGTCATTTTTCCCTCTCTTATGAGTGATTAAGTGCCAGACTGTTGTAGACGGTGCACTCCAGGGTCTCAGTGCAGTCAATGGCAGTGAGCTCTGCCTTGCAAGAGGCTGTTTCGAAGGAATCTCAAACTGTGCTTTTGGGGTGGTGGTAAATCTCAAGCCACAGTGATTGACTTCATTTCCCAAACAACTCTTCTGGAAAGGTACCGCTACCCTCACTTTATAGGTGAAAAAGTGAGCAAGCAGCAAAGGCTCAGTGACCTGCCACACACTGTAAACCAAGGTGCCTAGGATTTGAGTCTGAGACCACCAGACGTTAGAACCGGCTCTAAAAAATGGATCTCAGAGCCAACGGCAGAATGAAAAACACAAAACATGCCATGTTGACTCACTGATACAAGAATTAAGGAGGGAAAGTTGAGCTCATTGACAACCGATATAATTTAAATATTTGTTCATGCCAATAAACTCATTCATGTAGTATTTCTGTTGACTCAGATGTCACTGTGTGCAGTAGGTGGGCCAGAGCTGAACACAAAGGTCCTTTTTTTTTTTTTTGGAGGGAGGGGGATGTCTGTGCCCATGATGGAGATCAAAATTAGGACCTTTCTCTTAGTAGGCAGCGCTCCCGCTTAGTAGGCAGCACTCCCACTGATCTGCATCTTTGCTGTTGCTTCTTCCTCTTCCTCTCCCTCATTCTTACAACATGTTGAATTTCAAAGTGATTCTGATTTGTGTGTGAGAGGAAAGATAGTCACAACTCTTTTAAATTCAAACATCAAATAGTGATTTATGGTAAAATTTGCCTTTTGCCTTTTTAGTCATTTGATCGATCTTGGTCTTGTTATTGCTACAGAGTACTGCAGTCTTGGACATCTCTTTTTAGCCCGCATGTCAGATGTTATTTATCCTTTTTTCTGCCACCAAGCTGCCATAATCCTTTAGACTAGCATTCTTACACCTTTTTCATTAGGAAGTTTTAACTTAAGAAATTGCTATTTAGCACCTGGTGTGGTGGCGCACACTTTTAATCCCAGCACTCGGGAGGCAGAGGCAGGCGGATCTCTGTGAGTTCGAGGCCAGCCTGGTCTACAAAGTGAGTCCAGGACAGCCAGGACTACACAGAGAAACCCTGTTTCAAAAAACCAAACCAACCAACCAACCAAACAAACAAACAAAAAAACCAAACAAACCAAACCAAAGAAATTGCTATTTAGCACCAAATATGTAATTATATAAAATGGGTATCCAGATCAAACACTGATAATAAAATTTAAAGAAATTTATTTAAAATGATTCTTTGGACTATATATAATTTCATCATTTATTAAAATTGAAGGCTTACATGTTCACCAGTGAGATGGATATGTCCATTTTTGCATAAGGAGTTAAATCTTGGTGCTGAGTCTGTTACTTAGGAACATAAAAGCATCTTGAACACTTTTCAGAGTTGGGTTTTTTTGTGTGTGGTTGTTGTTGTGGTTGTTGTTTGTTTTTATAGTAGCCAATGCTGCTTAGCTGAATGATCTACAATGGCAGAAATATGTTTAGGGCTTTTTTCCTTCCCAAAACTTGTCGTAATTCCAAGTCGAAATTTCTTTAAGAATCGCTCATGACGTTTGTCAGCAATGTACCAACAATTTCCCAAATCACACATTGTCACACAGTGTCATCCAAAATGAGCTAATTTGGTCTATAGAAGCCAGGGAACAATGGCATGAAAATACTGGGGTCTTTGTTTTCTGTAAATGAAACTTCTGTTTTGGTAAGAAAAGAAAGCTTTGTGTGTACAGCAGGAAGCAGTGCAAATCATAACAGGCAACAGTCTAAAACATGAGTTGCTGTGTTCCCGGCGGCTTTGGCTGCTCTCGTATGGACAGATGCATCTTGAGATCACGGTGAAGTCTCGCGATGCAGCGTAGCTGAGCACTGCCGGCAGCACCTTGGCTTCATCGCATCATTGATCGTCAGTTAATTTTAGGCCGTTGCGTACCCAGAAACCTTTTACTGTTGCCAAGGTTTTCATTATGGCCCAGTTGTTACTACTACAACCCACAGTTAGGATTCGGTGCTTTGGATTGTTGGGAAAAGGTGAATTCATTCCCAGACACGAGTGAGTGCTTTGACCTGATGGCCATAGCATCTGCTAGTCCTTAGTTCCTTAGCAGTTAAAAAAAAAATTCATCCACCTACTTATGAGAATACATGTGCTAAAAGTATGAGTTTATATAAAACCTTTGACTAATCCATAACACCTTTTTCAGTTTTCTTGAGATCAAGCCTGTACACTCAAGATATACATTTAGTTTATCCTAATTGGCAATCTGTTACGTTTACGCGGTATGTTGGCATTATCTCCGCTTATATCTTACCTTTCACAAATCGCTGGACACTTAGGTGAGGACTTCGTCTCTCTTACCAATTCCAATATCCAACTTCAGGCGCGAATTTTCCAGTCTCAGGTGTAACACTCCTTTTATTTTCTTTCTTTCACTTTGTAATACCTTTCTTCCTTTAATTTTAATGTACAGCCTTTGGGTGCAGTAAAACACAGACATCAGTAGAACTACATTTAGTGTCTAGTCTTTGCCTAAGAAGTTATCTGATATAGTCTTCTAGCAGAATTTATAATGTGTAAATCTTTTTCTGAAAGCCACTGGGCAGAGTAAGTGATCATTTACATGGCCCAGTTACCCAAGTAAATCCCAAAAGCAAATGTCTGTGTCCATATAACTGGGATGGTAAATATGCAAGCTACTGGCAAATGTTTGTTATAGATGCAAACAGAGTAGCTGGTATTTGATTTTTCTGGCTGAACTCTATCTTCAGAAACACAAAATACGCTGTGACAGTCTGCTGTATTTGTAGGGAGTCTTGGGACACTGTGTTCCACAAGTAAGCAAGAGCTTAACAGTTAAAAAAAAAAAGTTGTGTTTTTTTTTTTTTAAAAAGAGGAAGAGGTGTTCTTCCACACAACCATGTTGTAAGGTGGCTCTAAAATGATTAAGTTAATAATACAGTTTGGTAGGGAGGAAGTTTCTGATGTGGATGGAGTTCTAATTTGTAGACATCACTTCCATGGTTTAGGGAAGAAACACTTTTTGCTGACGTCAAGCTAATATGATGCCTTTCGTTTCCTTACAACCTGGTTGCACCAGGTTTGACATTTTCAAGTTGAGTTGTTTTTTGTTTTGTTGTTGTAATGTTTTTCTTTTATGAAGAAATATTTTTCTGTATTCTAAAATTGCTTTATTTTCTTCTAATTTCTTGAGGTCATGTTGGTGAGTATGTCTGCATCCTTCAGATGCAAAAGGCAGATCAAAATATGCCCACTGATTAGGTATTTGTTATGTTTATAAAACGAATATATACTAAGGTATCACATTTTACAGTGATCTTCAGTGATTTTTCTTCAAGATGGTTGTTTTACTAAGTGGAACTTTTTTTAATAAGAAGCTTTTAATAAGCTTCTGTCTCTTTTTATTTGTATGTTTATGAAGAGATAACAGTGTTTTATGGGGCATTTAAAAGATAAGATATATTTAAACAAATCTCTGTTTCTAAAGCATAGGTCCTGAAACTTATAAATAATGTGTAGACAGTCACTTACAGTTAGATCTGTAGAGTATGCATAATTGATATTTTCCAATGGCATCAATCCTGAAAATTAGCAATGTCATAGTTCTGACTTTGTTGAAAGATTAGTTTCAAACTACAATATGTCATATGACATTTAAAAAGCCTTCAGCCTCCAGCCAAATACTTAAAATGTATAAAGCATAAAATACCACCTTTCCTGCTTAGATGCAGAAGAGAGCACTTTATATACACCTAGAATTCAGCAACTATTTGCTGTTCTTTATTATTCTTCAATGTGGGGGATTTATGTACAAACATACTAAAAATGTATTTGAATAGGGACATTTGGCTAAGATACTCAATGTCTTAAATAATTTTTATTTACCTGTCAATTAAAAAATGATGCTATGGACATCACAATGTGTGGTGTTTTCTGTAAAAGAAAAGGGTGCTAATATAGATATAATTTTCAGTAGAGAAGAAAATTATACAGCACTAGAGAAAAATTTCATTTTGTTTATAAAAGTCAAGAAACACACAAAGTACAATCCTATAAAACTTGTGGAACCCAGGGAATAAATAACATTTTAGGCACATCATCGTACATAATAAAGTAGGCAACGTATAATGTGACAGTTTTCCTATATATCTGTTGAAATTTGCTGTTATAAACACCATGACCAACAGCAATTTAGGGAGGAAATGGTTTGTTTTTATCTTACAGTTTATAGGTCCATCACTAAAGGAAGTCAGATTATGGAGGCAGGATCCAGGGAGGAACAGTGCATACTGGCATGCTCTCAGGCTTATAATTAGCTGCCTTCCCTATACAACATAGTCCCACCTACACAGCGATGGTCCAGCTGACCTTAGGCTGGGCCCTCCTACATCAGCTAACAACTAAGATAGTGCCTATGGACAAGCTCACAGGACAATGTCATCTAGGCAGTTCCTCAGCTGAGGGCCCTTCTTTCTGAGTGACTCTGGTCTGTGTCAAGTTGACAATGAAAACTAGTCAGCACGCTATCTCTGATGACCTGACCTCCATCCTCCACAATTTAAGCTTATTTACGCTTTGTGATGTTCTTTTCCCCATAGGGGTAGGGCAATATGGTTGTAAGTGCCACGAGGATGTTTTGAGTAAAAGCTATGGTTCGGATGTGATTTGTTCTCCCAAAGGTCCCCAGGGTAACAGTATTAAGAAGAGGTGGCACTCTTATACATGGAGCCATTAGAAGGCGATTGTGGCACCATTCCTGGAAAAAACTGATGTCATTCTCACAGGACTCGTTTAGTTATCATGTGAACAGACTTGTAGAGCGGTGGATCCATGCTATTGGTTTCTTCTTCACGCGGCTCCATTTGTTTGCCTTGTTATCATGTATCTGTGGAGCAATGCCCAGCAAGAGGAGAAGATGCTAGTCAGATTTCAGCTACAGCTACCATGAGCCTAATATAATATGTCACCTCCTTATACAGCACCCATCTTCTGACATCATGTATTCTGCCGGTCTCTACTTTTTATTTAGATTACTGAGTTCACATATGCTAAATGCAATAACTGCTAGGCAGATGCTATGTCTGCCGTGTGACTATTTGGTACCGTGTCTCCTGTCTGTTCTCCTCTTCTTGCCTACTGTTTTCTCTGCACAAAAAATACTTTCTACCTTACCACTTATATCTTAGGGTCTCTTTTATTTTTTTCAAAAACAATAAATTTAATTTAGTTTAGCTATTTCCTTAGTGGGTAACCTGAGCGTTACAACTAATGTTTTAACTTAAAATAACATGGTTTGAGTTAATATCAACATAATTTTATGATAATAAGAAAACTTTGCTTTAATTTAGTTTAATTTTATCCCCTTATTTGTGTTACTGCTTGAATCACATATTTATATATTATAAGCATTCCAATAAAGATTCATAATTTTCCCTTTATGAAGTTGCTTTGAAGCTTTTTGGAAGGAGAAGGATTACAAATAAATACATTTGTACTATTTTTCATATTTACCATTATTTATCTTCACTCATGCTCTTTATTTTTAAATGTAGATTTGAGCTGCTGTATGGTATAATTTCTTTTCAGAGTTAAAGTCTCCACTGGCTGTCCTTTAACTAGATGGGGAATTTGAAAGTATGTTCAAATTCTGTACTAAGCTAATCTTAACAGGCAAATGAAACAGAATGTTGTCATAGGATTAACTGGAAAGTGAAGTAAAGTAGTTGAAGATCCAGGCTAACACAGAATCTGGCTTTGAATAAAGGAATGTGGAAGGCTCTTCAGTTACTCGACTAAGCATGGGTAGTAGAGAGACCAGTGATGTGGTGCTTTGAAGGGGAATGGCCCCCATAGGTTAATATGTTTGAATACTTATTTCCCAGTTTGGTGGAACAGTTTGGGTAGAACTGGGAGGTGTGGCCTTGTTAGAAGATGTGTGTCACTGCGTGCAGACTTTGAAGTTTCAAAAGCACTCATGCCATCCCTAGTCTCCCTCTTTTTTCTACCTCGTGGGTGTAGATCCAGATGCGAACTTTCAGCTGTTTCTTTGTCTTCATGGATTCCAACTTTCTGAAACCACAGTCCAATTAGACACCTTTCTCGTATACGTTGCTTTCGTAAGTGGTGGTTTATCACAGCAAGAGACATGTGACTAAGGCGGAAGTCGGTATTGGGGGTGGGGTATTGTGGCAGGCCGGGCGTTGCTGTTGCTGCATTGGAGGAAGGTGGAAGACTTTGAGACTTTGGACTAGGAAGCAGTTAAATGTGATATGTGAGGCTTAAGGGATCATGCCAGGAGGATCATCCTAGTGCTGACAGCAGTGTTGGCTATGGTGAGAGATTTCAATAGGGAGCAATATTAGCAACTGGGCTAGAAACCATTCTTGTGATATTTTGGCAAAGAATATTGCTGTTTTCTTCCCATGACCCAATAATCTGCTAATTGAAAGGGTTTGGATTAGCTTCCTTGGTAGACATTACAAAAACAACCTAAAGTTGACTGTGTCACGTGACTATTATTAAGCACTCTGTACGGCTCTCCAAAGAAGAAGGGGAAAAAAAGGACAAAAGAGATATGAAATATACAGTTTGAAGTGAGAGGGGCACCAGGAAATTTAATCTGGGAGCACAGGTTTGTGCTGAGAGAGATGAGAAAATGAACAGAATGCCTTTTCTGAAATGGAATAAAGGGAGGGATGTTTTCATGGAAAGATCCCTCCCAGCAAACCTTCCATCTTGTGAAAAGGAAAGGTCTGTGGAATTTTCTGCTCTTAAAAAGCAAAGCAACAGAAAATGGAAAGTTTCTGCAAATGCGATTCAGAGGGGGCCAGGCACCATCTCAAGTGGGCAGATGAGCTGGAAAGTATTTTCCATGTGCTTCTAGCTCTAGAATCATAAAGGATACGGTAGCAAGGCCGGGGCGGAGGAGCGGTGTGAAATCTTCCTCTATGGCTAACGAAAGCCACTGAAGCCAGGCTTGTGACAGGATGGGTCCCGACATGGAGGCCCTAGGAGGCTAATGTGTGAGGCTGTGAAAGTGAAACCTGGATTGTGTTGGAGAATCTAAGACATTGGAGATACTAGAGCCATGATACATCATCTGTCAAGAAGAGCTGCAGGACTAGAGGGAATGGACGTAGCCCAAGAAAGAGAAGTGTGTTGCAAGCAGCAAAGCCAGAAGGTTGCAGCCATTTATGCCCTTTGACATTAGACATGGAGCTGCAGGGTTTGGGATCTGCCCTGCTGGGTTACTGTCTTGCTTTGGTCCAGTATTTCCTCGCAGTGCCTCCACTCCTTCCTTTTGGAATGGTAATGTATATGAATCAACATTCTATATTGGAAGCATGTAATTTCTTAATTGTTTTATAGAGGGTTATGATTAAGAGAGTGATTTGAATCTCTGATGAGACTTTGTAGTTTTAGATTATATTGAAGCCGTGGAAACTATTGAGGCTTTTGAAGTTGGACTAAATGCATTTTGCATTATGATTTGGCCATGAGCTTAAGGTAGTCTAAGAGTGGTTTGAATGAAAATGGCTTCCATAGGATGGTTTTATATATATATATATATATGTATGTATGTTAACACTTATATATTAATTAATTAATAATTATATAACACACACATATATAATACTTAGCCCCTAATTGGTGGATCTGTTTGGGAAGGATTAGAAAGTATGGCCTTAATGGAGGAAGTGTGCCACTGGCAGTGGGCTTTGAGGTTTGAAAAGATTTAATGCCATCCCCAGTCTCTCTCTCTGCCTTGTGGGTATAAATTAAGATGTGAGCTCTCAGCTGTTCCTTTGATCCACCATCATGGACCTTAACCTTCTGAAACCATAAGCCAAATTAAATGCTTTCTTTTACAAGTCGTGTTTCATCACAGCAATAGAAAGGTAACTAAGATAGATGGCATATGGGAAATTCTTATTTTGACATCTTAAAGATTCCTTGATTTAGCTAATTGTTTCTTTTTTTAAGATTTATTTATTTATTTTATGTATATGAGTGTTTTGTCTGCATATACACCTGCTGGCCAGAAGAGGGCATCAGATCACATTATAGATGGTTGTGAACCACCATGTGGTTGCTGGGAATTGAACTCAGGACCTCTCAAAGAGCAGACAGTGCTCTGAGCCACTGAGCCATCTCTCCAGCCCCACACAACAATTTTCATTTCTTTTCTTTTCTTTTCTTTTTTTTTTTTTTTTTTTTTTTTTTGGTGTTGAAGGTTTTCACTTTTTTTATTCTTTATGTACAAAGACTAGCATGATCCGTTTCATGGCTGGACAATCTTGATTAATCCCTTCAAAGTCACTCAGTCCAACTTAATGAAGCTTGTGTCTTTCCTGTACTGATGGCACTTGTTGAGCCCGTATTGCTAGATCAGACTGTGGCAGTTAGAGCAAATGTGGAAGGAGTGAGAACCCTGGCTGAACATCTGTGGGTAACTCCAGTAGAGCTGCTGGTGAGCCATTTGCTGATGTTATTCACCTGGGCTGGATTCTCCATCCACACTGCTGGCCATGTGCTTCTCCTCCATCTAACCCATGGCGGCCTTCCTCTCTTCACTTCAGGTCTCCTCATCTCTCTTCTGGCTAATTGTTTCTTAAGCTGCCTGCAGAGACATGATCCTAAGGATTCAGTGTTGTTGTTGGTTATTAAAGACAACATTTTTCACTTTATATAAAGCTGAACACTCTTAGGTTGGAAACTGGCTGGAGAATAAGAGAGGAAACAGAATGTGTGGTGTGTCTTGCATCCTCCCTTTCCTCTGACCCTCCAGATTGCACATTCTCAGGAATAAAGGCCCCCACTGAGGCACCTGCATGTGGGCTCCAGCCTCCTTTGGTCATCAACAGTAACACTAAACCTTTGTCTCTGCGACTTTAACCAGTCCGCACTGTTTTCTTGAAATGGAGGATGTTCTTTGTCTCTTAAGTATTTCTACAGAATATTGATTGGTTTTTAAATTGTCTGTCACCTCCTGGATTTCTATACCTTAATTGTAAAGACTATTTATGTTTGAACATTCAATGGTTTTACTCAGTTTTTGAATTCATGTTTCTAATGACTTGGTGCTTCTCCTTCTCCCCACCAAAACGAAAGAGTGGAATATTCCTGCGCTTATCTCAAAGAATTCACCTGGGCACTCTCTCTCTCTCTCTCTCTCTCTCTCTCTCTCTCTCTCTCTCCTCTCTCTCATAGTTAATACTTTGTAGACAGTTGCCTTAGTTAGGGTTTTATTGCTGTGAAGAGACACCATTAGCAACCATGACAACTCTTATAAAGGAAGACATTTCATTGAGGTTGGCTTACAGTTCAGAGGTTTAGGCCATTATCATCATGGTGGGAAGCATGGCAGCGTGCATATCTGGATCCATAGGCAGCAGAAGGAGACTAGGTGCCACACTGGGTATAGCTTGAGGATTAGAGACCTTCATGACCACCCCCACAGTGACACATTTCCTCCTGTAAAGCCACACCTCCTAATAATTCCACTTCCTAGTGGCCTGTGGGAGCCACTTTTATTTAAACCACCAACCACAGCAGTGCACTCTGATGTTTTAGTTTCAAGGTTGTTTCACAGAAAGTGCTTTCCTCTTTGTCATCCTGTTAGTGAACAACGTCCCGTTCCCTTCTGTGTAGATCATCTGGGTTTTTGTTGAGGTCTCCTACTGAGATAATCGCTATTTGGCTTTGTTTAGTGTTTGGCATGTTTTCAATTGCATTTATTTGCTTCATTAAGAGAAATATTCTTGGGATTTCACTATTTCCAATTTTACCTGGCTATGCAAATTTATTCACAACCACACCAGAAATAAAAGTCAAAGTTGCATATTTTTGAAACTGTTTCATCACCCTTCTTCAGGTGGCATTTAGATCCATAGACCATTTTATTTTTTTTGCCCGAATAGAATATATACATATGGCTTTTAAAAGGTTGAACAAAATAACAGAGAATATTATCTTGTTTTCCATTGTTAACCCTCAAAGGTGTATAATCATTCCTTCAAGAGATTATAGCGTGTGTGCATGCTTAATTCTGACACAAATGAGACTTGTTTTTGTTTGTTTGAGATAGGCGTTCACTACATAGCCCAGGCTAGCCTTGATGGCACTGTTATCCTGCTATAGCCTCCTGAGTACTGGGATTACAATCCTGTGACATCATACCATGCTGGGTACTTTTGTACTTCATTTTCAAGTGAATGAGTCAGAGCTCAAGAGATGGCTCAGAGGTTAAGAGCACTGGCTGTTTTTCGAGAGGTTCTGAGTTCAATTCCCAGCCACCTCCTGCTTGCTCACAATCACCTATAATGTGATCTGGTGCCCTCTTCTGGTATGCAAGTATGCATGCAGGCAGAGCACTGTACACATAATAAATAAACAAATCTTTCAAATGAGTGAGTTATAATAATGACTACATCTGTGGCCCACTTAGACACTAGAGCACCACACTAAGTATTTTGTGCAGTATATCTAATTTATTTCAAAGTTATTTACTTATTTTATTATTGTGTTTTCAGCTATCACAAAGTTTTAAGTAGAAACTATGGGTTCCTAACTTCTCAAATGAGAGAATGTTTCTTTGCCATGTTAGCTTTACTACAAAAAGAAGAGCTGGGATTCTCACTTCTGTCCTCCTACTCCTTAACTGATGCTATGTTCTTCAAGTGTATTTTACCAGTAATTTGCATCAAAATGGCCTGGGTATTTGTAAAACACAGGTCTCTGGGCTCACCATAGGAGTTTTTTGTTTAATGAGATTTTAGTGATAAAAATCTCAAGTTTTCATTGCTTACTAGAGACTCACCTGGAATCTCTGTAGCTTGAAGTCTGTTGATCCCCCACATTATACTACACTGCTTTTTCCTAAGAACGGTATTTATTAATCTTTTCAGTCCAGACAGAAACAAACTCTGCTCCTTTAAAACAAACCATGATTTAGTCCACAGTCTTAAAAGTTAATTTTTAGATGCTATCCTTTTTCCATTCAATGGCTTTGGCTTCTTTGTCAAAAATCAAGTGACCATATGTGTGTGGAGTCACGTCTGGGTCTTCGATTCGATTCCACTGATCAACCAGCCTGTTGCTGTGCCAGTACCATGCTGTTTTAATTACTGTTGCTTTACAGTACAGCCTGAGATCAGGTATGAAGATTCCTCCAGAGGATCTTTTATTGTACAAGATTGTTTTAGCTATTCTGGGTTTTTTGTTTTTCCATATGAAGTTCAGAATTGAACTCTCAATGTCTTTAAAAAATTGTGTAGGTATTTTGATAGGGATTGCATTGAATCTGTAGATTGCTTTTGGTAGCATGGCCATTTTTACTATGTTAATTCTCCCAATCCATGAGCAAGGAAGATCATTCCATCTTCTCATGTCATCTTCAATCTCTTTCTTCAGAGTTTTGAAATTTTTTTCAAACAAGTCCTTCACTTGCTTGGTTAGAGTAACTCCTAAATATTTTATATTGCTTGTGGCTAATGTGAAGGATGTGGTTTTCCTAATTTCTTCCTCTGCAAGCTTGTCATTTGTGTATAGGAAAGCTACAGACTTTTTTGAGTTATTTTTGTACCCTGCCAATTTGCTGAAGGTGTTGATCAGCTGTAGTAATTCTCTGGTGGAATTTTGAGGGTCACTTATGTATACTATCATATCATCTGCAAATAGGGATAATTTGACTTCCTCCTTTCCCATTTGGATACCCTTGATCTCCTTTTGTTGTCTTATTGCTCTGGCTGGTCTAACTGGATGTCTACACGTAAAAAAAATGCAATTGGACCCATATTTGTCACCTTGCACAAAACTCAAATCCAAGTGGATCAAAGACCTCAACATAAAAACAGAGACACTAAGTCAGTTAGAAGAAAAAGTAGGGAAGAGCCTGGAACACATTGGCACAGGAGACAACTTCCTAAACAGAACACCAACAGCCCAGGCCTTAATGTCAACAATTAATAAATGGGACCTAATGAGGCTGAGAAGCTTCTGTAAGGCAGGAGACACTGTCAGGAGAACAAAGCGACAGCCTACAGACTGGGAAAAGATCTTCACCAACCCTACATCTGACAAAGGTCTAATATTCAAAATATATAAAGAACTCAAGAAATTAAGCACCACCAAACCAAGTAAGCCAATTGAGAAATGGGGCTCAGACCTAAATAGAGAATTCTCAACAGAGGAATATCAAATGGCTGAGAAACACTTAAAGAAATGCTCACCCTTCTTAGTCATCAGGGAAATGCAAATCAAAACAACTCTGAGATTCCATCTTACACCCATCAGAATGGCTAAGATCAAAAATTCAAGTGACACCACAAGCTGGCGAGGATGTGGAGAGAGAGGAGCACTCCTTCATTGCTGGTGGGAATGCAAACTAGTACAACCACTTTGAAAATCTATCTGGTGCTATCTCAGAAAACTGGGAATAGGGCTTCCTCAAGACCCAGCTAATCCATTCCTTGGAATATACCCAGAAGATGCTCCAGCACACAACAAGAACATTTGCTCAACCATGTTCATAGCAGCCTTACTCATAATAGCCAGATCATGGAAACAGCCTAAGTGTCCCTTAGTAGAAGAATGGATAAAGAAACTATGGTACATTTACACTATGGAATACTACTCAGCTATTAAAAACAAGAAATTTCCGAAATTTGTGGACAAATGGATTGAACCAGAAATGATCATAATGAATGAGTTAACCCAGAAGCAGAAAGACTCAAATGGTGTGTACTCACATATATCTGCACACTAGCCCAAATGGCATGTCCCATGAAAGTCTTTACTTACCAGGAAACTGGGACAGAGGGGAGGACATCCTATTAGGATTCTAGATGAGAGAAGCATGGGAGAATGGCAAAGTAGAAGGATCCAGAGGGTCCTAGAAACCTACAAAAAGAACATTATGATAAGTAGATTTGGGCCCAGGGGTCCTGCTCAAACTATGGCACCAGCCAAGGACAATACGTGCAGTAAACTTCAAACCCCTACCCAGATCTGCCAATGGACAGGACATTCTCCACAGTTGAGTGGAGAGTGCGGTCTGACTTTCACACGAACTCTGGTGCTCCATATTTGACCACATCCCCTGGATGGAGAGAGCTGGTGGCACTCAGAGGAAGGATAGCAGGCTACCAAGAAGAGACTTGACACCCTATGAGCATATATAGGGGGAGGAGGTCCCCCTCAGTCACAGTCATAGGGGAGGGGAGTAAGGGGAAAATGGGAGGGAGGAATGGGAGGATACAAGGGATGGGATAACCATTGAGATATAATATGAATAAATTAATTTTAAAAAAGAAAAAAGGTAATTTTTAATTTTTATTTTTAGGTTTAATTGTGATAATAATTTCTTTCCAGTAGAAATTGTGGGTCACATTAAAATTTTCATAGCGTTTATACTTCTGAGAATTTTATGATGAGCAGAGATGATGCCTTCCTCTGCTAATCCTGAGTTATTAGTATTTTGCTAATCCTTTGTGGATTTTTTCCATAAATATGACTATGCATTACACCTTTTCTATTCTGTCCCTTAGTTTAGTTTTCTCTGAATACTATACCTGCCAGTCTAAAACACGGGCATATTGTCTGGCAACTGTAGAAGCTCCAAGTTGGAAAATAAGGTGTTGACAGCAGTCATTGAATTAAGGGATCACCCTAAGTAAAAATAATCTTTATTTTAACAAACTGTTATGCACTTGAAATTGTTCTCTTTCCTAATAAGGCCCTATTCAGAGGTACTGAGGCTTCATGTTCCAATCCTTGGATTTTTGGGCTAATGCGGTGAAATTTACATCATATTCAAAGTGCTATTCCTAGATAGAATCCACCCTGGTTTACTCAGCAGTTTGCCAGTGGGATTTTAATTTTACTTTGGTTTCAAATGTTTAGATTGAAACCTTACATTTTGGAGGGATCAGTCAAAAAAAGAGATGGGTAATGGATCTAGCTCCTGGCATATTGGGAACATCTTCCAAATGGGATTGTATTCCATTAACAATCAAATGGTTGGTATTGATTAGATATAAATATAGCTTTTTAAGGCTCCCCTGTTTCCTTTTTTTGTTTGTTTGTTTGTTTTTTTGTTTTTTTCTGAGATAAAGTAGCTCAGGCTTCCAAAAATTTGCTACCACTATGTAGACCCAGGCTGGCCTGGAACTTTCTATTTACTCCAGGCTGGCCCTGAAGGCACTGTGATCCACCTGCCTCTGCCTTCCAAATGTTACTGGTGTTCTCCCTCATACCCAGCGTGATCATAGTTTTTCACATTCTTGATACGAAGATGAATGCTTCACTCTTTTGTACCCCTTCCATTTCATTATCCATAATGTTCATAAAACATAGTGGTAATATCAACCGTGTAGGGCACATAAAGGGTTGTGCTCTAGACATTGTGATGGAAAACTTATCATTCTGTCCTGTCTCAGGGGATAGAAAAGGCTAAATACAGGTTTTAAAGTTCATGTCGACTAGTGACCAACAAACTAGGCTGAATGATGTTCAACAAAAAATGTGTGAGGTGCCCATTTTCAGCGCCATTTGCATTGTATTAGCAACTAGTTTAAGAATAGTTGCTTAAATGTAAGTATATTGAATTAGAAAAGAGGTCAGCACCTCTCCTTATACTGTATGTCTAGTTATTTCCCATGACCAGCTCTTATTGTTTGCTTATTTTCCTTTACGTTGTTGATCTCTTTAATTTTAACATACAATTCTGCTGACATATTAAAGATATAAGTCTTTTGCCATATTTGTCATTGAAATTTTTATTTCTTTTTTCCAATATATTACTTTTATTATTTTTAAATTTCATACAAATGATCACACTCATTTCCCAGTCCTCCCATGTCACCCTTCCACCCTTGTGCCTCCCCACCGCCTCCCCAAAAGGAAAAAATACACCAGGTCCAATTTGTGTTGCCCATATACTCATTTGAGATTGGTCAACTGCCCAGTGGCCAGCCCCTTAAAGATAACTGAGTCCCTTCCCATCCCAGCGCCGCCCTCCCCGCCCCCAGGAGCCATCAGCTGTGAAGGGCTACACTTCAGCATCTTTATCACAGTTTTTAAGGACTCTCTTCAATGTGTTTCTAATAAATAAAACATTTAATCATTGAATCTATGTAGGTTTATCATCCTTTTTCCCTCTCCAGGTCTGTTATGTGTCTTGTTAAATCTTCCAGTGGAAGGTGATTCTTTAAGGTTACTGTAACAAGAAATGTATCTTCTTATTATTTAAACATTTACTTGGGACCAATTTTAATGTATGAAATACAGTAGTCAGAAGACAGAGGTGAGAGGATCACCACAAATTCAAAACCAGTCTGGTCTATGTAGTAAGTTCCAGGTCAGACTCGGCTACATAAGGAGACTCTTTAAAAAAAAAAAAAGATGGATGGATGGATATAGCATTTCAGGTGCTTTTCAGAGTTCTTATTTATTTCTAATGATTGTTCTGTTATCAACCTAACAATTATGAAATAATCCATTGTTATTAATCCCTTCTGACTTGAATTGCCATATTTTAAATAGAATAAATTCCTGCAAACATTGAAACTGTTTTTTTAAAATATCTTTTGCATTCTGCTGCCTTTCAATTACTTAAATCTGTGAAGTGAGCCTGAGCTCGCTCCTCTCCATTTTCTTCTCTTTCAAATTGACACCTGGTTATTGGCACACACTTATTTTCCCAAACTCACCTTAGGATTCTGTGTCAAGACTCCTGGTAAGTTGGAGACACACTGATGGAATATTGGTGCATTAATGTACATAAATAAAAATCACTGGTCTGAATATTAATAGCAAAGCATATTTATTTTCTGTTAAGGCACAATTTGGTGTCCCCTCACCCTTTCTCAATTGTTGATGTTTTCTATCTGGCATTTTATGAATTTCTCATTGTTCTTGTATTAAATCCCCCAAATTTACTACGCTAAAAGCAATTTTATTATTTGGTATTTGAGGGTAGGAGTGGGCAGTATTCAAAGTGGATCCCTGTAGACTAAAATAAAATGAAATTGCTCTTTTAACTGCAGGGGCTCTAGCGGAGAATCTGTTCTCACGCCCTTTTCAGCACCTGTGCACTGCCTGCACTCCTTGATTTCCAGATGATTTATGCATTCTTTCTTTATTTGTGCATATGATGCATGTGCATATGTGTGGGTGCATGGGCATGCACGGATCTTGAGGTCAGAGGATGACATTTGGTGTCTTTCTCTGTTGCTCTCCACCTTATTTTGAGGCAGAGCCTCTCACTTAACCGGAAGCTCATCGATTCGCCTAGGCTGGCTGCTGAATGAGCTCGAGGGATCTGTTGTGTCTCCAGTCTCCGCTGCTAGAGTGCTGGGGCTAAGGGAGGGGGGCAGCACATCCAGCTTTCAGGTGAGTGCTGGGGATCTGCACTTAGGTCCTTATGTTTGTAGGAAAGGCACTTTATCAAACAAACTAGCCCAGTTCCCTTGTTGCTGACCTCTAGATCCAAGGCTAGCATGCTGCACCACCATAACATTAATTCATCTTCCTTCCTCTTCTATTTATTTTTTTTATTTAAATAAAATTTTCAGATTACATCTAAATTGTTATTCTTTCACTTGCACCTAACCCTAACCCCATTCCCTCCCTCTTCCACCCTATTCCCCTCCCTTAGGCCTGTGACAGAAGGGGGTTTCCTCTCCCACCATATGATTGCAGCCTATCAAGTCTCATCCTGGTAGCCTGCTTCCTCTTCCTCTGAGTGCCACCAAGCCTCCTCACCAAGGGGAAGTGATCAAATGGGGGTACCGTAGTTCATGTCAGAGTCAGTCCCCGCTCTCCACACAACTGTGGAGAATGTGCTGTCCATTGGCCAGATCTGGGTAGGGGTTCTAGGTTGACTGCATGCATTGTCCTTGGTTGGAACAGTAGTTTGAGCAGATTCCCCTGGGTCCAGATCTGCCAGCCTTGATGTTCTTCTTGTAGGGTTCCAAGACCCCCTGGGTCCTTCTATTTCCCCATTCTCACTTACCTCTCTCACCTGGAGTCCCAGTAGGAAGTCCCAGCATCTGTCCCGATCCCCTGCTGAGTGAAGACTCTCAGAGGACATGCCTATTAAGCTAGTGTTCAATTATAAGTGAGCATATGCCATGGGTGCCTTTCTGGGTCTGGGTTAACTCACTCAGGATGATCATTTCTAGTTCCATCAATTTGCCTGCAAATTTCAAGATTTTCTTGTTTTTAATAGCTGAATAGTATTCCATAGTGTAAATGAATCAGTTTCTTTATCCATTCTTCAACTGAGGGGCATCTAGGTTGTTTCCAGATTCTGCCTATTATGAATAAAGCTGCTATGAACATAGTTGAGCAAATGTCTTTTTTGTGTAGTACAGCATCTTTTGGGTATATTCCAAAGAGCAAAATAGCTGGGACTTGACGTAGCTACCCCAGGTTTTCTGAGAAAGCAACAAATTGATTTCCAGAGTGGCTATACCAGTTTTCACTTCCACCAGCAATGAAGGAGTGTTCACCTTTTTCTACATCCTCGCTAGCATGTGCTGTCACTTGAGTTTTTGATCATAGCTATTCTTATGGGTGTAAGATGAAATCTCAGAGTTGTTTTGATTTGCATTTCTCTGATGACTAAGGTTGTCGAGCATTTCTTTAAGTGTTTTTCAGCCACTTGATACTCCTCTGTTGAAAATTCTGTTTAATTCTGAGCCCCATTTCTTAATTGGGTTACTTGGTTTGGTGGTGTTTAATTTCTTGAGCTCTTTATATGTGTAGGGTTGGTGAAGATCTTTTCCCAGTCTGTAGATGGTCGCTTTGTTCTGTTGACAGTGTCTTCTCAGCCTCATGAGGTCCCATTTATTAATTGCTGACCTTAGAGCCTAGGCTGTCGGTGTTCTGTTCAGGAAGCTGTGTCCTGTGCCAATGTGTTCTAGGCTCTTCCCCACTTTTTCTTCTAACAGATTTAGTACCTCTGGTTATATGTTGAGGTCTTTAATCCACTGGGACTTGAATTTTGTGTATGGTGATAAATATAGAACTACTTGAATTTTTCTACATGTAGACATCCATTTAGACCAGCACTATTTGTTGAAGATGCTATCCTTTTTCCAATAGATTTGGCTTCTTTTTCAAATATTAAGTGTCCATATGTGTTTGGATTTATTTCTGAGTCTTCCATTTGATTCCATTGATCAACCAGCCTATTGCTATGCCAATACCATGCTGTTTTAATTGCTTTTGCTCTATAGTACAGCTTGAGATCAGGCATGGAGATTCCTCCAGAAGATCTTTTATTGTACAAGATTGTTTTAGCTATTCTGGATTTTTTTGTTTTTCCATATGAAATTGAGAATTGATCTTTCAACGTCTTCAGAGAGTTGTGTAGGTATTTTGATAGGGATTGCATTGAATCTGTAAATTGCTTTTGGTAAGATGGCCATTTTTACTATGTTAATTCTTCCAATCCATGAACAAGTGAGATCTTTCCATCTTCTGATGTCATCTTCAATCTCCTCCTTCAGAGATTTGAAGATATTTTTTAATACAAGTCTTTCACTTGCTTGGTTAAAGTTACTCCTAGATATTTTATATTGCTTGTGGCTATTGTGAAGGGTGTAGTTTCCCTAATTTCTTTCTCAGCACGATTGTCATTTATATATAGGAAGGCTATTGACTTTTTTGAGTTAATTTTGTATCCTGCCACTTTGCTGAAGATGTTTATCAGCTGTATGAGTTCTCTGGTGGAATTTAAGGGGTCACTTATGTACACTATCATATCATCTGTGAATAGGGGTAATTTAATTTCCTCCTTTCCCATTTGGATTCACTTGATCTCCTTTTGTTGTCTTATTGCTCTGACTATAACTTCAAGAACTATATTGAAGAGATATGGAGAGAGTGGGCAGTTTTTTCTAGTCTCTTATTTTAGAGGAATTTCCTTGAGCTTCTCTCCATTTAGTTTGATGTTGGCTATTGGCTTGCTGTATATAGCCTTTATTATGTTTAGGTATGTGTCTTGTATCCCTGATCTCTCCAAAAGTTTAAACACAAATGGGTGTTGGATTTTGTTAAATGCTTTTTTTAGCATCTAAGGAGATGATCATGTGGGTTTTTTTTCTTTCAGTTTGTTTATATGGTGGATTACATTGATGGATTTCCGTATATTGAACCATCCTTGCACGCCTGGAATGAAGCCTACCTGGTCATGGTGAATGATATCTTTGATGTACTCTTAGATTCAGTTTGCGAGTATTTTATTGAGTATTTTTGCATTAATGTTCATAAGAGAAATTGATCTGAAATTATCTTTCTTTTTTGGGTCTTTTGAGGTGCAGGTATCAAAAATGACTGGCCTCATAGAATGAGCTGGATAATGTTCCATCCTTTCTATTTTGTGGAGTAGGTTGAAGAGTATCAGTATTAGCTCTTCTTTGAACGTCTGGCAGAATTCTGTGCTGAAACCATCTAGCCATGGGCTTTTTTTTGGTTCAGAGACTTTTAATGACTCCCTGTATTTCTGTAGGAAAAATAGGACGATTTAATTTGTTTATCTTATCTTGATTCAACTTTGCCAAGTGGAATCAATCAAGAAAATTGTCCATTTCCTTTAGATACTCAAATTTTGTGGTGTATAAGCCTTTGAAGTAGGACCTAATAACTCCTCTCCTATTTAAAAGGAACTTTCTTTTTAAAAGATTTTTTGAGAATTTTGTTTAAATACATAATGTGTGTGTGTGTGTGTGTGTGTGTGTGTGTGTGTGTGTTTTATCATAATGAACACTTCAATGCCTCTTCTACATTCCCAGGTTCCCAGATTTCTACAACCACATTTTACTCCCAACTTCATGTAGTCCTAAATATATACACACCTATATATGTATATAAATACATAATCTTAAATATATACATATATAATCTATATGTACATTTATTTACTTAATGTGTTTGTGTGTACATTTGAGCCTCTCTTTGTGTGTGTGTGTGTGTGTGTGTGTGTGTGTACTATGTGTATGCAGTGCCTGTGGAGGCTAGAAAAGGGTCTTGGGTCTCCTGGAAGTGAAGTTACAGAGGGTTGTAAGCTGCTAGAAGTAAGTGTTGGGACCTGTAGTAGAGTCTTCTGGAAGAGTAACAAATGTTCTTAACTGCCTAGTCTTCTCTTCAGCCTCGTTTCTCTGTGTGTCTCTCTGTCTCTGTCTCTCTGTGTCTTTCCATCTCTCCCTGTCTCTCTCTGTCTGTCTGTCTCTCTCTGTCTCTCTCTGTCTGAATATCTCTGTCTCTGTCTGTCTGTCTGTCGGTCTCTCTCTCTCTCTCTCTCTCTCTCTCTCTCTCTCTCTCTCTCTCT
>OU015756.1:55214029-55241997 GCA_907169655.1 Acomys percivali
GACCCAGAAAGACATACTTGGTATGTACTCACTTATAAACAGCTATTAGCCATATAGTACAGAATAATCATACTATAAGCCACCAACCCCCCCCCCAAAAAAAACCAACTGAGTAAGAAAAGGACCCAGGGGAGGATGCTTGAATCCTATCAGAAAGGGAAATAATATAGACATCGGTTGTGGATGAAATGTGGGAACTGAGTGGAAGAGGATATGGGGGGGGAGGAAAAGAGGGGGGTCAGATGCAGATAGAGTGGGGGTGAGAGGTGAGAGGACAAGAAGAGAAATGGAGAGAAAAGGGGGGCATCTCTGGGACAAGCTGGAGACCTGCAACAGGATAGCCCTTGGGAGGATATGGGGGTGACTCTAGCTAAGACTTCCTGGTAGCAGAAGACATGGAGACTGAAGTGGCCACCTCATAACCAGGCACGATTTCCAGTGGAGGGATGGGGGGAACAGCAGCCCACCCACAAAACCTTCGACCCAATATTTCCCATACCTACAAGAAATGCAGGGATAAAGATAGAGCGGAGATTGAGGGAATGGCCAACTAATGACTGCCCCAACCTGAGATCTGGCCCCATAGGAGAGAGCCAACCCCTGACACTATTAAGAATGGCCAGATCTTAAAAGGAACACATAGAGATCGAATTGTTCACCCACCACATGAAAGGGGCTTTAAAAGTTTGGTATCTTAGGTGTGATTTTATTTGCAGAATTTAGAGATAGCATTTTTATAAAAAGTAATAAAGTAATTAAGTAGGCCTTACCAGGCATGTCCAACCAATGGCCACGTGCAGCAAGTGATGGCTATGAACATAATGGTTACTGTATATACAAATATTGGGGACTGTGTTTTTTTTTTTTGTTTGGCAGGGTAGTACCTGGATTGTGTGATTTTTCTAGCATCAATTTTGGAGATTACAACAAGGTGAGAGTACAATGTCAGAAGATTTGGTATGCCTGTCAGAAATCCGGTATAGCTTGTTCTATCATAGAAATGGTGACACAAGAAGAAGGTAGCCCTGTACAAGCCAAACAAAGAGGTCTATGCAGAGCTCTGTCACTGACCTCACAAGAATCTGTCCATCTGATGCTCTAGTTTGAGGTGCCTTAGCCAACAGAGCTAAGGAAAGAACAGTTGCTGCATGCACCCTGCATTGTGCTATATTAAAAAGGCCTTATAAGTCTAATCCAGAGACTTATAACTAAAACACATGTCTAATGCAATAGCATGCATGGTTCTGTCTGTACAGAACAAATCTTGCCTGGCTTTCTTATCTGAGAGACTGAGCAATTTTTTTTTCTCCTGGTAACCGGCAATAACATCCATAGATAAGATATATCGCTTCTGAAAATATCAATTGTATGTATACAACTCTCTTTTCTGTATTTATTAGCAGATGAACAAAACTTTTTAAAACCATAGCTACTAGTTTGATTTTAACATGAAAGCAAATTGGTAGTTTCTTTTTTAAAAAATAAATTTTATTAATTTATTCATATTACACCTCAATTGTTATCCCATCCCTTGTATCCTCCCATTCCTCCCTCCTTCCCATTTTCCCCTTACTCCCCTCCCCTATGACTGTGACTGAGGGGGACCTCCTCCCCCTGTCTATGCTCATAATAGTTTCTTTATATTCAATCATATTGTATAATTCAACCAGCAAAATAAGTTTTTCTCTAAGGATCACTTTTCTAGTGCCTCGGTGACTGCAGATTTCATATAGTGTAAGAATAATAATACTGGAGTCCTAAAGTAAGGACTGCTGATATTCTTGATTGTGCTATCACTATTAAATTGTCTCCCCTCCGCGGTGGCGCACGCCTTTAATCCCAGCATGTGGGTGGCAAAGGCAGGCGGATTGCTGTGAGCTCGAGGCCAGCCTGGTCTATAAAGCGAGTTCAGGGCAGCCAAGGCTACACAGAGAGACCCTGTCTCGAAAAACCAATAAATAAATAAATAAATAAATTGTCGCCCCCTCAAGCAGAGGACTGTGTATTTCCATGGTGGTGATTCAGTTATATAAGTGAACAACAACAACAACAACAAAAAGAATTAATGAATGAGTTAACTTTAAAAGAAAACGGCTGTAATAGCAGAAAAAAAAAAAACCTTTATGAAATAGATGCCATCAAAGATGATGTTCTATTGTCCGCCTTTCATTTAATTTTATCCTTCACAAGGGAATTTTTCCATCTTGTGGTAACTAAGCAACCTGTTATTTTGGATCACTTAGTGCAGGCTTTGCGCAGTATGGGTGCTCAATAAATCCATTTTGATTAATGAGCAATTTATAACAACACTAGCAAAGACTGTTTCCAACCCTGTTGAGGGAGAATGGATGATCTCTAATAAAAAGGCCACGTTCAATAGCGACACGCTAGGATAGTGGGGGTCTTGGTCACCTCTGCTCAATGTGCTAATGTGCTTAGTGGACCATGGTTTACCTGAAATGGAAATGTCACTTATGAGTAATCCCCCACATCTCATTACACCTTTTCTGCCACCTGACATGAGGAGGAGAGAGAGGGGGCAGGGAGTTTGAGATAGTGGAGATTCCTTAATTCTAATGCCAAAAATTTTGAAATTGAAAGAATTCTAATCGGACCAGGACAAACGTTTTATCTCTGCTAAGCAAGGGAGCAATGTCAACACGACTTCTGTGGGTATGTTTAACTCATTTTAAAGAACAAACTATTTTTAAGGCCTTTGGAAGTGTTCTTTTACATACAAATTTTGGTTTTTCTGATAAGAACCATTTTAAAAAAATCAGACAGCAGTTATCTATCTGGTATATGCTCTGTGCTCAGTGATTTTTGTGGCCATTTATTAAGTTAGATATCTACATGGTAAATTGATAGCACTGTGCTGGTAGAGGGGAACAGAGAGAAAAACAGGATTCCCATGTTCATGACAAAATCCTGTCTGTTACCCACTTCCCTTATCCATCTGGGCGTTTTGACAAGGCAAATGTTTCACTTTGCTCACACTGATGGAAACTTGCTACATTTCGAAACATTCTAAAGAGAGAGAAAATCACCCCAAATGAGTTTCACCTGTACTTTAAATAGATTAACATAAATTGTAGATTAGGGCTTCTAAAATTACAGTGAACACTTGCTAAGCTGAAGTTATAGGCCTTTTATGCTGTGCATACCTTCTGGAACCAAGTTTTTCTATAATGTCAGATTGTGTATAGTAATGGAAGAGGCATTACTTAATTCATAAATTTATTCCCATGAAATGCAAGCATTTCCCTCTCCTGCCCCATTTCTCTGGTGTCTCCTGAGTTCAGGTGCTTTTTTTTTTTTTTTTTTTTTTTTTTAAACCTTGTCTCAGGAGCTGATCTTATATTTTAATTTAGAAAGAACATAGAAGTGAGACATCTGTAAACTCTGAACGTTTGAGGTGGAAAGAGGAGGCTCAAGACAGAGAGGTCAGCCTGGGCTATGACAGGCTGTGTCTCTAACCAAACCAAAACAAAACAAAACAAAAAAACAAAAGACAAAAATATAGAGGCAGACAGATGGACACACACACACACATACACACATACACACACACATGGGGCAGGGAAGAGAGAGGGAGGGAGGGAGGGAGAGAGAGACAGAGACAGAGAGACAGAGACACAGAGACACAGAGAGACAGAGACACAGAGACACAGAGAGACAGAGAGAGAGACCAGGAAAACTACCCACTGACTCCCTCCTTTTATATTTTCCCCTTCTGTTCCTACAGGTGGAGGTTTTCTCTCCCTGCTAGTTGTATCTTCTATGCTTTAGTCTCTTCCTTCTTAGCAATCTCACCTTTTCATTGATTCTTTTCCTCCTCCATTGTGTTTGTGTATAATGCTTGACAGTGGAAACAAGTAAACGACAAATAGGAATTTCATGATACTGCTGGACTCTCTGTTACTCTTCTCTCTTTACCGTATTCTCCTGTGTTTATTTTCTTTCTCCTCTTTCACTTCTTAGATCACCACAGTCAGGTTTCCATTCCTTGTCCCTCTGCTGCAATGTACCTTCTAAGATAACAAGGGTGCTGGTGTGAGAAACCTAAAGGGACATTTTTTTTTCTCTCTTCTTTTTCTTGAGACACAGTTTCTCTGTATAGCCTTGGCTGTCCTGGACTTACTTTATAGACCAGGCTGGTCTCAAACTCACAGAGATCTGCCTACCTCTGCCTCTCTTGCACACCTGGCAAAAAGACATTTCTTAGTCCCCATTTTTCCTAAGCTCTCAGCCACATAAACTGGTGACCACTCCCCTATGACAGCTTTTACCCCTTTTGTTGTCCAAGGTAAGTTTTCATCAATTATGTTCTTCCTTGTTTTGACAGATGACCCTTTTGTGCAGCTTTAGAATTTTGGAGTTCCTTGAGCTGCAGTTAAAGTCCCCCCTATTCTCTCTTCTGGTGTCCTTCCCTCCCTCCCTCCCTCCTTCCCTCCCTCCCTCCCTCCTTCCCTCCCTCCCTCCCTCTCTCCATCTGTCTCTGTCGCTCTCTCTTCCTCTCCCCACTTTTCTTTTCCCCTTCATAGGTAATTTTATGTGCAGCGTGTGATTTTTATTACAATAAATATGCTGAAGACTTTGGAATATTTATTTATAGCTACAACTTCTTCTCTTACTTTAAAGCTTGCCCATATATCCATTTCTCCACCCACCCACTACCCACTGAATATCTGTACCCGTGTCTCAAACGCACTCCGGTTGGTACAGTTATTGCAACCTAACCTTTCCGATCTCTCCTCCAAATCATGTTTTTTTTTTCCCTCAACAGTCTCCTTATTTTGGTAAAAGGATAATTTATCTGCCCAACTGCAGTAGCTCAAGTGTCAGTCTTGCCACATACCCCTCCATCAGCTGTCAAATCCAATTCCCGAGTCTTAAGCGCTTTAGGAGAAATAGGTGATGGGATAATTTGGTCCCCAGTGGCTGTCTCTCAGATCTACTTCCTGCTGTTCCTGCCATCCTTGTTCACCCTTTTTGGCTACATTAATAGCCCCCGATTGTCCTTCGGCCTTCTGGCCTTTATAACATAGCCAGAAATCTGATTGCGTTACTCTGCCAGTTAAAACTCTTTCGTGGCTTGCCACTGCTCTTAGAAAAATGACCAAAATCCTTCGTAAGGAGCTCTGACTGGTGCTGAAGATGTTGGATAAAGATAGCGGTGACTCAGTGGTCAGTATCTTTAACCTTTGACCTCATTGGTTTCCACCTTATCGCACCAGCCTTCTTAATTACTCCGAGTTTTCTAGGGGAGCATCTCCCTACCTACAGACCGCCCTGCCCCTACTCCCTGCTACCCAACTCCTTTCCCTAGGTGGCTAGCTCACACTCCTCCTCCTCCTCATGGAAACCACTTGGCATACACATGTATCTATGCCCCAGAAGAGATGTAAAGGCCCATCTTCTGGGGCCTTCCAGTGTTGCTTCTCTTTATAACCCTTGTTATCAAAATTATGTACTTACTTTAAGGTTTCAATGTCTTTATTTCTGTCACCCAAAATGTTGCTATCCACCGTTGCAGCCCTAGCCTCAGTTCATGTAAAGAAAAGAAGGAGTTAGTGTGTGTGAGTACCTGTCTATAGGAACTTGATTTTAAACTAGTTTGTAAGATAGTCTTCTCGTTCCTATTTTACATATAAGAGTCAGGCCGTAAAAACGGTTTAGAGTTCGCCAGCAGATGAGAGTGCTAGAATGTGAAGACAGAGGGTTTGTCCTTATTCTTAATCACAGTCACAATTAATTACCCAGTTAATAAAGCCTGCAGTTTTGAGGGCTCTGTCTGTTTGTTTGACTTAGTGTCACAAAATAAATCTTTTTTTTATTATTAATTTATTCTTGTTATATCTCTATGGTTATCCCATCCCTTGTATCCTCCCATTCTTCCCTCCCTCCCATTTTCCCCTTATTCCCCTCCCCTATGACTGTTCCTGAGAGGGATTACCTCCCCCTGTATATGCTCATAGGGTATCAAGTCTCTTCTCGGTGACCTGCTGTCCTTCCTCTGAGTGCCACTAGGTCTCCCCCCTCCAGGGGACATAGTCAAATGTGAGGCACCAGAGTACATGAGAAAGTCATATCCCTCTCTCCACTCAAGTGTGGAGACTGTCCTGTCCATGGGCTAGATCTGGTAGGGGTTTAAATTTTACCACCTGTATTGTCCTTGGCTAGTGCCTTAGTATGAGTGGGACCCCTTGGCCCAAATCTGCCTATCATAATGTTCTACTTGTAGGTTTCTAGGACCCACTGGATCCTTCTACATTGCTATTCACCCATTGTTCTCTCATCTAGAGTCCCAATAGGATGTCCTCCCCTCTGTCCCAGTTTCCTGATAAGGGAAGGCTTTCATGGGACATGCCCATTGGGCTAGTATGCAGATATAAGTGAGTATATACCATTTGAGTCTTTCTGCTTCTGGGTTAACTCATTCATTATGATCATTTCCAGCTCAATCCATTTATCCTCAAATTTCGGGAATTCCTTGTTTTTAATAGCTGAGTAGTATTCCATAGTGTATATGTACCACAGTTTCTTTATCCATTCTTTTACTGAGGGACACTTAGGCTGTTTCCATGATCTGGCTATTATGAATTAGGCTGCTATGAACATGGTTGAGCAAATGTTCTTGTTGTGTGCTGGAGCATCTTCTGGGTATATTCCAAGGGATGAAATAGCTGGGTCTTGAGGAAGCCCTATTCCCAGTTTTCTGAGATAGCACCAGATAGATTTCCAAAGTGGCTGTACTAGTTTGCATTCCCACCAGCAATGAAGGAGTATTCCTCTCTCCCCACATCCTCTCCAGCATGTGTTGTCGCTTGAGTTTTTTATCTTAGCCATTCTGATGAGTGTAAGATGGAATCTCAGAGTTATTTTGATTTGCATTTCCCTGATGACTAAGGAGGTTGAGCATTTCTTTAAGTGTTTCTCAGCCATTTGATATTCTTCTGTTGAGAATTCTCTGTTTAGTTCTGAGCCCCATTTCTCAATTGGGATATTTGGTGGTGTTTAATTTCTTGAGTTCTTTATATATTTTGGATATTAGACCTTTGTCAGATGTAGGGTTGGTGAAGATCTTTTCCCAGTCTGTAGGCTGTCCCTTTGTTCTCTTGACAGTGTCTCTAGCCTTACAGAAGCTTCTCAGCCTCATGAGGTCCCATTTATTAATTGTTGACATTAAGGCCTGGGCTGTTGGTGTTCTGTTCAGGAAGTTGTCTCCTGTGCCAATATGTTCCAAGCTCTTCCCCACTTTTTCTTCTAAGTGACTTAGTGTCTCTGGTTTTATGTTGAGGTCTTTAATCCACTTGGATTTGAGTTTTGTGCAAGGTGACAAATATGGTTCCAGTTGCATTTTTTTTTCACATAGACCTCCAGTTAGACCAGTACCATTTGTTGAAGATGCTATCCTTTTTCCATTGAATGGATTTGGCTTCTTTGTCAAAAATCAAGTGACCATATGTGTGTGTCTGGGTCTTCAATTCGATTCCCCTGATCAACCAGCCTGTTGCTGTGCCAGTACCATGCTGTTTTAATTACTATTGCTTTATAGTACAATTTGAGATCAGGTATGGAGATTCCTCCAGAGCACCTTTTATTGTACAAGATCATTTTTGCTATTCTGGGTTTTTTGTTTTTTCATATGAAGTTCAGAATTGAACTTTCAATGTCTTTAAAAAATTGTGTAGGTATTCTGATAGGGATTGCATTGAATCTGTAGATTGCTTTTGGTAGGATGGCCATTTTTACTATGTTAAATCTCCCGATCCATGAGCAAGGAAGATCATTCCATCTTCTCATGTCATCTTCAATCTCCTTCTTCAGAGTTTTGAAATTTTTTTCAAACAAGTCCTTCACTTGCTTAGTTAAAGTAACTCCTAGATATTTTATATTGCTTGTGGCTAATGTGAAGGGTATGGCTTTCCTAATTTCTTCCTCTGCAAGCTTGTCATTTGTGTATAGGAAGGCTACAGACTTTTTTGAGTTAATTTTGTATCCAGCCAAATTGCTGAAAGTGTTTATCAGCTGTAGGAGTTCTCTGGTGGAATTTTGAGGGTCACTTATGTACACTATCATACATCTGCAAATAGGGATAGTTTGACTTCCTCCTTTCCCATTTGGATACCCTTGATCTCCTTTTGTTGTCTTATTGCTCTGGCTAGAACTTCGAGTACTATATTGAAGAGATATGGAGAGAGTGGGCAGCCTTGCCTTGTTCCCGATTTTAAAGGAATTTCCTTGAGTATCTCACCATTTACTTTGATTTTGACTATTAGCTTGCTGTATATAGCCTTTATTATGTTGAAGAAAGTGCCTTGTATCCCGGATCTCTCTAAGACTTTAAACATGAATGGGTGTTGGATTTTATCAAATGCTTTCTCTGCATCTAAAGAGATGATCATGTGGTTGTTGATTTTCAGTTTGTTTATATGGTGGATTACATTGATGGATTTCCATATATTAAACCATCCCTGCATGCCTGGAATGAAGCCTACTTGGTCATGATGAATGATATCCCTTATGTGTTCTTGTATTCATTTTGCAAGAATTTTATTTAGTATTTTTGCATCGATGTTCATAAGAGAAATTGGTCTGAAATTCTCTTTCTTTGTTGAGTCTTTGTGAGGTTTAGGTATCAATGTGACTATGGCCTCATAGAATGAATTTGGTAATGTTTCATCCAATTCTATGTTTTGGAGTAGCTTGAAGAGTATCGGTATTAGCTCGCCTTTGAAGGTCTGGTAGAATTCTGCACTGAAACTATCTGGCCCTGGACTTTTTTTGCTTGGGAGACTATCAATGATTGCTTCTATTTCTGTAGGGGAAATGGGACTATTTAGCTTGTTTATGTGTTCTTCACTCATCTTTGGCAAGTGAAATTGATCAAGAAAATCATCCATTTCCCTTAGATTTTCAAATTTTGTGGCATATATGCCTTCAAAATAGGATCTTATGATTCTTTGTATTTCTTCAGTGTCTGTTGTTAAGTCTCGCTTTTCATTTCTGATTTTGTTGATTTCAATACTGTCTCTCTGCCTTTTAGTTAGTTTGGCTAACGGTCTGGCTATCTTGTTGATTTTCTCAAAGAACCAGCTCTTGGTTTTGTTGATTCTTTGGACTGTTTTCTTAGTTTCTAATTTGTTAATTTCAGCCCTGAGTTTGATTATTTCCAGACGTCTACTCTTTTTGGGTGTTTCTGCTTCTTTTTTTTCAAGGGCGTCCAGCTGTTTTGTTAAGTTGCTTATGTGCGATGTTTCCAATTTCCTTTTAAAGGCACTTAGTGCTATGAATTTTCCTCTTAACACTGCTTTCAGTGTATCCCACAAATTTCGGTATGTGGTTCCCTCATTTTCATTGAATTTCAGAAACTCCTTGATTTCTTTCTTTATTTCTTCCCTGACCCATGTGTCATTTAGCAGAGAGTTGTTTAGTTTCCACGTGCGTGTAGGCTTTTTGTTGTTTCTGTTGTTGTTGAATTGCAGCCTAAGAGCATGGTGATCTGATAGGATACAAGGTATTATTTCAATCCTCTTGTATCTGTTGAGGCCTGCTTTGTGACCTACGATGTGATCAATTTTGGAGAAGGTTCCATGGGGTGCAGAGAAGACGGTATATTTCTTGTTTGGGTGAAAGGTTCTATAGATATCTGTTAGATCCATTTGACTCATGGCATTGGTTAATGATGTTATTTCTCGGCTTAGTTTCTGTTTCAATGACTTATCCTTCAGTGAGAGTGGGGTGTTGAAGTCTCCCACTATTATTGTGTGGTGATCGACGTGTGGTTTAAGTTTTTTTTAGCAGATCTTTTACAAATGTGGGTGCCTTTGTATTGGGAGCATAGACGTTCAGAATTGTGATGTCATCTTGGTTGACTTTACCTTTGATGAGTATGAAGTGTCCTTCTGCATCCCTTTTGATTAATTTTGGTTGAAAGTCTATCTTGTTTGATATTAAAATGGCTACGCCTGCTTGCTTCTTGTGACCATTTGCTTGGAATATTTTTTTTTCCAATCTTTTACCCTGAGGTAACAAAATAAATCTTGAGTGTTTTTCTTTCCAAAAGAAAATAGGAAGCTTTGGGAAGTTGTTTACTATTTGTCAGAAAACCTGTGTGTGCTCACACTGTCGACATTACAGAATGTCCTAACCATTCTAAAGTAAATGGATGAAACCGAGACAACCCAAAAGCCAAAGAGAATGATGATAAAGTAATGATGGTGCATCTAAAGGGAAGGGTCACCAGAGCCATGAAAACATGTTGGTTGTTTTGTTTCATCCTGAGGCAGGGTCTCACGCATCACAGACTTGGCTGAAACTCCCCGTATGGCTGAGGGTGACCTTGAACTTCTGATCCTCCTGTCTGTCCTTCCTCAGGGCTAGGCTTACACATGTGCAACAGATTTGTGTGGAGTTGGGGAAGGGAACCCAGAGCTCCACTCATGCTAGACAACACTGCCAACTGAGCTAGTCCCCTCCCAAAAATGATGTTTTTGAGTAGGGGTCATGTAGGCTTTTACTCTGGCACATAGTTACCATTCAATAAATATCTGTCCAGTGAATCAATGCATATTTACATTGAGTATCGTGTAGAGCTAATGTTATATGCACGTTCATGGGTGAAACCAGGAAGATATTACATAGCAGTGCTGTCTTTAATGGTGAGATTACATGTGTTCTTAAATTGTTTGCATCTGTCTGTATTCTCCAAAATTTCTACAGATAAAGTAAATGTTATATAAAAGTAAATTTTATAATAATTGAAGAATGGTTAAAAATAACTTACTCGTCTATAAGGTTAAAATATATTTTTTTTTGCCAAAACAGTTGAATTCTACCTATTTAATGTTAAGTATGTACATTATTTCCTTCTTTGAAGAAAGTAAAATATACTTAGAATATATATGGTCTATAAAACACTGACACTCCTGCAATTATACTTCATCTGTTAAAGATGATGTATTTTTAAATATTTTTGCTTATACTTTGTAATATTTAAATTTTATAATGCATTAACACAAAAATTTGCACATGGTAATTTGGTGCCATGTGATAGTTTGATATGCATATTAACACAAAAATTACACATAGTAATTTGGTACCACATGATGGTTTGATTTGCCTATCTACCATGTAATTAGATTAAATCTATCTGTCTTCTGACCTTTCTGCTGCAGAAGCGTTCAGAATCCCTTCTCCCAGCTTCTTGAGATGGGTGCACAGTTGCTAAGAGTGTTGTAAGAATGTTTTAATTTTGATGATCTTGTTTTATGTGCTGGTTAAAACCAGAGTCCAGCATGCCAAATATTGCATGATAGAACCATGTGGCGAAAGTTCTTTGCAATGCTTGTAAGAGGCAGTGTCAGTGTAGCTCATGGGAAGTCACAGTTGCGTAATTTCAATCCATTCGAATGACTAAGCTGTTACTTCATGGAACTACTCATTAATTTCGTTCTGCCTAGCCGCTGCTGCCTATGACACTGAATTGGAAACAACATTATTCTGAAAATATAATATTGCAGAAGACCTTCATAATGCTTATAGACCTACATTTAACACCTCTGTCCCCATCCCTACATTGCCTAGACATGCCAGATATGTCTATTTTATGCTCACTGATTCACTGTAGATTCTCTTATATTGCTGCTCTATCACTCATATCATATTATACTAAGGCTGTTCTCTCTTTAGGGACTCCCACACTCCAATTAAGAAACATTAACCAAATTAACCGACACACAGCTGCAGTCATGCTATACATTTAAATGAGCGCAATTTTATACCAATTCTTATTGTATTCAAGATTCCACCCAGTGAATTACATTTTATGTTAGTATTAGAATACACAAATTTGAGAAACCCAGACTAGATTGTTCTTTTAATATCCATGAGGAAAAATTTTAAAATATGGAAAAGGCAAAAAATATACCTCATTTGGTATTAACTTTCTCCTCGAATAGTTTTTTTTTTTTTTTAAATAGAGAATTAAAAGAATTTCATTATTTAGCCTTGGTCAAGATTGAAACATATTTACAATTTTATAAACTCATCACATTTGTGTTTATATATACTGTTGCAATGGAGCAAAAGAAAAGAGTACTTGGTTGAAAGGAATGGGGATTCAAAAGCAACTTGGCGTTAAGAAATCACCCGTCACTTTACATACATGCTTCACAGGTCTTCCTCAGAGTGTCATCCATTCATCTTGTAAGAAGCTGTTAGAGATTCTGGGCCTCCAGGCTCAGTAAATATGGAAGACTCAGGGACAAAAGGCTGGGCATGCTGGAGGTAGCTCTTAGGAGGCAGACGCAGGTGGATCTCCCAGTTCAAGGTCAGTCTCGTCTACAGAGTGAGTTCCAGGACAGCCAGTGTTACACAGAGAAACCCTGTCTCTTAGGAAAAAAAAAGACTCACATAAGAAGAAATCAAATAAAATAATAGAAATTTTATCTAGACTACAGTTCATAGAATAAGAGATGCTATAAGCATTCAAGTAGGCCACATTGCATTCCCAGCTGCCTCTACCATGGCCTAACTTGGTCACACCCACTCTCTGTGGGCGGCTGGTTTTCCCATTTATATAGAAAGCATGGAGGATAGTTGCATCCCATTTAGTCACGTGATTCCCTATGCTTTTAATTTCCATAGACCTAATTGTCTTTTGTGTCTCTTTACCTGTGCATAAAGATAGTGGAAAGAGAATCAGGGGATGCTAAAAGCCATGCCATGAACAGGGCAGGGAACTAGGTGAGCACTTCATTCTTTTTGAAGATTAAATGGCATTTAATCTCAGGCATCTATGGGGATCCTGGGCCACCATTACAACTGAAGAACTTTGACAAAGCACAGGAGAGGACACTTTGTCTAAATCTTGAGATACAGTGATACAGAAATGTTTCCAAACCTACAAATTCATGTACTTTTTACTTAATTATCTTCTTTAGAAAATCCTGTTGGATTTGTGTTGTTATTTAAAAATTTTTAACATCACTGCTAATTAATGCTTATTTTCCTCCAAGTAGCTTTTATGAATGTTTATAGTCTCATTATAAAATCGGATAAATTATCCCAATACTTTTGCTTAAGACATACAAAGTAAAAAGAAAAAAATACTTTCTTTATATCCTACTTATCAGAGTACCTAACATTCTGGTATATTTCCTTTTCTTCTATGTTTTTCTGTGTGTATTTTTGCATACAGATGAAGACTTGTCATACATACATTTTCTTTTTTTTTTTTAGTTTTTTTATTGATTTATTCATATTACATCTCAGTTGTTAGCCCATCCCTTGTATCCTCCCATTCCTCCCTCCCTCCCGCTTCCCCCCTACTCCCCTCCCCTGTGTCTGTGACTGAGGGGGACCTCCTCCCCCTGTATATGCTCATAGGGTATCGAGTCTCTTCTTGGTGACCAATTATCCTTCCTCTGAGGGCCACCAGGTGTCCCCATCCAAGGGTCAAATATGGGGCACCAGAGTTTGTGTGAAAGTCAGATCTCCTTCTCCACTTAAAGGTGGAGAATGTCCTGTCCATCGGCTAGTCTGGGCAGGGGTTCGAAGTTTACTGCCTATATTTTCCTTGGCTGTTGCCATAGTTTGAGGAGGCCCAGACCCGCCTGTAGGTGTGAGAAGCCTGGGAGAATGAGGAAATAGAAGGATCCAGTGGGTCCTGGAAAACATACATACATTTTCATTCTATTCACTTTTAAAGTGAACATGATTTTTATTACAGAAACATAACATATGCTATCAGCCTGTCAAGACGTGTAACGATTTTGGTAGCAAAACCCCTGGTCCTATTTTCCTACCCAATGCTCAAACCAATTATTAAGTCCAGCATTCTGAAAAGCAAGATATTTACATGCTAGACTAGAAGAGAAACACAGAAAGCTCAGCAGGATCTGCATGGCAGTTCCACTCATGGCTTTGTAAGAAGTGGAGGCAGCCATGGGCAGAACTGTACTTACAGGCGGTGGAGGCTACAAGGGCTTCATTTGAGGTAGGGGCGAAAGTCACACCCATTGCTGAAAGTGAGCAGCCGAGCACATTAAATCATCAGGCCACATGATGAAGGAAGATAATGGTTGGTTTTCATAGAGTGAACAGATTAAAGGGAACTCAGTAAGCAAAGATGCTAAGTATTTTCTTTTTATTAATAAATGCATTTCTAAAAAAATGTTTTAGGAGAAAACGTTGAAAATAAGAAACATGATGTATATTTTCTAAGCCAGTGGTGAAAAGTAAGAGAATATTTATTAATTAAAACATCTCTAACAGTAGAAAAAAAAAAGAAGCGGAAAGTTGATGCAAAAAGCACAAAAGAAAAACTAATTAAAGAACGAGATGACCATGTGGAAACTAATATTTTTAGAACTCACGCTAAATGTGATGTAGCAAGACAGCGTAACAGAATATTTTTAAAATGGAGAATAAGGATAAATACTGGGGCCAGGGAGATGGCTTGGCCAGTAAAATGTTGGCTGTGCCCAGATGGAAAGCTGGGTTCATTTCCTGAGCACCCATGTAAAAGCTGGGTATGGCAGCATGCGCCTGTGTCCCTGAGCTAAGGAGGCACAGGCACGAGGATCCCTGGGGCGCTCTGGCCCTCAGTCAGCAGAGCTGGCAGGCTCCAATGTCAGTGCAAACACTGTCTCAAGAAGTAAAGTGGAGAGCGACCTCTGTCCTCCACATGCACGTACTTACACACCTCCTACTTGTGTATGCGCACGTGTGCGTGCATGCACGCGCACGCACACGCACACAAACATTACACAAAGCCAAGTTGATTAAAGGCATTGAAGAACAAGGTCACCACTTATAATTTAACTGGAGGTTAGATATCATACAACAAACAGCAAAATGATAAACCTAGGAAAGCCTAATACTAAGGAATAAAAGCCATACCAGTCTTACCTGTAACAATTAATGTTACTTAGGCTTGAAACATTAAAAGTAAAACAATACAGTATAAACCAAACCAAACAGGTAGGACTAAGGAGGAAACTGAAACACTTCATGTAAGCTTATGTTATACTTTTTCATATCATTGATAAATATTCATAATATTAATGAATGAAAATGCAGAATATAGGATATTGACCTATATAATTATATATAATTAACAAACTTTAATAAACATTTATTTAAATGTATTAATTTATTTAATGTTTATTAAAGTTTCTATATGGATAAATTTTATATATTCATTTGAGTTTGTGATTTTTGGCTAACTATAAAGCATATTGTATTCTTGCATAGAAGGAAATCTATTTTAGGTAAGGTCTGGTAGAAGATAAAAATTCTGCTAGAAAATTATGAGATGAAAATGAAGATATTTTACCTAAGGTAAAATTTATTTAATTAAACCAGCCATCAATTATTCATACAATATAAGGACTCTTTTGATAATAATGTCAAATGTTAATTGATTCAAAAAAATTGTTACAGTTGTTTTTTTGTTAATTGTACATGACCTATAAGACAATGCCTGATTAGTACTTTGGATATTTGTTGTCTCAAAGAATCCCCAAATTTATAAATGAATGTTGTCAGTCTAAATGATAAAAAGAATATTCTAATAACTTAAGCAATATTTTATACCAATGAATTAAAAATTTCAATAAGGTATTGTAAAAATTATTTTCTACCAGCATTTGATGGTCTGGCTATGTACAGTATTTTCAGCCTTTAGAATGAAACACCAATTCTCCATTTTTCCCTGTTCTATAGTCTGTTGTATTTGCTTAATGAGTAAAGACATTAGCAGTGCAGGTACATTTTCTTGACCTCACAATATTTATGAAGGAAGTAGATATGAAGATGTAAGGAAATGAAATGCTGATTAGGTTAATAGATAGGTACAAAATTAGTTTTGAAAATGGGAACCTTTAATAAACTAGCCAATTATAATTATTTGACACTTTTAAAAACCATGAGCCAGTATGGAAAGAACTTTTAGACATTTTGGATTCATATGTTTTATTTATGTCTCTTTCTTATAGTATGTGTTGCGTGCCCTGGGCATCCATAAATTTTCCTCTAATTTTTTTATCCTTAAAAATATTTTTACTTACATGTTTATATTTTGAGAATTTTATATAGGAGTACTGTACTTACATCATTTCCTGTTCCACTCTTTTCTTCTATTCCTCCCGTGATCCCATCTCAAATTTATGACCTCTTATTCTTTTGTTATTATTGTTACATATATGTATATATAAAAATACTATATTCATAAATACAACCTGCTGAGACACACACACACACACACACACACACACACACACACATATGACTATTTGCAGTTCAATAACCAATTGGGGGCTAATCCCTGGAGAAAACTAATTCTTCGTCTCTCATCAGCTGGTACTTGTAATTCTTCATTTAGTGGCTGGGCCTTGTGAAATCCCCCCTTTCACACTGGCACATCAGCTGGTAGTGTCATTTTCCAGGTTTGTTCTGGGACATTGATTGAGTTTTCGAGGGATGGCTTCCTTCTTTCAGAAAGAGGACACCACCGCACAGGAGTCTCCTGGTCCTCTGGATCTAACATTCCGTCCACTTCCTCTTCTGTGATGTTACCCGATATTTACATGTGGTTGTAGTGTTGTGGCTTTATCAGCTGGGTCTGGGCACCTAGCAGTCAGTTGTTGTCTGCGCTCTGACCAGCTGCGGCCTTCCGCCGTGGTCTCCATCTGCCCCCAAAAGAAGCTTCTTTAGCGGTGGATGAGAGCCACACTTGTCCGTAGGTGTAATGAAACCCGTTAGAAATGATGCTAGTTTGGAAAGTGGCAGTAGTAGATTCTCGGTTAGAGCCCAAGGCCTCATCAGTCATGTGAGTGGGGCTAGGTTTATAGTTTGAGGCATGAATTCCCTCCTATTAAGTGATAGCTGTTGCTTGGCCCCCAGTATATAAACGCCAGTTTTGTACCTGTAGGGATATCTGCCATGCTGGTCATCGTTGTGCCATTAAAACTAGGCGGTTTACTGATTGATTTTCTACAATGGCAGTTTGCATAGCCCCTTAAGGTACCATGGAGTTAGTCCTCAAGGATGGAGCTTTCACTTCAGCTCTAGTCTTCCGAGTCCTTGTCCAAGGCATGTGGTGTCTTCAGAAATAATCTCTTCCCTTCAATCTCTAGGATAAAACCAAAAGAAGGCACAGTAGGCTGTATTGTTTTAGGGGTGTCCTAGACTCACATGATCAACAACTCGAAGGGAAACCTCCCATCTGCTATTCTGTGACTTTGTGGGGGGAGCTGCAGGCTGTTGTTAGAAGTCTTTCTCTGTCGCCCTCCGCACTATTGTTATTATGTCTCCCCCCCCTTCTCTGACCTTGCTTCTTTTTTTTTTTATTAATTTACTCATATTACATCTCAATGGTTATCCCATCCCTTGTATCCTCCCATCCCTCCCTCCCTCCCACTTTCCCCTTACTCCCCTCCCCTATGACTGTGACTGAGGGGGACCTCCTCTCCCTGTATATGCTCATGTTATTATGTCTTTGAATACAGGATCTCTCACTAATTCTTTCTCATTTCTATATGATGAAAACATGTAGCATCTTTACTTTTGCATTTCTCGATGCATTACGGGCAATTCACGTTAGTTTCTTCTATTCTTCAGTTGACGGGCACTTAGATCATATCGTTAATTGTGCTGAGAATAAAAGCCTGTCGCAGTAGCTGTTTCTCTGATGCACTCGGTCCTTTGCTTGGCTGTATATGCCTTGGAGTGGTGTTGGATGATCACAGAGTGCCATCACAGGGTGGCTTTTGAGGAACTACCATGCTGTTTTGATCTGCATTCTGATCAGTTGTGTAAAAGGGTTGCCAGCTTTTGCTGTTTCCACCTTTTTCAGTCTATTTCAGTTGCATTTCTTCAAAGTAACATACAACTTTTCATACAAAAACATGCTTATCTTTATTTTTACTTGGGAAAATTCCACTTATATTTAACATAACAACTAATGTGTTTCTATTAAATCTTTTCATTTTTAGGCTTCATCTTTTAAGTTATCTATCGATCTTTCATTTGTTTTTATTTTCTTACCCATTTGTTTTTCTGGCCTCATTAAATTGCTAATAATATTTCCCTTGTACTCACTGGGAATAATTTTACTATATTCTATTATACTAAAATGGCTGTCTTCCTTCCAATATGTCCATTGTCACGTATCTATTTATCTACTATTTAGATAGCAAATATTTACCCAGCCAAGGAAGTTAAGACTACTTTTCCTCCACGTATTAGTTAGAATAGAAATTCGGTGATGTAACAGATAGTAGAGTTAATTTAAACACCTTTTTCTTCTTTCTTTTGAACACATTGGCCCAAGAACTGTTTGTTTTTCACTAGACAGATGGTTTGCAGTAAATAGAAAATGCAGCTAAGTCACCATCTTTGTAGAGATCTTACTCATAAGTTTTGAGACAAAGAAGCAATGCATTTCCAAGTGAAGGACTAAAGTAAGTTCAATTAAAAAATTAATCTGATGCTCCAACGCTATAGACAGTTTTGGGTGACTGTTCAGACAGTAAACTGTCTCTTGTTGTTTTTCATTTTGGAAGCTGCTAGCTTGCTCTTTCAGTTCAGTTCACTCAGATACTTAAATTTTATTCCTTCTCAAGTCTGATGGGATTGAAGACCAGATAGTTTAGTCTTACAGTTAAGCTTAGTTGGTTAGGTGTTAAGATGTTTTTTAGATCTAGATAGATGTTTTAAGTTAATAGAGATGAGATATGTTAGATGTGAATTTTCATTTAGAATTTTAGACTCAACACGATAGGAAAGATGTTTACTTCAAGTTTGCCAAGTATGAATAGCCAAATCACTATGAATGTAACAGTTATATAATTCTTGATTGTTCTATGGTTCTTCCTGCTATATGTAGTTTGTTTTATTTATGTGTAATAATATAAATGTATATGTTAAAAAGAAATATAATAATAAAATCCCCAAAAAAACTATCTATATTTGAAAGAGCTCTAGCAAGACTGACCAAAAGGAAAGAAAATACAAATAAATAGTGTGGTGTTAAATAAATAAATAAATAAATAAATAAATAAATATATATTACAGTCTCAAAAGAGATTATAACAATAAAAATTAGAAATTAATTATTTTATTAAAATGGCTAGGAATAAGCAAAATGTATAGTTTTCTATAAAATAGCAATTGCCACGCAAAACTCAGTAGATATTAGCAGAATTGGAAACAAAACCAGCTGGCGTTAATAATTTAGTTTTACCAAACCTTAATAAACAGATAAAACTGAGGCTAAAAACTTAGATTATTCTAAGAAGTAAACTAACTGTGTAGTTGTATGTCTCGACAAACAAATGTAAAATTCCTAAACATGATTATTACCACATTGATTCAAGCAATTCATTAGAAAGTGCATTAGGACCAAATTATATCAGCCTTGCATTTCAAAGATATTTCAGCCATCAGAAAATCCTTCAAAATAATTTCAGTTTAAGCAAGTAAGAGGAGGGAGATTTTTGTCTGCTTTTACATACTTTCTTAATGCTTACAAACTGGTCTGGCTCTTACATATAACATAAGCCTGCTCCTGAAGACAATGGGCGCACTAGTCTGTCTGTTTCCAACTCTGAGTCCCTTTCAGCTATCTAGGTGTTAACTCTGTGAGTCTCCACTCCCTTTTGCCTGTGCAAGGGATAGAGAAGCCTAAATGTATCAGCAACATCTAAATTGTGTCTCATATATATGTGTGTGTGTGTGTGTGTGTGTGTGTGTGTGTTAGTGTGTGTGTATGTGTGTGTGAGAGAGAGATATTATATATATTATTCAGAAATATTTTATTTGTTCTTTCATACATTGTATTTTGATCATATCCCAGTACTGCTCCCTCACCTGCTCCTGGAACCACCCCTCATTATATACCCATCAAACTCTGTGTCTGTGGTTTTTGAAACTCACCACGTATACTTAGTGCTGCATGTATACTCCTGGGATTGTAGCCATCGGCTGGTCCTTGTTCCACATACCAGGGGCCACACCCTTAAAGAAAGACAAATTCTGGCATCTCCCAATTACCAATAACTGACTCCTCAGCTGGGAGTGGGATTTGTTGACCACAGTCACTCTCTATGCTTGGTTTTTGCCATTTTGTCTGACTTGAGTTTGCAACTGTTAGGTTCATGGTATCACAGTCATTAGGAAGCGATATATGCAACTGCCCTGTTGTGTCTAGGAAATAACATTTCACTTTAGTCACCCGCTGCCTCTGCTTCTGACAGTCTTTCCTTGATGAGGTTGAGAGATGTACTGATCTCAGGAGTCAGTTTAATACTATGTCCCTTCAGCAGATCAGTACATAGGGCATACCCTAAGGCCTATGACCTGTCAGGACACAGGTCCTTGGCCCTGGTAATGGTGTCAGCTATGAGAATTCTATCTTGTGGAATGTACCTTAAATCCAATCAGAAAGTGGTTGTTATTCCCTTAATACTTGTGCCACTGCTGTATCAGTAGGTATACCTTGCCAGACCACTACATCTCTTGGCCTGTAGCTGATGGGGTTCATGTCTAGGTGAGATTGAAGATCACTTTCCTCCTCTGTTACCATGCATAGTTAGCATGATGAATGCTTGACAGTAGGAATGAGACTTCCAAGTTTTCATTACAGCTTGGTTTCTGCATGGTCCACGTCTCACATATGTGCTATCTTCAGCAGTAGAATCTTACCGTCAAGTTGTGTGAGGTAACCGAGTGCAGCAGCAAAAGCCTGTATTAATTGGAGGCTGGACTTCACTGGCCAATAACCTCAGACTAGTTCTTGGCACTGGGTATTTTGTTAGCCTGTGGTGTCTAGTTAGGGATATATTGTTGTGCTATTATAGTTTGACACAATTTAAACTCCTTTTATAATATGTTCTTATAGTTTAAAAAGCATCTACAATAATTACTTTTCATATGACTTCTTCAGGTCTTTGGTGTGTGTTATGCCCTTTGCCCAATGTCGCCTTCTCAGCCTTGCACTTCCTTTACCCATTCCATTTAACCCTTCCTGAGCCATTATTTCATTTTCTCTCTTTATATCTTTATTTTCTTCCTTCCTTCTCTTGAAAGAACACTTCTATACCCCCTTTATGGATTCACAAATCTTTATGGTTATTCCAAATGAAGCAAAAACATATCTTAAGATCTGAAACCAGCATCTACAATTAAGAGAACCATGAAATGTTTGTCTTTCTGCGTTTGGGTTACCTCACTCAGAATGATAACGTATAGTTCATCTGTTTACCTGATTTTCTTTTCTTAAGAGCTGGATGATATTCCATTGTATAAAGGTAACACTGTTTTATTATTCATTTCTTAGTGGCATATTATTTCCTTTCCTGGGTATTATAAAAAGAGAACAGTGAACATGGATGAACAAGTGTCTCTGTAGGACATAGAGTCTTTGGTGTATATGGCCAGGAGTGGTATAGGTGGATTGTGTGGTAGACTTTTTTCTGGCTCTTTAAGGAATGTTTGCACCGATTTCCATAGTGACTGCACCACTTTTCACTCCTGTTCCCAGAAAATAAGTATTCTCCTTTCCAAACAACATCCATGACAGAATTTGACATCATTTGTGTTTTGGATCTTAGCCATTCAACTGGAGTAAGATGAAATGCCAAAGTAGTTTTAATTTATACTTCCCTGATATCTAAGGATGTTAAACATTTTTTCAATATTTTTATTAAATAATTTTACATATTCATTTATATTATTACACATATATACAATAAACTACCTAAAGCAAGAAGAATCATGCAACAATCAGGAATTATATAAATGTTATATTCATAGTGTTTTGGATATTTGTATTTGACAGCCTTAAAGAAAACGTCTTTCCTATCTTGGTAGGTTTAAAATTCTGAATATAAATTAATATCTATCTCTATCATATCTCATCATTATCAACTTAAGATATCTATCTAGACCTAAAACATATTAACCACTAAACAACTTAGCTTAATTGTAGAACTAAACTATCTGGTCTTCACCCCCATCAGAGACTTGAAAAGGAATAAAATTAACTCTCTGAGTATACCGGGAGTACAGGTTGGCAGCTTCCCAAATGAGAAGATGACAGAGACAGTTTGCTGACTGAACAGTCACCCAAAACTCTCCAGAATACTGGAACATCTTCTTCAGCCTTCTAGCCCAATATATCTGACAGACATATTTGTGAGGCAGGAACTATTGAGGACTTCCTTACCCTGTCTTGGCAGAATTTGCCTGTCAACTCTGCCTGCATCCAAGCTTGCTCATTTTTAGGCAGAATTCTCTCTGTGGGAGAAACAAGGACATTTTGACCAGTGGCTGGTTTGCTATATTTGAAGCCATCTCCATAAGAGGTTCTCTGATGCTCATAATCTTTGAGGTAGACTGGGTGTTGCCAGAAGTTAGCTTGTTTCATTGTAAAATGAGTCTTTAAAATAAAAAAATCTTTAAATGCCATATTCTGTATGTCTCTGAGGTTTCTGAAGGACCTTATCTAACTATTTTACCTTATCTTTCTGTAGAATCATATATATCTGTTACACTAGGATGTATATTCATTTAAAAATATTTCTTAGTCATTATTATTTTATCTTTTGAGAACTCTGTTTAGTTCCATGTCCCTTTTTAATTTTCTCTTGGTATTTTGTGGTTTTAGTTCTTTGTATAGGTATTGACCCCTTGTCAGATCAATATCTGATAAAGATTATTTTCTCCACTTGGTAAGCTGCCTTGTCACTGGAATAATGATGTCTTTTGTGTACAGATGCCAATTATTTGCTGTTTTTGACCTTAAAATGGTAGCAAATCCATTTTCAGTATATGTGCAAATAGCTCCTCTTATTTGCGTGTCTTTAGACTCTTGAAAGAGAGGCAGGGGAATAGTTTGTGATAGGATAGGAGTCAGATTTTAAGTGTTCTTGCAGCACTATTTCATATAAGTAGCTTATGTATGAAGCCAAAATGAATAGATCAAAGTAATATATGCTGATTGAAGACTATTTGAGAAGCAATAAAATATTAAAATTTAAAGATAATTCATACTCTCATGAGCCACATATACATACTGGCTTTCAGAACCCTTTATTCCATATACAATTTAGATGGTTCAAACCAAGACTATGCTACATTTTTGTTCACAACTTTTTAATTGAAAGTCATATTCTGCATGTTTATACATCTTTGTATCCGGTGTTTAAGCAGGACTTTATAAATAACAAAAACTCCCTCAAGTCTTTTTTTTTTTTTTAACAAAACCACTGATTTAATGGAAATTATATTAATGATTTTTCTAGATATAAATGGGGAATGACTTTTAAAAGACCTTGTTGGGATTGAGATTAATGGTTTTTGAAAGCATCTGTAAGAAAAGGGACTGAAGAAAATATTTCCTATGTGAACATAATGTGACTGTCTAGGACAGGAAAAGACGGAAGGCATTGTTGCAAGCCTCTTTACTCCTGTTGTAAGTATATAAAGGAAAGCTGGTTGCGAATTAAGTCACACATGTGCCTGGCCTTCCAGTTTGCCTTATGGGAATTCTGGGACCATTCCATCTTACTTATGAAAGTCTAAAAAATGCATGGAATGTTCCCTAAAGTACATCTCAATGTGCTGTAATTCCACAGGCACTCACTTCTCTGACTGTCATGACTATCTTGCTCTCATGACTATCTGCATAACTTAAAGAATGTAGCAGTATTTCAAGAAAAACATATGTCCATGTGATCTAATAGAAGGAACAAATTCAAGGGAATTTAATACAAAAATACAAGGCTAACTAAAGAAATATAGGGACCTAGCAATAGTGACTCTGATTTCCACAAAATTTCTTAAAATTTTAGAAACAAAAAACATTAGCTATATAAAATATTCAGCATATATTTAATAGCAAACACCTCAGAACAATATTGTATGTGTGCCTGTATTTACACATGTAGTAATATGTCAGTCATATATAGCAATATTTACATAAAATATATACTTTATTGTGCCTGTTTGGGGAGGTTGTTGTTGTATTTGGGTATTTGTTTGTTTTTTTAAAAATAATTTAAAGTTGGGTGGGTAGGGAGGGTGAGAGAGTCCGGAAGGACTTGAGGAAGGGGAAGAAAATGATATATATAAATATATATATATATGTATATTTGTTTTAAATAATGAAAATATAATAAAAGATAATAAAATAAATACATTAGTGTTCATTAGACGTCATTAAATTTTCTATCGCTTCAATAAAGAAAGAATATGAATGTAGAAGTATACATTTAAATTTATTCTTCATTACTCTCTTTCTTTCTAGCCCCTTCGTCTTTCTCACTTTCCCTACCTTTGTTTTCAGTTTTTATTTCATTTTTATAATAAAAGATTTGGCAGAATATAAAATAAAACAGACATTAAAAGATCACTTAAATAGAAATGTTTTACTTGAACATTTAGCTTGTTAATTTTTCAGTATTTGAAATTTTGCTTTAATTATCACAGTATAAATCCACATATTAATTGAGCACATGCACTGTATTGCTTGAAATACATGAAAATTTATGTTTTTTGAAACTTTCACTATTTAGTAACTGAGACTGATTCCTACTGAAATGTCCTCTACTGTAGGTCTTGGTGATAACTTTTAAACAAAGCAGCCACAGCATATACGGACTTCACCATAGTCATGACCTGGCAAACCTGGATCACTGAACAGATTATAGCTTGTAACAGGTGTTGCATAAGCCAGATCAGACAGCACCTGAATGATACCTAATTTCATCCTTATTACTCATCATCCCCTTCTCTCCTTTCAGTCTCTCACTATCTGGGCTAGGCGTGTCCTCCATAGCTACACAATTCTTGATGCTGGTGGAGGTCAGCCAAAAATTGCCTGTACCCTCCCATCATCCAGGGGGAAAAAGTATGTGGGGGAAAGGATGGAGAGGTAAAGGCTACAGCCACGAGGAGCCTTATGGAAATGAAGGCAGAGACAGAGAGACTAGAAGGAGAATGGGCAATGAGGAATGCATTGAAATGTATACCTCTACATGCGTACTCTTTCCTTATTGAAGTAATAGAAAATTTAGGAGGTCCGGTGAACACTCATGGTTACCTGGCCAGCATTTATCCTTTGCTTTCCCCCACATTTCTAGCCCCTTTCTATTCCTTGGCAAAAATCACACTATTGTACACTGTTGTACAGTAGATGCCACAGTCTATCTGATCATATATTTCAAGAGAAGTTTTTCCTATTAATTCTTATTTTATTCAGCCCTATAACAAACAAAGTATCATACCCTAAACAGACTGTCCTAGAAACAACAAAAATTCATTTCTCATGTTTAGAGGCTGGGAATGCCAACATCATCAAGGCACTGGCAGTTTAGATTTGGTTAGAGTTTCATGTCCTCATGTATGCTTATTTTCACACTGGAATTTTACCTGATGGAAGGGACTAGGGATGTTTCTGGGGTCACTCACTCTTCAGTGGACACTGACACCATTCATAGGAACTCCAATCTCATGTTTTAATCACCTAAAACATAGTCCACTACTCATTTAGGAACTAGAATTTTAACAGAACTTTGAGAGAACACGAGCATTCAGACCATAGTGTCCCACTTGCCAGGGAGTAGGCTCTTGTCTGAGCTAACTCATGTCAATGTTTGAGTCGCATGATGACATTTTATACAGATTGGACTCTTGAAACTCCTAACCTATGTCAAGAAGAGATGTCACTCTACTATACTTTAATATAATCATATCAGACATGCAGCCATCTTTGTTCAGACTGGTGATGAAGCGTTACGCAGAGGAAGACCACACAAAAAAGGAGGCAACGCCCTAAGATTTGGTACCACGAGGCACTCTGAGTTTAAGGATTATGTATTGTGTTCATTGTTTAGAACATCTTGTGTTAATTGTAGATCAGTCAATGAAAAAACATAAAACCTAAGTTCCTTTAAAAATGGAGAACAAGATAGAGGAGAGAGTGGGATAGAGGCATAAACGTGAACATTGAATATGGCTAATGAAGAATGGCATTATAGACACAGTGTACTTCCATTTTTATAAGGAAATGATGTGGATATGATATACACAGAGATTGCAGATGGTTTTACTGTGCTTACCTGAGAATTCCTGCAAGAGCATACAGTAAAAATGGGAGCAGGGTGTGGGATCATAGAAGGAACCAGGCAGCTCGCATATTAGTATATTATGTTATATTTTTATATCATATTTTTAATATTGTGTTTCACATTAATCACATCTATCCTAAGCAATATAACCCTACAGAAAGATTGAAAAGATATTGAATTAAGATATGTTTGTTGATATATTCTTTGCTGAAGTACCAGTTGGTAGTTTGGGGTCCAGTTAGTTTTCAACATGTGAACAATTTGTGAGAGCATATTACTTTGTTAACCTAATTTTAGGCAATAGTGTGGTATTCTCCATCTGTGATAAGGACATGTTGTTTAAAACAATGCAAATGAAGCCATTGAGGGCGATTGTATTAGGTCAAATCCAGGATGGGTTCACCAAGGAGCTGACTTTGAGATAGATGTTAGCATATAGATTTAGTGAGGATTCTTGGGAAAAAAATATTTATTGAAGGGAAGAAGGAAAGGGTAAAAGGACATCTTAGGGAGTGACACAATCTCAATACATCTACCAAAGCATCTCCAGGGAACTCAAACTTCTGTGACCCTTGAAAGTCATTCCAAGGTCAGGACCTTTATCTGCTTGCGATGAACAGACACTGAAAGCAGGCAGTTCATGGGAAGGAGGAGACAGTCAGGTCTCATCTAAAGCAATCTGGAAATAAAGTGGACAGCTGCAAACTGTCTGCCAAGAACACCACAGTCAGGTAAGAGAGAAACCTTTCTGACTGGAGTTGAATCTGGATCGTGAGCTAAAGCATCATGTGCACATAGTAGTGTTTTTACTTTTCGGTGTGTTTATTTTATAAAATAACAAGAGTGACTATAATTATTGACTAGAGAGTTATAAAATGATGGGTCATAGTGTCTAAAAATGAAGAAACAAACACATGAGAATCCAGGGGAGCTGATAGAACAGATGACGTTATCTGGTAAAAAGTACTGAAAGTTGTTGTAGGTTTGAACAGTAGCTATGCTGTGATGGAAGGTCATGAAGGAGTGGAAACATTTGACTATTTTGTATAGCCAATGATTTTTTTCATAAGGAATGCCTATTTGAAGTAATTGTTTATGTATATGCACATTGGTTGGCTCTAGTCATGACAGCCTGAGTAGAAATAAGATCACACGAAGAGCAGTCAGAACCTTTGTGGGCCAAAGATGATGGATCATCTTTGAAGACTCTGAAGTGTTCCAGAATTATGGCATGCGTGGGGTGGAAAGCAAGACTGATTGGTGAATAATAAAGATAAGTAAAATTTATAAATGCCGTGTTGTATCAGTATAAACTATAATAGAATCAGATGGCATTAGATTCATTTTTTCACATGGGTATGAAATACTGAAACTTACTTCTAGAAAGACCACTTTCCAACATCTGTGATAGTTTTACATGAAGGTGTAGTAAATGTAATTTCCACTCCTTTACTGGCGAATTGGTAGCTACTTGGTTGGTGTCTGGGCCTGGAATGATTGTGTTGGGGTGTTGCCTAGTCAGGCTGGGTACTTATACCATTGCTGGAAAGAGATGAAAGATGTGGACAGTAAATACAAGAGAACATTGAGGGGAGCTAGAGAAAAGAATTTGTTGACAATAACAAGTGGAAAGCCCGTGAACTCACATAGGACTCAAAGTCAACAGAGCATAGAAAACAAAAATATTGCCACCAAGAATTGAAGTGTAAATGCTTAACAACAGAATCCAAGAATTGCCACTGAAGTGACAAATGTTTATTTTGGGAAGGGACTCTTCTCTTCTCTTCTCTTCTCTTCTCTTCTCTTCTCTTCTCTTCTCTTCTCTTCTCT
>OU015756.1:55242007-55274097 GCA_907169655.1 Acomys percivali
CTTCTCTTCTCTTCTCTTCTCTTCTCTTCTCTTCTCTTCTCTTCTCTCTCGTCTCTTTCTCCTCCTCCACTTCTTCTTCTTTTCTTCCTCTTCCTCTTCTCCTCTTCCTCCTTCTTCTTCTTTTCTTCTCTCTCTCTCTCTCTCTCTCTCTCTCTCTCTCTCTCTCTCTCTCTCTCTCTTTCTCTCTCTCTCTCTCTCGTATTTCTTCATTTTTCTGGTCCAGGTGCAGTATTGACCATTCTAGGAATTAGTTCAGGAGGAAGGTGGAAAATCCTATTAGTGCTAGCTGAATTCCTCCTAAGTTCTTAATATCCTTCTGAATAGTCAATCCACAGGACACATCAACTTTTCTCTTACTACCTTTGCTCACCAATGAGAGTATAACTCTGAGAATTTGTTAAGCTGTGTGACCCTTTTCATGCTACAGGTGGGAGAAAGAAGGAAACAAAGTGGGTGAGGGGAATGAGTGTGTACTTCCATTCTTCTGTGCATCAGGCCACTTCCTATTGAGTGCTTGGATCCCTTCATGTCTTCTCAGCACTGAGGTTGTTGGCTTATTAGAACTTCCTCATATAGCTAGGGTCAAAGGTATTTACAGACTGAGTTTTATTAAGCATTAAATATTAACTCGAAGTTGCTTTTCAATTATACTATCCTATAGTACATGGGTAGGGCTCTTTCTTTCCAAGTAGAAAATTTTAAAGTGCTTATGGCTTTTTATTCTGCTCTTATATATATATAAGCATCACTTGATCACAGACTTGGGAAAAAACAATGTTTAGACATGCAATGTGGCTGACCTTCATTTTTTAACAGCTGATTTTGATTTCAGACACCTTTTCCCCTTCATCTTAATGCTTATCTTGCCAGCATCATTTCCATTTGCTTTTCTACACACAACTCTGAGCTCCAAGAAGACTAAGAAAGTTGTGGTTTCCCAAACTATAGTGCACGTTCATGCTTCTAATCAAGTGAATATTCTGTTTTCCTTTGTTTGGGTGCTTTCTCTACTAATTTCTCACTCTAGCCCCCTTACTCACTCACCTGAACTCCAATATGAAGCATGGTGTGTTTGTTTGTTTATAATTTATTGTTTCTCTATAATTTCCATAGCATAATGACCTATTTCTTAAAAAAGGATTTAAAGAACCTATTTGGCACTGTGGCCTGGGTAGCATCTTGACCATGTTATAAACGTTAGGAAAACATCTAACATTCTAGTCATCTGTTGTTAAATAGCAAATTAATCTGAAAATTTTGTCTGAAACCAGCAAGAACCTACTATCTCTCAGGATCAGGAGCCTAGGAAGGGTTTAATTTGCATCGCTGTGGCTGAGAGTCTCTCATGAGGGTACTGTCAACCTGTGGGGTAGAGCTATGGTCATTTAAAGGCTCGGGAGAGGGCTAGGGGATTTGCTTCCAAGCTGACTTGTGGGGTGCTGCACACAGTTCAATTCTTGGTGGATTATTGAACTGATGGGTTCAGAGCCTTGCCATGCTACATTGGTGTTTGATAAGGCTCATTGTGTATTGCTGACTACCTACTTCCTCAGTGTAAGAGATCTCAGAGATGGAGAACCCAACAGGACACATCCCAGAGAGAATCCAGTGATTTTTAAAACCTATTTCCAGAAGTGACATCTCATTGGTTCTATATATATTTTGTCTGAGGAAGATTAGGCTTAGTTTTTAGTTATGTGGGAAGAATAGTCACATGTATTATGAATATAGGCATCTGTACCATGTAACACTCTCCCAGGTTTCTACATAAGATGGCAAATATTTCCATGTCAAGTACCTACATCAAGGGTACACAGCCTGTGACCAATAACTAAATGTGGTCCGCCTGTTGCTTTCATCTATAAGTGTTACTGAGGACCTACTATGCAACATGTAATGAATTATGCTCATACATGTCCCATTTATCCTTACAACACTATAATAAAACATCATTTCATATAAGAAGAAACAGATTAAATATACCAGGACATCAGCATAGATCTGTCGAATCCCAAATCCTTTATATAGTCCCTCCTTTTTTTAATATTTCCTCTAAGAATATTGTATTTTGTACAAGTTTAACTTTCCTGAATCTTGAAAATATTCATCTTTCCCATCTATTTTTTTCTTCTTCCCACTGCCATCTCTTACAATGCCATTTCCTATCATCTGTTTATATTTAAAGTTTATGAAAACATCACAGAATGTTTAAAATGTTATTAATATAATAATGCACATATTTATGGGGTGTAGCATAGTAATTCAATATATGTAGTGTATAGTGATCAAATGAAGGCAACTGACTACCCTTTCAAACATTTGTTGTTTCCTTCTGTTGACAAGGTTCAGACTTCTCTCTACTGGCTTTGTGAAGTTTACAATAAAGCACTGTCAGTTCAGGTGACATCCAACTACACTTTTACTCTTTAATCACCCCCTCTCCACCACCTTTCCGTCTAGCAAAACCTCGGATAACCCCCTCTCCACCACCTTTCCATCTAGCAAAACCTCGGATAAGCACTAAGCTGCCTCTTCTTCTATAAGATCAATATTCTATCCTCCACAGAGAAGTTACAGTTCACAGCATTTGTCTTTCAGATAAGGTCCTACCATGTGGTGTCTTCTCCTACATCCCCAGTTGGAAGAAACCCCAATTTCATTTGTTGGGTGTATAGCATCTAGCATTGTCCTTTGGATCATTGACCTAGTCAGTGCACGCCAGAGAATGACATAACAGACACAAGGCTATAACACTGCAAGTGGATTCTTTTCTACTAATAAGATACTTTCCTTGTTAAAGGAAAAAAAACAAAAACAAGTAAGCTTCCAGTATTTCTAAGGCTGTCATTGTGGAGGGAATTGACAGTCATAACAGATAACACAATGTGTAGTAGCATAATCTGAACAGAGTTTCATTTCTATCTGAAACTCCAGGCATGCTTAGAAATTTCCCCATGCAGTTTCTCCCCACCTTATTTTATTTTTGCCACCAACTTCCAATAGAACATGGAAAACTGTCTTGAACATAGGCTCCACATTGAAAAGTCCACCAGGTGACTGGCTAAATGACATGTCAAGGATATAAAAATAATTTGCCAAGATTGTACTTAGATTCTAGAACAACAGTTCTCAGCCTGTGGATTGCGACCCCTCTGGTGGTTGTATATCGCTACCCTGCATCTCAGGTATTTATATTTCGTTCATAACAGTAGCAAAGTTACAGTTATGAAGTAGCAACAAAAATAATTTTATGGCTGGAGGGTGGGGAGTCACCACAACACGAGGAACTGCATTAAAGGGCAGCAACATTAGGAAGGCTGAGAGCCACTGCTCTAAAATATCCTTTACTTAGATTTTTTTTTTTCCAGAAAGAATGAATATGGAGTTAGAAAAGCCAGATCACCTTTCTCGGCATTACTGAGAACATTTGCAATGGTTACATTTGCTGCAGGTTTTGCTTTGTCCACCTTATTTCACACAGTATTTCTTAACGACTGCATAGGAATAAATCACACAGAGGATAAGAGGCATGAGTCTATAAGCAATGCAAAATCAGTGACGTACAAAGTCAAATGACTGAGGTAAGGGGCAGATCACATAGTCAGAAAATAAAGATATGTGCATCTGTGTTTTATAGTTTGTATTGAACTACTTTAAGAAGCACTAAAGAATTTTTGGGTTTATGTTTTGGATAGGGTTTTCAACATTCTTTTCAGACTTTAATGCTCAAAAAAGAAAAAAAATAGGAAAAAATAAAAACAACGAATAAGGCTGTCCTGTCTATGATTTAGCTGCCCATAGAGCGCCCAAACTTGGCAAAACATTTTTTTTCCTGGGTTTATCTGTGAGGTTGTTTGGATGAACTTAGCATCTGAATAGGAAACTGGACAAATAGATTTGTCTTCCCTCATGTCTGGGCCTTACCTAGTCAACCAAAGAGCTGAACAGAGCAAACAGGCTGAGCGATGAGGAGCACTTGTGTTTTCAGGACTTCAGAGTTGAGCGGGCGTTTTGGCCCTATGACGTTTTGGGTCATGTCAGCCGTTGTAATGGAACATAGCCTCCAGATTTCTTGGTTCTCTGTCCTTGGGACTCAAAGTAGAATTGCACATTGGCTCATCTTAGTTTCTAGCTGACAACTGTAGACCGTGAGACCCCCGTGCAGCTGTGACCTGATTCAGTTCCTGACAGTAAATCTCTTTGCACACTTACACATTTGTGGTTCATTTTCTCTGAAAAAGCCTGAGAAACTAAGGCCTCAAGGGACCAGCTCTTATTTCTAGAATTAAATTTTGTCTCTACTAATCTGTGTTAATAAATAAAAGATGTGGTCTTAAATCTACCCGAGCTACTCCAGACCATTTCTGCAGATATGCTGTATATAAACATTTCTGTTTATTTTTTTTTCTCTTTGGGGTTGATTTTAATCTTCCACATTTTATTTAACTATGATGTTCAGTTGGATATCAGAAAAAGAATCATATTTATTAAATTTATATAGGCCTAACTACATGTAGGCTAGTCTTTCGTTTTACCTGCACACACAGGATGCAGAAGATAATTACTAACAATTCTCTTTCTTTCTTTAATGGTAAAGAAAACTGAAAACAGAAAGGTTAAATAAACTGTTGGGTATGCATGCCTGCTTGTCACAGAACCGATGCTGACATCAGTAATTGAATGCAAACTTGGATGCTATTTTGAATTAATATGTGATGGAAGAAAAAATAAGATATATTCAGTGTTGTAGGTACTGGCTTCATATAAAACGACTGCAGAAATGAACAGGAAAGTAAGTAGTGTTGAGAATGAAATCCAAGGAAGCAGGTCATGGAGGATGCCAGTATTGTAACTGTCAGACTCAGGCTTTTCCCGAAGTCCTTGGTCCTGGTCCATTCGTCCCCCCAGCATCTGTTAATTTTCCTCTCTTTATCTTCTCTTTGCTACGCACCTCCAGTTATATCCACAGCACAAAGAAACGATAAATTCTTGAAATGAGTCATCAGCTAATCACCCCAACCCAGTCATGGTGTGTTTTCCAGAGACACTGAAATATCGCTGTGCACCTTATAAATGCGCAGAGTTATTACATGCCAAATTAAAAATATTTTGGAATTCTATCTGAACACATACACTAAAACAATCAGTGCTTAAAAGATGTGGGGAGTGATGTCTAGTAATGAATAAATAAATAAACATAGGACTTTTAGAACTTAAAAGTATAGTTGAAATTATGAATTTGTCAGCAGACTAGATAAAGCTGGAGAAAGAAAAAAATAAACTGGAAAATAAACATAAGATCCTATTCTGAGTACAATACAGAGACATTATGAACAATAAAACAGAAAATAAATTAATAATGATAATAATGATAAATTCTGTCTAGTATTATTTCATTGGCATCTACAAGGCACAGTGAAAAAGGGCAGAAGCAGCACTGGAGGCCATAAGGAAGAGGAGGTATGTTTGCAAAGCCTTACCCACTTCTCCTCATGTCAGTCAGCTGCATCCTTTCTGCTCTTTAAGTCAGGATCTTAGTCATCTTAGATTTCTTTCTTTCTCTATACATACTGAATACATCACAGATTTGTGTTTGTAAAGAAAAATATTTTGGACTTGGCAAAACCAGTGGACCACCACACTAGATCCACGGGAAACCTGAGCCAAAGGATGGAGTTCCCTCCTGTGCACCCTCCGTGTCTCCTACCCACTCTCAGCATCCCTCGCTGGGACGGTGCATTTGCAATAAGCGATGAGCTTGCATTGATACCTCATGACCGTGCAGAGTCCGTAGTTTAAGATTCACCTTTGGGGCTATATGTCTGTGGTGTGGACAGACGTATAATGACATATATCCACCCAATTATACCTATAGGGTAGTTTCTCTGCTCCATAAGTCCTCTGTGCTTTGCCTACTTGTCCTTTCTCTCCACAGCCTCTGACAAGATTCTTTTATATTTATTTTCATGACATAACATAAGGTTTGCCAGGCAGTGGTGGCACACGCCTTTAATCCCAGCACTCGGGAGGCAGAGGCAGGTAGATCTCTGTGCGTTCCAGACCAGCCTGGTCTACTGAGTGAGTTCCAGGACAGCCAGAACTGGTACACAGAGAAACCCGGTCTCGAGAAAACAACAACAACAACAAAAACAACAAACAAAAAGACATAATGCTTGACACACAGCCATCCCAAACCTGGTTTCTTTAAAGTAAAATGAGAAGAAATGAAGGGTGAAAGGGGAGTATCAGAGTAACTTGCTCTGATCCTGCTAACTAATGGTTCTGTATCCCAGTATTTACCCACTCAGAAGATTACCCTACTTATTCTGGGATGCCGAAAAGCCCACATTATATATTAAATCTAAGAAGTATGCTCTGGACAGATCAAGATTTTTTTTAACGAATGACCCATTTTATCTAAATATGCCAAATTTGAATTTTTTGTTTAATTTTTCCCAGTGAGATTTACGTGTGTGTGTGCATGCGTGCGCAAATGTATGCATGTGCATATGTGTATGTGGATGTGTGCAGGGTGATGTGTGTGTGTACATGCATGTGAATGCCAGGGGCTGACCTCAAGTGTCCTCCCAATCACTTCCCTCTTTATTTTCGGGAACATGGTCTCTTCCAACTGAACCTGAATCTCTTATTTGGCTATGCTGACTGCCAATGATATGCCAATGTTTCTCCCCTCCCCATCCCAGTGCAAGGATTACATATGCATATCCATTACCCCAACTTTTACGTAGATGTTGGGAATCTGAGGTCAAATCTCATGTCCTGTGCAGCAAGCACGTTACTGACTATAGCATCTCCCAAGGCTCTGAAACGCGTTTTTATCCGATGGACACAGTCTTCGGGGAATTAGTCTCCTTTCCTTCTATGAACAAAAGTGCCTCCATGTATTATTCCTGCTCCCTTGGGATTGTAATCCATGACCACAGTGCAGAGAGACATGACCATCTATGGTAAATACACCCTTAGTCTAATAGGCATCAGTTCATCTACCTGGGACATAAAATTATTAGGACACAAGTATAACAGAAGTGAACTTCTTGCACATTCACGCTTTCAGGAGTTTTCACAAATAGCTATGGAAGATTGCTGGTTTATTGTTAAGCAGATACATTTTCCATATGTTAACCAAAGTTAGGCAGTGTTCCATCAATTTTAAAGTGATTCCGACATTTCCAGCTGTTCTCCAGATGCTGCTATGTTAATGTTGCTTGAATACAGAGCTTTTAAGTGCTGACCCTTTGGTATTGGATAAAAAAAAAAGTTACGGGATCTTTGTAAGGAGTTTTGTCAGGATATAATTTATATACCATAATTTTACTATTTTAAGTGCATAATTCAATGTTAATTTATTTAAATAATTATGTGGTTGTCACAACTCAAGTTTAGAATAGTCGCATTTTGACCCAAATAAGTCCTTTACTAATTAGTTTCTCATATTTTCTTCCTTGTCCTTGGCAACCATTAATCTATGTTTTGTTCCTACATATCTGGATATTTCATATAGATGGCATTGTATAGAATATGGTCTTTTCTGTCTGACATCTTTTACTTAATATAAAGCTTTTGAGATTCAGTTGTGTCATAAAAATAAATTGAAAGGGAGAGTATTGTGCAAGATGCTGAACTCCGAGTTATTTATTTTATTTTACTTGTCTTTCTTTTATTTTTTCTTTTAGGTTTTTGAGACAGGGTCTCTCTGTGTAGCCTTGGCTGTCCTGGACTCGCTTTGTAGACCAGGCTGAACTTGAACTCACAGAGATCTACCTGCCTCTGCCTCCCAAGTGCTGGGATTTGCAGGTGTGCACCCCCACCACTGGCTTCCAAGTTATTTCTTTTAAAACTTTCCCTTCTTCCCACAGCCAAATGCTAAACTTCAGGAAAGTTTTATGTAGATTTTGAAATTTCATTCATTTTAATTTGAATATATAGCCCTATATGATCACCTAGTAGTATAAATTTGTTGGTTTATGTCTTATACAAATGTCAGGGTTATTTTTTTTATTAAAGTTCTATACTTTAGGGATGTCTGGACAAAGTTATTTTAGTCGTTTGAGTTTAGGTTCTAGGAATCAAGTAAATACAAAATTCCTACATTAAAAACTGAGCTTTCATTAGAAAGATTACAGGAGATTGTTGGCTATTCCCATCATATTTTAAAACTATGTTCATTTCCAAAGCAAGGCTGTAGCCTTTCATGTAGTGATGGTAGTCTTAAGAACTGTGAAGGATGATCTGCCATTATAAATTGAATATTGCACCAGGCATGGTGGCTCACACTTTAATCTCAGCACTCACAAGGCAGAGGCAGGCAAATCTCTGTGAGTTCAAGGCCAGCCTGGTCTACAAAGCAAGTTCCAGGACAGCCTGGAACCCTGTCTCAAAAGACATGATGAATTAAATATTGCTCATTCAGGTTGGAACAATACTGCAATAATTAGTATTCGCCATCTTAAAAGAAAACAGAACATTCAGTATGTGTTTTCTTTAAAATGTACCACTGAGCATAGTCTTAATTGTGATATTATAATTGCTATCAGTTTTAAATTGAAATCTCAACTCACGTTCACAAAAATAATTTCAAGTTTTGAGAAGTAAGCTAAGTTCATGGTGGTTGTATTTTTATTTGCAGATAACGCCTCTGAGGTGGCAACTACTGCCCCAGGAAGTAGTCACCATAGAAACAGCTCTACAGGCCCAACACCTGACTGCTCACCTCCATCCCCTGACACTGCCCTGAAAAATATCGTAAAAGTCATCCGACCCCAGGTAAGTAACTACCCAGAATGACATCGCCTGCACTGTGATGTTTGGTTCTGAACTACTATGCGTAAGGCACTAGACTTCAATGCTGCATCTATTGTGTAAGGCATAATAGATTTTTACATTAAAGGAAAATTCTAAATAGGCTGTGTGCTTCTCATGAAGTTCATAATAGACACTGCGATCTCCATTAGCTCTTGGAAAATGAACTTTTATGTTATAAGAAGGATTTAATGAAGCTCAGAGAAATGGATGTTGCACTTTTTCCTCTCTCGGCACTTTAGTGATGCTGCTTTGTTTGTTAGGCTGCTACTGTGTTCTGCAGATTTTTTTTTTTTTTTATGGACAAGGGGCATTGTCCGTGCTTGTTTCTCTAACCTCAACCCCAGTGAAGCTGGTACAGTTGATTTCAACTTCTCTACTCGCTTATGGCTTCTAGTACTGTAGTCTGTGTTAGACACCACACTACATGTTCTTAGAGTTGTCCTTCAGTGTTTACACTCTTGGTAATCTGTCTTTACCTTTTGTTCTTTTTTTTCTTTTCATTCCTGTCACTTGTCTGTATGGTTTTTTTTTTCTCCTCACCCCACCCCACCCCCTTCTCTTTCTGTTGGATTTCCCAGTAGGCGGTTTGCAGGCAAGCTTTAGAAATATCATTGGGACAAGCTGTTCTGTGATATTTCATTGAAAACAGCACTTTTAAAGTTGTTTGCATTATATTTTTGCCAGCAGATGGACCTAGAACATGGAATTGGTGGTGTTCTCAACATGGCTCATTCTGAGTGGGCTTCATAAAATCCAAGAGAGGGGGTTTAAGAGTCAGTCAGTGCCACCCCAGTCAGTGCCTCCCTGAAGCCCTGAGGCACTAAAACCTTGAGCCCATCTGTAGTGCAACCCATGTCTAAGACTGTGTAAGCCACAGTTTCTAAATAAATAACATTCTTTGGAATAACTTGCTTTATTTTATGGCAATTCCATCCTCATCAGTAAATAGTGTTTCAACCTCACATATTCAGTAAGTATATTTTGTAGAAGGCTTTTATAGAAATGATTTCATTTAAACTTCACTGGTTCCCAGGGGATGTGTAGGCTGGTATTGTTGATCAAGATACTGGACCTTCAAATGGGTCAAAAAGAGCCATCAACTAGGGAACTATTTTGATTTCTTTTAAACTCAACAACTATTTTACCCCGTCCTACTCAGAGAGTAGAATCTCCTCAAGAGAGAGTGTGAGTCATCTTTATGACACTCGGATTTACAAGTTTAGCATTGTTTAGGCCCAGATAGCATTTTCTAAAGCCTCAGTGTACACAGTAAGAAAATGTTTCCAAACATTTCATCTCGATCTGCTTGACTGAAGAAACAAACACCAAACCCAGATTCAGATGGCGAGTGTCAACGTTTGCTCTCCTTGCTTCTCAGCCTGAGTTGGTGTGCTTTGGGAGTGCTGTGCACTTACTACGGTTCTAGCACTTACATACACACTATTGGTTTTTATTTACATATATAAGCTGCTGCCTCTCCCTAAATTTCCTCCCTCAACTCTCTCTCCCCTCCTCCCTCCCCCCTGATCCTCCCATGCCCATCCCCACTTGTCCCCGGCCTACCTTTAAAATATATTCTATTTTCCGATCTCTAGGATATCCTTGTGTCATTCCACCCACCACCCTCTTCCTCTATGCCTAACCTCTCTAGGACTATGGATTGTAGGTTGAAATAGTTATTTAATAGCTAATATCCACATATAAGTCAATACATACTATGTTTTTCTTTCTGGGTCTAGATTACTTTACTCAGGATTTTTTTTTTTGTTCTATCCATTTGCCTGCAAAGTCTATGATGTCATTTTTAAAATATATTTTATTAATTTATTCATATTATATCTCAGTGGTTATCCCATCCCTTGTATCCTCCCATTCCTCTCTTCCTCCCATTTTCCCTTTACTCCCCTCCCCTATAACTGTTCCTGAGGGGGACCTCCTCCCCCTGTATATGCTCATAGGGTATCAAGTCTCTTCTTGGTAGCCTGCTATCCTTCCTCTGCGTGCCACGAGGCCTCCCCATCCAGGGGACATGGTCAAATATGAGGCACCAGAGTTCGTGTGAAAGTCAGACCCCACTCTCCACTCAACTGTGGAGAATGTACTGTCCATTGGATAGATCTGGGTAGGAGTTTGAAGTTTACTGCACATATTGTCCTTGGCTGGTGTCATAGTTTGAGCAGGACCTCTGGGCCCAGATCTGCCCATCATAATGTTCTTCTTGTAGGTTTCTAGGACCCTCTGGATCCTTCTATTTCCCCATTCTCCCATGCTTCTGTCACCTAGAGTCCCAATAGGATGTCCTCTCCTCTGTGATGTCATTTTCAACACCTGAGTAATACTCCATTGTAGAAATGTACCACATTTTCTTTATCTATTCTTCTGCTGAGGGGCATTTAGGTTGTTCCTAGTTTCTTGTGTTATAAATAAGGCAGCACTTAAGAGCATAGATATAGCTGAGTGGTGGCGCATGTCTTTAATCCTAGAACTTGGGAAGCAGAGGCAGGCAGATCTCTGTGAGTTTAAGGCCAGCCTGGTCTACAAAGTGAGTCCAGATAGCCAAGGCTATACAGAGAAACTTTGTCTCAAAAAATAAAAAAAATAGCATAGATATGGAATTCTCAATAAAATATTTGCAAACTGAATCCAAGAACACAACTAAAAGATCATCCACCATGGTCAAACAGGCTTCATCCAAGAGATACATGGATGGTTCAAGATACAAAAATCAATAAATAATAAACAAATACTCCACCATAAAATGAATAAATAAATAATCCGCATATAAGCAAACTGAAGGAAAACATCATACAATCATCTGTTTATATGCAGGAAAGACCTTTGACAAAATCCAATACCCTTTCATGATAAAAGTTCTAGAAAGAATAGAGATACAAGTGACATACCTAAATATAATAAAGGCAGTTTACAGCAAGGCCATAGCTAACATCAAATCCAGTGGAGGACTGCTGGCTTCAGGACAGGGTTTGGAGACTAGAGGATGTACAAGGGGATGAATAAATTGTGGGACTGAAGATTCTCCAGCATGCACTCAAATAGTCATAGTCGGGGATAATTATTGGTTAGCTTATATAAGTGCCTATGTTTTGGGTACAAGCCTAATCCTAAAGTGCTTGCTGATTTCAGCTTCATGTCTGGAAATACAAAAAAAAAAAAAAAATCTGGTAACACTCACTTGATGGTCCTCAAGCACTTTGCATCCATTTACTAAAAAGAATTCTTTTTAAGTTGGAAATCAAAGCCGTGGCCTAGCTCATGCTAGGAAATGCTTCTATCACTGAGCTACTCTCTCAGCACTAAATAATAAATTGACAACATAATTGAAGTAGAGTTTGACTCTTAAAGCTAGCGATGAGAGACCTTTGATTCAGGTCTCACAGAATGATGAAAGGAGCCTATTCCCAAGAGTTGTTTCTGACCTCCACAAGCACATCATGACATATGCATGTCTGTACATGTGTATAACACACACACACACACACACACACACACACACACACACACACACACACTAAAATTGTAAGTTCTAAAAATAAAAGGATAAATACAAACCTTACCAACTTGTAGTATCTTGGTTGTATCGGTTTTTTGTTTGTTTGTTTTTGCTTTGTTTTTTTTTTTGTGTGTGTGTGTTTTGCTTTTTGAAACAGGGTTTCTCTTTGTAGTTTTGGCTGTCCTGGACTCACTTTGTAGTCCAGGCTAGCCTCAAAGTCACAGAGATCCACCTGCCTGTCTCCCCAGGTGCTCGGGTTACAGGCATGTGCCACCATGCCTGGCTTGCTTATATGTTCTTTGGGACTATTGGAAGAATATGTGAACAGGTGAGATGGAGAGAAAACTTTGCCTTATTCACGGAAAATGGATGCTACTTAGGTAGCACAGCTGGACCGCTTCCTCTGCTCTGTGCACACTTTTAGCTTAGTTGCTGCATTCGATTTCTACATGGAGAGCATCCATTGCAAATATGGGACGCTCGCTTCTAGAGGGAGATGAAGCCCATGCAACATTCCAGGTGTTCTGATGAGCGTGCTAATGACTTGCCAGCCTCAGACTTGCCAGTGCTCTGTTGAGGTGTTTTTTGTTGTTGTTGTTGTTGTTGTTGTTCTGAATGTTTATTAACTGGCTAAGTCACAGCTGGTTGGTTTCACGTCCCTGTTTGATCTCCTCACCTTTGTTTCTTTGGCTCCTTTCATGTCTTAAAAGCCTCCAGATTGTGAAACATCCTATTTTTAATTAATAAGAACTGAAATATTTATATGCTACTGGCTTCTCTTTGTTTCTCTCAAGAATATTAACCTATGAGGCTGAGGTTTTCTGTTTGGAATAACCTGCAGGCTTCTACTTGAAAAATGGAATGATTTTTACACTTGACAAGACTTGGGGGGAAAAAATCTCCTTTTAAAAATGAAGTGGGTGGATTGACATGCCAATTTTCTTTCAACTAAAGCTTAAGTTTTGCTTTTGTTCCTAAACTGATGTATAAAACCATATGTATTCATAACGTACAGCAGTACACTTAGATGAATACATACTTTGTGAGGTAGAAAACCTGTGTCATTAATAAATATGTTCCCTCCCATCATTTTTGTATTAAGTACATTTAGTATCTTTTCCCTTAGCATTGTGCATACGATGTTGCCACTTACATAGGCACCACGCTGTACATAGATTTCTTGAACCTTTGTCTATCTAACTATAAATATTTATCCATGTTAAACATCCTTCAAAACTCCTTTCCCTCTTCTTCATCCCAGCAACTGGTACCTACTATTCTGATCTCAACTTCTATGAGATTATTTATTATTATATCTCACAGAAAAGTGAAATGATGCAACAGTTATCTTTCTGTGTCTGGCTTGACATCACTAATTGTCAGGGAAATGCAAATTAAAACCATAATGAGATACCATCTCATTCCTTTAAAAATGCCTTTTATCAGGGAGCGTAGGGATAATAAGCATTGGCAAAGATATGAGAAAGCTGAACTCTTGCACAATGTGAGTAGAAATGCAAATTAGCAGTTTTAGCTCCTGGGAAGCTAAAACTATCACTACCCGATAACAGAACTCTCCATATGGTCCAGCAACCCTATTGCTGGGCATAGATCTGGAGTCAGGAAGTCAAAGAGAGATCTGTGTCCCATGTTTATTGCGACACCAATCAAAATAGCCAATGTAGAGAATCAGTCTAAGGATAGAAAAGGCCTGATATGTTCATACAAGAGAGTGACATCCAACCATACGAAAGGAGAAAACCAGGTCATTTTTTTGACAACACATTCGCATCTGGAGGATGTTAAGTAAGATAAGGAGGAAGCTAAAGAGTCAGAGCAGACAGCTCCTACTTCCACTGTTAGGAGTTCCACAAGAAGACCAAGCTCCACAAATATAACATGTCTAGAGGGCCTATATTTTGCTTTTGTAAACAATACTATTCACAGTAGTTTTTTAAAAAATGTCAACATAGAATAATGATAGTTGACTTTATCTTTTTGTAAACTTTGTCTTTTCTTTTTCTTCATATTGTGTGACTGTGGTAGAAATCAAAGGTTGATGTGGCAACCCTAAAAATCTCTGCCTTGTTCCCTACCTTTGGGAGAAGGAATTCATGATCTCAACATGCATGATAGCGTAAGCTGTTGTTTAGGATGACTTTGCTCTTGGCTTGCTGAGAGTTTTTCACATAAAGGTATGTTGAAGTTTTCCCAGCTGTTTTTGTCTATGTGAGATAAGCATATACTTTTCCCTCTCTTTTCTTCATCGATAAAGCAAAAATATACCTTTAGGATTTCTCTGTTTTCAGGTGCTAGGGTTCCAATGCAGAGTCTTGGGGCATATGGGTTAAGACCTCTCTCACTGAACTACATCTCAATGGACCTATATTTTACATCCTTAAAAAAAACACCTGTGCAATGTAAGTTCGCACTTATGGAGTAATTGTTGCAGTGTGCTGTTTTATTTCTGTAGTGCTGAAGGCAGGTGAGACCTTGGATAAAGAGAAAGCATCCATGGTAGACAGATGCTTTGAGCATCAAAGATATAAGAGCATCAAAGATAATGAATAATTTGGAAGAGACCGACTGGTGTGTGGGAATCCAGTTAAGAGAGATAAGGACAAACTTGGACAGGAGGTGACTTGGAGAGCACACTGCTGCCGCGCACCTGCCTGTGACGGCCTCTGCTAAGATTAGGTGACGTGTCTGCCTGAAGGATACTCTGGTAGACATTGTATATATTCAGCAAGCTAACAATAAAGTGGCTTAATAATTATCATCTTGAAATACCATCATCAAGAAGAATCTTGAACTGAAAATATATAGAACTCTTCCCAAATCTAGAATATTAGTACTGTATGGCTATAGAATACATATGTTAAATCTTCAAATTAGAAGTGAGAGTGAGTATGTAAAAATCCAAGTCATATAACTCATAAAAAAAACAAGACAAAACCCAAAGTATTGCAGTGGATTACAGAAAAATTAGATAAAGAATAAAAGATCTTCAAAAATGCAGTGTCAAATATTTATTATTGAATACTGAACCATTTGTATAATGGACCATATATTTCATTTATTTCTTATAAAAATGCTATGAGAGTGGTATTTTTTTTCTTTATTTTAGTAATTGGGCTTGAGGCTTAGAGAGGTTGAATAATTTTCTCAATGTGACACAGCCACTAACTGGAAGAACTCTGAATTCCTAATGTCAATAATCTTTCTATTAATGTTAATTAGCTCATTGGGGAGAAAAAATGATGAAGGTTGTGCATTTATATTCCAGAGGGATAAAGTTTGAGAGGAGAATAAGGGACTGAAAAGAAAAGATGAACAGAGACATGGATGGCCAAAGTTTGTAGCGCAAAGGAGGGAAAGCGAAGAGGCCATTCCATTCTTCCTAAGGCTTAAAACTAACGCTGTGTGAGAAGAGAAGGTTTCCAGTAGAAAGATAACTCTGTGATTGAAAATATTAACCTAATAATCTTAGGTAAAAACAGAACTTTGGAGAGAAAAAAAGTAGAAAAAGAAATCATCTGGACCCACCAATCCCCCAGCAGTTTTACACAAATTAGGATTGCCTAGGAAACTTTTCTAAGAAAAATAGTTAAGCCCCATCTAAAACCAATTAAGTCCATCTGAAAGCTAGCACACAAGGTCCTGGACCTACAGTGTGGGACAGACTGATAAACCTTTTTAATGGGAAATAGAAATCAAAACTCCAATGCTTCATTGAGCCTAGGGAACTGTATAGCTTAGCAAGCAGCATGCATAAGTAACTGACTCAGGCTCACTGCCACTTCTCAGTCTCCTCAGAGAGAGAGTGTCATACCATGTATTGCTGTCCGGAAACAAGTGAAAATTCAAAATTCTAGGTACAGTTTCTAATGGATGCATATTGCTTTTGTGCCATTAGAAAATCGATAAGTTCTACATTCAAACCATTACAAGTAGGAAACTGTCTATATGTCTAACACAGTTTTTCCATGTAGGTTATGTACAGGAAACTCATGGGGTATCATGTGAAATTACTTTATAATCAATACAGGGTGTGTTCTGTCACACACCCTCCCCACAGCCTCTCTGACTCCCTGCTTGTTTGCCTGCAAAGTGGGGGCATTGGTTTCCGTGCCTAGTCTTCAAGGGTGCAGTAAGACCCAAAATAGTTGTTGATAAAATATTGGCTACGATCACTGTAACTTCGGCTCTCAGAGTACATATTTCAGAGACTTTCTGAATTCTCTGGCTAATCTGAATATACCCGAAGATATTGACCAAACATGGTCACAACATCCAGCATCTAATTTCTTAACAGCAAAAGTATAAGAAAGCCTCACAAAGTATAATTCTCAGGAATTAGGCATGTGAGTAAAACCAAATGGGAAACTATTTGTTATTTACACTTTCCACAAATTAAAAATACTCACCTTTTTTGTGTGTATTATTTCTTTTTAAAAATTATTTAATTAATTTATTCAGATTACAACTCAATTGTTATCCCATCCCTTGTATCCTCCCATTCCTCCCTCCTTCCCATTTCCCCCTTACTCCCCTCCCCTATGGCTGTGACTGAAGGGGACTTCCTCCCCCTGTATATTCTCATAGGGTATAAGGTCTCTTCTTGGTAGCCTGCTATCCTTCCTCTGAGTGCCACCAGGCCTCCCCATCCAGGGGATGTGGTCAAATATGGGGCACCAGAGTTCGTGTGATAATCAGACCCCACTCTCCACTTAACTGTGAATTTTTTCTATGAGCGCAAAATGGAGTTTTTCAGAAACTGTACAGTATGTGCAGCTTCTAATGGCTAATGAAATGTTCACCTGTGCACTTGGATACATTTTATATATAGCCAAGTATTGGTTTTAATATATTAAATATCAATTCAATATTGTCCTAATGAACAAAAATGCTATAGTATATTAGGAATCTTTATGGGTGAGAAGGTAGTTTGAAACCAAATAGTTCTAAATTCAACCATCCCCTTATTCATTTTCGAGTCTTTTTGTTTCAAATGCTCACTGTATACTAGTGGTAAGTTTAATAAGCATATCTTAACTCAACATTAGCACTCTATTTAAATATACTTTTTAAGCCACGTCCTTCTTACTCTGTATCTCATGTTACTTTTCTATAAGCCCTTAACATCGTTTATGGGGAACTTTGAAAAAAACCTTTCCCTCTTGTTTTGGCATTAATCATTGTGCCCTTATTGTCTTTCCCCAACTCAACAGCCACTCATATAAATCAAGTCACAGTCACCTGATCAACCTTCCATTTCAAAATAAAGGTATATAACACCATGGGTAATTTAATTCTCTCCTTAACGTCCTAGGCTGTCGGCTCCCTCTCTCCTCAGCTCATTTCACTCCTGCATTAGGTTCTTAACTATTGATTGTTGGTTTTATGGAATATCTATATGGAAGCATACATGACTTAGTGATATCTTTCCAGCAGGTCATTATTCAAATGCTACCTTACGCGTGATGCCTTCTCTCTTGTATATAGGGTAACTACACTTAACTCCCTGTCTCATTTATGCTGTGTGCCATCATAGCATTTTTTAAATTTGAGTTAGCATGGTATTTTTGCCACATTTCTTTCCAACTTCAGTAGATTTCAGGAGAATTGGAACTATGTTCTTAATTTAAAAAATAAATAAATCCTCAACCCCAGCATGTAGACTACTACCTGATACATAATTTGTGTTCAGTTTTGAATGATTCAGCTGAGCAGAGCTGGGGAAATAGCAGAGAAAACTGTTCTATGGAGAGAGTATTCAAATTGGATTTTGTATCTGAGCAGAAATTAGTACCCCACGAAGAAGGATGTGATGAGGATTGGAAGTCCTTTGCCTTAAGGCAGTGCAGAGTTTACCATCAGAACTTCTAATAAATCAAGATGTCCTAATAAATTGCTAGTCTATCCTTTTCCTCTTAATCAAATATCTTATTATTTAGCACTTCTTATTCCATGAGCAATGCTCTTAGTAAAAAGGTTTTCATGATCAGCTATATAGAGATGTACAAGATTAAAGTTTCTCATAAAGAAGGTTTTTTTTCAGATTCTTACCCAATACTGCCTCTGGAAACTCTTTGATATGTTTTACAAGAAGTGAGCCACAAAACTCAATGTAAGAAATATATTCCAAGGCATTTCATATGCATCTGCATTATCAATCATGGTGATTTTATTCTGGTCTGACTTTTTTTTATTCACCTTGCACACGTTCACACTATTTAGGAAGGGGCACGCTGACCCAGCAGTATGTCCGTTATTTAGTGCATTACAGAGTGATTTGCATGCAGCTCATACTTTAATCCTTGGAACAACCATGTGATACAGTTAGGTCCATTTTTTATTCCAATATTACATATGATGAAAGGTACAAAAGTATGTTGTATTTTTGTGCCATGTTGAAAAGTAAGTTCTAAATCAGCATTGTTAAATTCCTAAAGCTGCAAAACAAGCAGCTAGAAGGATTTATAGCTTCTTCCATAAGCAGTGTTATTTTAGCATTGTCTTATCTTACGTTAATTCAGTAAGTCCTCTTAAACACATTATTAGACAGTATGAGGGATAAGAAAAACTGCACCTGATTGAGACACAGGTTCACCATCCAAATCTCCTGGATTCCAAACCTAGTGAGAAGTGAGATCCAGGAGTTAGATAAATAGAAAACAGATGTCATAAGTTTAAAATCATTTTACAAAGCGATTGGATAATGTCATTCTAGGTATGTGCTTCAATGTACTTGCTGTAGCTCTCAAGTTAAGTGTATATTCCAGTCTGGGGCAAAGGTGGACAACCTGTATGGTGCTTTTGCCACAGAATAGCAGAAGACATTTTCCAGAAGAGCAAAACACATATTGGTTATGCTGGCATACTTGCTCAGGAGAGTGGAGGAAAAAAAAAAAAAAGGCAGCTGTATGGTATGTCTGATTACTTTCTTCCCCAATTTTATTTTGTAGCTAAGAACCTCCAACTCTTTAGGGAAATGTAAGTAAAGGCTGGGAGGATGGACCAAGAATGTTACTTCTTGTATAAATACGAAACCAGAGAAAAGAAGTTCAGCTTAACAATGAGAGGACAAATTCCATTTCATTTGACCAAATAACCCAGAGTTTGATAGAGACTCGTGTCTCTTTGCTAGGATTCAAAACTCTATGTTTCTGAAACTTTATTCCTCTTTCCTTATGTCAATTATTTTTGTACTACCTTCTACTCAATTGCAAGCCAGAAATATGAGTCACCCAGGGCTCCTCCTGTCCCCCCACTCGCTATATTGTCAGCCACCAAAGCCTGTCAGTTCTGCTCCCTAAACATGACTCAAAACCTTCCGCCTCTACTCTCTCTGCCACTGTCTGAGGCTTTAGACTTTATTGCTGAAATCATTCCCCTAATGGCTCCCCTAGCGCTCACTCCTATCTGCTTCTAATTTATATTCTGTACTTCCTGTACTGTACTGCTTGTGTTATTATTGTTACCGGTGTTTTATGTTTTAAAGCATTTGCAAAGTTATAACGAAGTTGGAGATACATTGCAAAGATTTCTTCTTATGGGAGTATTTCTAAGTCATTACAGACCTGATGCTTCATCAGCTGCAAGTACCAATTACTCCTTATAAGTGGGATATGTATTTGTCACCAGAAAATACGTCATCAAAATCACATCATGGCCTTTGGCATATTACTAACATTTAACATCAAGATTCCATTCAAATGTTTAGTCTTGTCTTGACTTTTGAAATGCCCACATGTATAAAGATGATGGGCCAGCAATTTTAGAGAATGGATCCCAGCTTAAATTTATCTGATATTTTCTTATTAAATCCAGAATATGAATCTTTATTAGCAAGAGCTAGCAAAGACCCGGGTTTATTTATCATGTCATATGAGGTGGGACTTGACCTTTGATTTGTTTTGGTTGTTATGGTCTTCACTTACCACTTAATTACAGTGATATCTTACAGTCTTTTCCACTGTGAAATTGCTTACTCATTTACTTCTGAAACTTAGAAGTTTTTTTATGAAAAGATACTTTGAAAATATGCCAACGTCTCATTTTAAGAGCATTCAATTCTTAAAAAAACATTATCTTCAGAGAGCCACAGGTTTCCTATTTTGTCCAGTGAGTTACAATCCATTACTATTATTGTTTCAACACTTAAATTATTTAGGATTTTGCAAAGTGAGCACTCCTGTGTACTTTTGACATATCTCTATCATTATTCGAGCACTTTCTTACATTTTAGACCTAGCTTGTATATACTTTCCTAGTCCCAAATATGGAACGCCTCCATTTCCCCAGTCACCTTATTTCCTTCATGTGCAAAATGGCGGATGCCAGTGTTGAGGTACTAAGTTCATAGAGTGCTATTCGTTTGTTGCTTCCAACATGTTGTTCACTGGACAAAGTGAGGGGATATTTGTAGTATGTACAGGATGTCTGTGCATATGTATGGGGATATTTATGAAGCTATATAAACATGAACACATCTATTTTTATATTCCTATCTTCTTTGCATATTGAAAACTATGAACTCCTATGGATAATGCATCTGTGATTTAAACACTGCAGAGTTCATTCCCACATTTGTAAGTCTGTACCCTGATAACCAGACACCAAGTTTCCACTGCCCTTGATGTGTTTGGCTATCTGAGCAGGTCAGATTCTCAGTTAATCTCCAATGTCTAAGGTTAGTGCAACCTCACGCAGGTTCCATCTTTGCTTAGTCAGAACACTATACACCACCCAGCTACGTCCTCCCTGCCTCTCGAGGGCTCTGACAGTCCATGCGAGGCTGACTTCTATAGGCTCCTGTTCTCATGGGACAGTGCTGAGTCACCACCTTTGTGGATCTCTGATGTGGTTGGTAAGGAGACACTGTAAGGGTGAGCTAATCATCCTCACAGGACTCCATCTCCTTTGCTAGGCCTCTACTGGCCAGAGAATGATAATTCTTTCCCCTTGGCTTTTCAAACGTCTTGAATGTTATCTCTTCCCAGAAGGGACTATGTCCAACAGAAAATGGAAAATTTTATGAAACCATATTAATTACATTATTAGTTATAAAAGCAAAAATTACAAGTGATGCCCTACTAGTTTGGAAATTTCTTTGATTCTTGACATTCATCAAGAACTTGGCAATAACTATTTCCTGAGTGGCCATAAAAATAATTGACAACATTTGGCATGAGTTCTAAAAGGAGTCCTATGAGACTGAGGATATGGCTTACAGTAAAGTGCAGGTTGTACAAGCATGACAACCAAAGATCTCCAGCGTCGCCAGGGAAAGAACCTGGTGCAGCCTTGTTTACCTGCAGTCACAGAGCTGGAGAGGTAGGTAAAGGAAGGTCCCTAGACATTGCTGGCCAACCTGCCTAACCAAATCTGCAAGCTCCAGGTTCAGTGAGAAGCTGTGCAAAAGGTAAAGTGATGAAAAACTGAGAAAGATGCTCAGTGTCAGCCTCTGACCTCCATGAGCATGTACACATGCAAGCATGCATGCATGCAAGCACACACACATGCAAGTATGCATGCATGCAGACACACACACATACATATAGATACAGACACATACATGCAGACACATACACACATACACAGACATATACATATATACATATACCTACAACACACACCTAGACATAGACATATATAGACATGCACACACATAGACACACATATATGCACACACACATACACATACATAGACATACATACATACATACACAAATGAACATACACACATATGCACACATATACAAATGTACATATATGTGTATATACATATATGTATACACACACACAAAATAAGCTTTATGAAAAAGCTAGCCATAAATACCCAATTAAATTGAGTTCAATGTCAAACCATGTTGTTATTTTAAATTAAGATTATTATCCTTTCATATATTTCTTGAGTATGAGAACCTCTAAATCTTTTATATTTTCTGTTGAATTTCACTAAAATGTAACACAGTATCAATATATGTGTAAATCTACATAATTGCAATTATACATGAAGGAGTTATTATGATAACCAACTTAGTAAAATTTTGTGAAGTAAGGACAACTTATAAAAACAGATATCAGGCAGTGCACTGTTACAGAATACTGACAGTGACTAATAACAGCCCTGAAAGGCATTTTCCTATCTTCTCATCCTTGCACTCTCTCCGTCTCTCTCTTCTGTCACAACAGTTGCAAGTGATTACCTTGTAGTCATTTCTCTATGAACTAACAAGAAGCATGAAAGGACAGAGCCTTAGGCTGTCAGTATTGCAAATTGAATCTCAGACATATTTACCTAACACAAAAACTGTGAACATAAACCCAAAGGAACAAACAAATAGCCTTGACTATAAAAAAAAAGTGTTATAAAGCATCAAAAAATACCAATTAAAATAGAAATAAAGTGAAAATGGCATAGAGATATTTATAACAAATAATCTACTAAATACCAATGCTGAGTATATAAAGGTCCTTCATAAGAGCATAGTAAATACTAACATGACATTGGAGGAAAGCAGGCTAGGATCAGGATGGAGGTCTCAAGGCAGAAAAAGACAAATATCCAGTACATGAATGGAGAAATGCCTACCAAAATGAAACACCAAAAAAAGAAAAGTTACCTGACATTTCAACATTTATCCTACAGTGTGCTTAAAGCTCTATGAAATGGAAATATGTCCTGTGCTTAGTAAATGCCTGGTAAAGGCAAAGTGATGCAGACATGGCCGATGGTAGCAGAGACTTATACTGTTTTCAAGTCTAGTAATTCTTTCCCTGTAACAACAAAATCCTCAGAAAAACTGGGGGGAAATCTTTAAAATATTTTCATTGTAGCAATACTTTCTCAGCAACATGGAATTAAAATATTAAGCAATTATTAAAAATTAATTTACTCATGTAGTAGCAGCTAAGAAATTATATTTTTCTTTCTTCCCGGTTTCTGGTATATTATGTCATTGGCTTTCACTTCCCCAGCTGAGGACCAGGGTTGTGAGACAGTGTCCAGCTTCCCGCTCTCATACCCAGAAAAGTTCTCCCTGGAAGTTTTTACTTAAAGCAATTGCTGCATTACCAATTACCAAACTTTGATTTAAAAAAATTTATCTTCTTTGTTTTGTCCTTAATCCAGGGAGTCTTCCTGCATTCCATCCTGTTCTGCTGCAGATTTACAATGTTTAATCTAGGTTCTGCCTTTTTACATTGAAGCTGACAGTTCTCCTATTATTTTTTTAAAGAGGAATATATTGTTTTAACGTATGCATCTTTCAGTTAGTTTCTACCCATGCTAGATCTTACAACAAAGAAAGAAAACAGCCACTTCTTTATTCTAAATTAAGCATGACCATAGCGCTTTGTTTGCATTATCCCAGTCAAACTAGATGGTGATTTCTTTTTTTTTTTTTTCAGAATTGAATACATTTTTATTATAGTATAAAGTATTTAAATAGCTGAGTGTGATGGTACACATTTTTTTTATTTAAGTAATTTATTCAGATTATATTTCAATTGTTATCCCCTTACTTGTATCTTCTCTTTCCCCCTCCCTCCCTCTTTCATCCTATTCCCTCCCCTTGGTCTGTGACAGAAGGTGACCTTGTCCCCCATTATAAGATCACATCCTGGTCTCATTATAAGGTCTCATTCTGGTAAGCCTGCTTCTTTTTCCTCCGAGTGCCACCAGGCCTCCCCACAAGGGGATGTGGTCAAATAGGGGGCACCAGAGTTCATGTCACGGTCAGTCCCCACTCTCCACACAACTGTGGAGAATGTGGTGTCCATTGGCTAGATCTGGATAGGGGTTCTAGGTTTACTGCATGCATTGTCCTCGGTTGGTATAGTAGTTTGAGCTGACCTGCCTGGGTCCAGATCTGCCAGCCTTAATGGTCTTCTTTTAGGCTTCTAGGACCTTCTGGTTCCTTCTATTTCCCCATTCTTGCTTACATCTCTCACCTGGAGTCCCAGTAGGAAGTCCCAGATTCTATCCTAATCTTCAGCTAAGTGAAGACTTTCAGGGGACATCTCTGTTGGGTTAGTGTCCAATTATAAGTGAATATATGCCATTTGTATCTTTCTGGGTCTGGGTTAACTCACTCAGGATGGTCATTTCTAGTTCCATTCATTTGCCTGCAAATTTCAGTATTTCCTTGTTTTTAATAGCTGAGTAGTATTTCATAGTGTAAAATGTACCACAGTTTCTTTATCCATTCTTTAACTGAGGGACATCTATGTAGTTTCCAGATTCTGGCTATTATGAATAAGGCTGCTATGAACATGGTTGAGCATATGTCCTTGTTGTGTGGTGGAGCATCTTTTGGGTATATTCCAAGGAATGGAATAGTTGGGTCTTGAGGAAGCCCTATTCCCAGACAGTGATTTCTTGGGGAAAGTTGTGCAATGTTTCCATTTCAGCTAAACAGATACTCAACTGTAAATATCAGCATTAAGATTTGAACCCAATTTTACCTTACCCCAAACCCTATTTGGTTTCCTTAATATGTAAGGGATTTACAGAAAAAAAATGATGTTGTTTGAATTTAATATACAAATGAATTGAATATTTGTTCTATTTACTCATTGATAGAAAGGTGAAGAAATAGAGTTTAAAGTGACAGGTGATTTTCAGATTTAGTGACATTTTTCCTTAAGAGAAATTGACACAAAACTATGTGTCAGTCTTGCAAGTTTTTGGTTACCGAGAAACTGAATACTTTATGAGTTAGTTTCTTAAATTTGCTTTCTATCCTTATAACAATTCTTTGTACCTTTTTTTTTCTTTTCAGGAGGCATGGTTCAGAGAGAAAATAAAACTTTTAGGAGGAATTTTGCTAAACGTTTTTGAAAAACAGCATAAAAATGGAAATCATTAGCTACAATTAACTTTAATATTGTCTTCATTTAGTAATATCTACCATCTAATGACAAAAATTACTATGGCACTGACTGCAGTATACGTCAGTGAATCTTTTTTTATTTTTTATTTTTTTATTTTTTTTAATTTTTTTAATTAATTTATTCTTGTTACATCTCATGGTTATCCCATCCCTTGTATCCTCCCATTCTCCCCTCCCTCCCATTTTCCCCTTATTCCCCTCCCCTATGACTGTTCCTGAGAGGGATTACCTCCCCCTGTATATGCTCATAGGGCGTCAAGTCTCTTCTTGGTGACCTGCTGTCCTTCCTCTGAGTGCCTATATGAACTTCTAAGCTTCGTGCCTTCTTAATTACCAACAGAAGTACTTATGTTGTCACTTGCTTCTGCTTTAAGCTTCTACTTTCTCCTAATATTGTTTTCCCTAATGATAACCTTCCTGACAATTGCTTTTATAAATACCATGGGGGGGAACGACATTCTTTTAGAACTATCATTTTCTTCTTCATAAGAAAGTCTGGTTATTTGTATTGTTTGGGAAGACATTTTAAATAATTATAGAAAAAACGTGGCACAATGGCTCATGCACTGATAGCTTTGAACTGTTGAGTGAGCTCGGACCATCTGAAGGCTCTCTGGAATACTTCAGGAAGCCTCACGTTCGCCAGATATAAAATGGGGGGGGATACAAAGTGGGGATATAAAATGCAGAAGTGTGATACTTCTGTGAGGAGATATGTGGCACACATGACACAGAATGTACTCCATGCATACGGTCGGGAAATTTCTTAAGACAGAAAGAGCAGATAGACATCTGGGAAATCAAAAAGCAGTGCTTTCTCTTTTATTTACACAGTGTTATCACCTTTCTGGGCTTTTGAGGAAATGTGGCTTGCAAATCATTAAGTCATGACTTTATGCCATTTTAAAACTGAAGCTGAAGAAATGGCATAACTGGTCACCACCAGAATTGAGTGAGAACTTCATGGCAGACCCTGGAATGCCCAAGGATGGTGAAGGGTTAGGGAAATCCCTTCCACACACGTCAGTTTGACAACTCTGTTCAAACGGACACGTTTTGTTTTTAAAATCAAACTACCACAATTCACTCAGTATGATATGGGTAGTGTGAGTTTAACTAGTAACCCAGTCCCTTTCCTAAAAGGCAAGTAGCCAACCCTCTGGCTTAAGCATGGAGTCATAGCAAATGTGTAAAGAGTGAACAGCAATTCTAAACAATCTCTACTATGGCTCCAGCCAAGGACAATACAGGCGGTAAACTTTAAACCCCTACTCAGATCTAGCCAATGGACAGGACATTCTCCACAGTTGAGTGGAGAGTGGGGTCTGACTTTCACACGAACTCTGGTGCCTCATATTTGACCATGTCCCCTGAATGGGGAGACCTGGTGGCACTCAGAGGAAGGATAGCAAGCTACCAAGAAGAGACTTGATACCCTATGAGCATATACAGGGGGAGGAAGTCCTCCTCAGTCACAGTCATAGGGGAGGGGAGTAAGGGGAAAATGGGAGGGAGGGAGGGAGGGAGGAATGGGAGGATACAAGGGATGGGATAACCATTGAGATGTAATAAGAATAAATTAATAAAATAAATAAATAAAAATATATTAAAGAAAAAATAAAATAAAATAATTTCAAAAGGAAAAAAAGAAAGAAATGGAAAACCGTTTCCTAATAGAGTATATGAAGTTAGTAATTGCCCTTTTCAGTTCCAAAATGGCATATATGTACATGTGCACACTCACACATGTGCATGCTTACACACACTACACTAGTACAAAGAGAGCAGTGTTCCCCATAGCTATAGAAAATAAATACCTGAACAAAGTACTTGAGAACAGAATTCATCAAACACTCACAAACATATAACAATTACATGATTTTACCAAATCAAATTTGCTCAATAACTGTATCTGATATTGAAAATTATACAATAAACTACCTACAGCTAGAATAACCATGAAACAATCAGTAATTATATAAATGTTACATTCTTAGTGTTTTGGCTATTTGTATTTGACAACCTTGTAGAAAACATTTTTTCTATCTTGGTGCATCTAAATTTCTGAATGTCTATCAATATCTATCATATCTCACCTTTATCAACCTAAAACATCCATCTAGACCTAAAAACATCTTAACCCCTAAACAACTAAGATTAACTGTAAAACTAAACTATCTGGTTTTCAACTCCTTCAGAGACTTGAGAATCATGCCTCATTTCCTTTAAGGGGGTTAGGTAGATTTTTGTTTGCTTTCTTGGCCTATAGAGGGTTATTTTTAATAGGAGTTGGTTATACGTTATTACTGGTCTTATTCAGAGAAAAAAACAAATGATATTTCTATGTAGTAGTAATGAATGAGTGGACACAGAAATTTTGAAAATACAATATTTATAATCACAACAATAAATAAATATTTTTAAAACAAACTAAAACTAAGTATTAGACACAAACCTAGCAAGTACCATAAATGCAATACTTTTATATTCTGTGGTTTTGGTATCAAAACTAGCTCACTTTTATAATTTTTACCCTTTAACAATTAATTTTAGATACAGTTGTTTTAAGAGACAAGCTTTCATACTATAGATAAAATTCATTAATATGGCTATTTTAGTCTACAGCATTTTTTAACATAACTCTGTATTACTTTACAATTTAAATTTTCACTTTCATGTGCCTTGTGTCTGTAATTAGACGCTTTGATACATCATAATGAATTCCCATTAGTAATTTTATACAAAAATGATAAACTTGCATAACTTTTTGTCTGCAAACTTTTTATTTTCATCTTGTTTCTCAAGGGTAGTTTAGGTATATTAACATCTTTGGTTGGGTGTCATCCTTGGCGGTGTCATCCCACTCTTTCCTGGTCTGAAGGATAGGGGCTGAAAATCTGCTGAACATTATACTAGGATTAATATCTCTGTCTTTTCTTGCTTTTCATTTTTTCTGACTTTGAAAGGTCCATATGATTACATGGACCTTTATTGATATATTACAGAGATTATAGTTGAAAAATATAATAAGGTTTTGATTTGAGAAATGTAAATTCTGAAGTATAAAGATATTGCTGCTTACGGTTTAGAAGGCCCAATGTAGTAAAGATGTAAATTATTCGCACTGATACTCGGTTTTATTATAATTCTTATCAAAAGCCAGATAGCACTTTTAAGAGATTAGTTTCTCCATAGTTGTTTTAGTAGGGGCAAATCATCCCTTGTATAGAAATGTAAAGGAAAGCTAAGACATTCATAAAAGGTAGCAATAACGTAGGAGGAATAAATCCACTAGTGCTAGGATTGTTTCACAACTACATTACTTAAGATAGTAATGCATGGTCAGTTAAGGGACATAGGTGTTGATCGGTGGAACAAAGAGAAACCCCACATAGCCCTCTCTAGTAGGTTCAGTTCGAAAGTCTCAGTGTAGCAGAGGGTAAAAGTTCAGAGCAGGAATGACTAGACATACAGAAGCAACAAAAACAAAGCTTGACTTAAGTCTCACAGCTTATGCGAAAATAACTCAAGCTGATTAAGGAACTAATACATGCAATACCAAAAGCTCTAAAACATTTCAGAAAATACAGATTATCTAAAGCTTTAAGATCTAAATCTAGCAAAGATTTATCGTTGACACTGAAGACATGGCCCACTGAAGGAAAACTTGATCTGTATGATTCATCAATATGAAAACCTCTTTCCTTGGGGGAAAATAGTGCTATGAAGACTAAAAGACAAGCCACTTATCTGACCGAAAAAAATCAATATTTAGGATATATAAAGAACCCTCCAAACAAAGCAAAATCTGGAATATGTACCCCTCAAGAAAAGGAACCCCTCACTGTAGTGAATATATTGATGAGAATCACCTGAGATGCCCAACTTCAGTGAGACACCATCACGGCCAGCAAGATGCCAGCGAGACCACAGGGAAAAAACCCATGTTGCTGTTAGAAACTTAATATATGAAAAAAAAAAAAGTTTCACATTTCTTAAAACATGAAACCGTCGTACAACCTACAATGTGTACCCTTGGAAATTTGTACCATTTAAGCGAAAACATTTTTAACACCGAAACCTATATCTAAAATACGTAGTGGAATAATTTCTAGTAACTGGGCCTGAAACAACCCAGTCACCACACAGTTGTGAATAATTAATCATTTATAACCCGAATGGTACCCAGCAAATAAAGGCTCAAGCTATGGAAATGCACAAGAGCTTGGACCAGTCTCAACTGAGAAGAGCCTGTTCCCACAGGCTATATAGTGGGTGCAACTATTTATATAGCATTCTTGACATGATGAATCTAAAGACTATAGAACAGATTTGTGTTTCCTGGAGCTAAGGAGGGGGTGAGGCGGGAGGGAAATAAACGTGGCTATAAAAGGCACCAAAGGAATCCTGGCTAAGACAGAAATCTGTTGTTTCTTGATCCTGGCTGTGATGAAGAACAGTGAGGCGAGATGCTATCACTAGGGAAACCAGGGAAAGGTCACATGAGCTCCTTTCTAATCACTTATTAGAATTACATCTGAATTTACCATTCTTCAAAAACATATAATCTTAATTTAAATGTTAAGCTGTTAATTTTTTTATACCGTGCATATTTATGTGTAAAAGTTCTTTTCACCCACACAGTGATATGTACTTCCTATTTTGGTTGCTCAGAACGTATCTTCTATAATCAGTTGCATAATTACCTTCCTGCTGTTCTTAAAATGAACCAAATTATTTAAAAATTTATTTTTAAAAAACAAACTGGGAAATAAAGCTGGTCATACTTATTTTTAATTTGAGGCATTTGAATTCGACATGAACACCCCTGAAATATTAATGTGTGAACATTTAAAATACTTATATAAAATAATGGTTGTGAGATAGCTATGACTTTTCATGTGGGTAGAGTTTCTTTTATGATGTAAACTCCTCGAAACGCTTTCTTTTTCCTCAATATCTACACTGAATCTGGAGTTACCTAACATTTTTACCAATTGAAATTAAAGTCTAAAGCTTTAGCTTTCGTGTACGTATGTGTGTGTGTGTGTGTGTGAGTGTGTGATCAAATGAAAGACTATAAAAAGAAACATACATCACATATTCTTTTTTCTTAAAACTTTACACTCATGTTTACATATGTTAAACATAAGAGAATATGCTAGTAGTTTCATAATGTCTATTTTAATAAAAATTGAAAATATGTCACTCCAAGCCAAGTGTTTCTATATAAAAATATAATAAATCAAAGAGATGAAAACTAGAGATGATAAGATTCTTCACTTTTTCTGCCTTACTCTTAATAATGTATCTAGTGACAACAGAAATTCAATGGACAGGGGCTGACGAGAGGGCTTATTAGCTAAACCACTTGCTGTGCAAGATTGAAGACCGAAGTTCAGTTTTCAGAGCTGTTGTAAAAGCCTGACATGGAGTCTTAGTATCTCTAATTCTGGAACTAAGGAAATGACATGTGGGGACCATGTGTCAAACTAGGCAGAAGGAGAAGGAAGAGACTTCTTGGTCTCCACATGTAAACTATGACACACATGCATCTATATTTGTACACATACTCATACATATATTGTTGCAACACACACACACACACACACGTGATGGCTCATCTTGGTTGTCACCTTGACTACCTCTGGCATCATCTAAAACCAAAGATGCTAGGCACTGCTATGAGGGTTTTGCTTTTCTTTTTTAACCTAAATTTTTATTGATTGTGAATTTCACATCATATATCCCAGCCTCACTCATATCCTCATACCTTTGTACCTTCCCTCTATTCATGCATCCCCCCCCCTCTAAATTCACTGTGGAAGCTGTTGTGTGTCACATCGTGTCCCACAGCGTATGCCTTTGTCTACACTTCTTTGCTTGCAGATGTACATTGCAATGAGTCATTGGTCTGATTCGAGGGCTCTGGCTTCGGCTCCATTATCTATACTGGGTGCTTACCAGGACCCCTCTCAGATACCCTGTTGTTGCCCTGTGTCATGGAGATCCTGCAGCTTTGGATCTGTAGTACCAACCCCGTCATGCTCTTCAGCAGTTCATTGATGGGATAGATGTTGGGATAGGCCAAATCAGAGCCCTGGATCTGGGCCTGGGTGTCAGCTGGGCTGGTCAGCCCACCAGCTCTCTCACACTCCCCACACCCCACACCCCGAGGGTGAGTTCTCCAAGACTGCCCACATTAGCTCACCCAATGCTCCAGCTGGCAAGGGGCAAAGCCAGTTCTCCCACTCTCATGCTTTAGGGGCTGGTCACTTGCTCCCATGCCAGCAGAGCCAGTTGTGACTCTGGGAGAGTGGCCTCACACATTGCAGGAGTTTCAGGTAAGCCAGCCTTACTGACTCTAAGACCATACCTGCATCTGAAGTACGCACAAAAAAGGAAGAATATGAGCAACATGGTTTCTCCACATTTTCTATTTCTATCTTTCTTTTTGAGACACATCTTACTGCTAAGTATGCAGATCTGGCTGTCTTGAAACTGACAGGGATCCACCTGCCTCTGCCTTTGGAGTTTGAATAATAAAAGATGTTCTACCATGCCTAGGTAATATCTATCTACTTGTAATACCAATGGTATAATCTTTAAAACGTGACAAGTCTCAAGGCCCTAGAACAACATCCACTCATAAATACATGACATTTACTTATATTTATTTCAGCCTCTGTGTGGAAATTATATGTATGTTTGACCATGATCATCAAAATAGGAGAATGTCACTTTACCTGAATTTATGAATTCTATACCACTAGAACAAGTTTTAAGTTTTAAACACACATAAACACACACACACACACACACACACACACACACACACACACACACACACACAC
>OU015756.1:55274107-55290454 GCA_907169655.1 Acomys percivali
CACACACACACACACACACACACACACACACACACACACACACACACGCCGTGCACCTCATGAGAAAAACTTTCATTTTATTGAAAAGAAATAAGATAGATAATGTTTTATTCTTATGGTATTTTTAAAAGACATGGTTTCTTTGTGTATCCCTGGCTGTCCTAGAATTAGGTCTGCAGACCAGGTCAGCTTTGAACTCAGAGATCTACCTGCCTCTGCATCCTAAGTGCTGAGATTAAAGACATATACCAGCACCACCACCTGGATTAATTTTGTTACACTTTTAGTAAAAAATATTATTGGACTTCTAAAAATCCCTTTTCTCTGCTGTTCTCAGAAAAGTCAGGACAGAAGCAGCTGCAGAAATACAATCCAGCGGTAGAACACTCACTAGCCACGTGTGAGGCCTGTGCTTGGTCCCTGGGAGACAGAGGCAGAGAAGTGGGAGAAGAAGAAAAGGAGGGAGTTCACTGATAGTTCTAAGGCGAATGGATCTGACTAGTTTCCTTTTCCTCCTCCTCAAATAAAACTAAAGTGGTAAATAAAACAAAACCAAGAACAAATCTACAAAAGTGGTGAAAATGGCAATGTCACTATGGCATATTCTCAAAAATTAAAATTGTTAGAGTTAGACAAAACCAATGGGAGTGATCCACAGTCCATCAGAAGGGGACAGAAGGAGGCCATCGCGTGAGTTGTAACATGAGCCTGACATTCTCAGAGCCCTGAGGAAAGTCTTCCAGGGAGAGGAGAGCAGGGTCACTGAGGAACATTAGCACCTTGCATATGAAGCAATGGGCTCCTTGACACAGCGACTGCCTGGGTGCTAAAAGAGTTTATGACGCTCCTAAGGAGGGAATTGGAGAAGGAGGGAGAGACGGCGCCATGTTTTAGTGATCAAAAGTAGCTACTTTAGAGTGGCAACATCCAGGTTCTACACATGAAAGAAGATCTGTGACATTTGTCCTTCTGAGTTCGAGTTTCTTCACTGGCATGATCATGTCCACACCATCTATTTTATTGGAGATGACATACCTTTTCTTCTTTAAGGCAGAAGGTAAACACTGCATATGCATACTATATTTTCTTCCTATGTACATTTGTGGATGAGCACCTGAGCTCAATCCATAACTTGGCTATTGACTGTTTGTATCTCAATAAACTTAGGTGTGTGGGTGTTGCTGGTGTATGCTGGCTTGAGGTTTCTTTGAGTATGTATTTCAAAGGATCCCCCATACTGATTTACATGGTGGCCATATACTTTCCCACCTAAAATTGTGTAAGGATTCCCCTTTTATACCTCTGATAGTATTTTTAAGAATTGGCTATTTCAAAAATACTTTTTTTTTTCAATTTTTAAAAAATTTTATTAATTTATTCTTGTTACATTTCAATGGTTACCCCATCCCTTGTATCCTCCCATTCTTCCCTCCCTCCCATTTTCCCCTTATTCCCCTCCCCTATGACTGTTCCTGAGAGGGATTACCTCCCCCTGTATATGCTCATAGGGTATCAAGTCTCTTCTCAGTGACCTGCTGTCCTTCCTCTGAGTGCCACCAGGTCTCCCCCTCCAGGGAACATAGTCAAATCTGAGGCACCAGAGTATGTGAGAAAGTCATATCCCACTCTCCACTCAGGTGTGGAGACTGTTCTGACCATTGGCTAGATCTGGGTAGGGGTTTAAAGTTTACCGCCTGTATTATCCTTGGCTGTTGCCTTAGTTTGAGCGGGACCCCTGGGCCCAAATCTGCCTATCATAATGTTCTACTTGTAAGTTTCTAGGACCCACTGGATCCTTCTACTTTGCTATTCTCCCATTGTTCTCTCATCTAGAGTCCCAATAGGATGTCCTCTCCTCTGTCCCAGTTTCCTGGTAAGTGAAGGCTTTCATGGGACAGGCCCATTGGGCTAGTATGCAAATATAAGTGAGTATATACCATTTGAGTCTTTCTGCTTCTGGGTTAACTCACTCATTATGATCATTTCTAGCTCAATCCATTTATCCTCAAACTTCGGGAATTCCTTGTTTTTAATAGCTGAGTAGTATTCCATAGTGTATATGTACCACAGTTTCTTTATCCATTCTTCTACTGAGGGACATTTATGCTGTTTCCATGATCTGGCTATTATGAATAAGGCTGCTATGAACATGGTTGAGCAAATTTTCTTGTTGTGTGCTGGTGCATCTTCTGGGTATATTCCAAGGAATGGAATAGCTGGGTCTTGAGGAAGCCCTATTCCCAGTTTTCTGAGATAGCACCAGATAGATTTCCAAAGTGGCTGTACTAGTTTGCATTCCCACCAGCAATGAAGGAGTGTTCCTCTCTCCCCACATCCTCTCCAGCATGTGGTGTTGCTTGAGTTTTTGCTCTTAGCCATTCTGATGGGTGTAAGATGGAATCCCAGAGTTGTTTTGATTTGCATTTCCCTGATGACTAAGGAGGTTGAGCATTTCTTTAAGTGTTTCTCAGCCATTTGATATTCTTCTGTTGAGAATTCTCTGTTTAGTTCCAAGCCCCATTTCTCAATTGGGTTATTTGGTTTGGTGGTGTTTAATTTCTTGAGTTCTTTATATATTTTTGGATTAAAAAATACTTTTAAGGGGCATTTTAAAGTTAAAGGTGGAACTAATTTAGTAGTTAAAATGCCTAAAAATTGCTTCCTTTCCTTTCCTTTCTTTTTTTTTGTTTTTTGTTTTTGTTTTTTGTTTTGTTTTGTTTTGTTTTGCTTTCTGATTTATCTCCAGAGCTTAGAACAGTACTTGGCAAATACCTTACTGCTCATTTGAACAAACTGACAGAAGTATAGTAAAGGAAGCTAGTCCATGCTTCTGGAATATATTACACAAAGGCTCAGTGAAAGCCAACATGGCCACTTGTAAAGGACTCTAGCAGTAAGAGGCCAAGGCACAGCAGCATAGGGGAATGCCAAGTTAGCATAGGAATAAGAAACTATTTCATCAAGGGCACAAATACATAAACCCATTATACATCCAGAAATGTATTATATGATAAATTAACACGTCACATTAATGCTGAAACCAGGGTGCTGGCATAACAGGCTATCATTTGGAGAAGATATTTATAATTAAATCCTATTTACCATGTACTATATACTCAGGATGTTCCAGGTTGATTAAGACCCTTAAAATAAATGCTCAGGCTGTTCATTTTTTCTTTTTACCATCTGACTTTATTTCAAAAAAGTGCTTATGGAAACAACTCATTGTACTGAGGCAGTGTGTCAGTGGGTAGATGTCTAGGAAGTCGGTCATCTTCACGAAGTTCTATTAGTGTCACAATTTTCCGGCGTGCGGCAATCTTCTCCAAGAACTCGCTCTGAACCCTGTTTCGCCTGGCTAATTTGTTTAATGTAACCATTGACTTTTGCTAGCGTCACTTTGTCTCTGTACCGACACCAGCGTGTCCCTCTAGACGTGCTTGGCATTTGGTTAGAAGGGTGTCTTAAACCCCTTATAATTAAATTAGGCTATTTCAAATGATTTAAAATCAACTGAAATTTAAGTAAGATGATTTGTTTTTTCAAATGCCCATTAGTTTCAGTGATTTGTAAATAATAGAGGAAACATCAGCTTTGAAGCTTCAGGAAAGTTTGGAAGGAAATATCACGTCACTTAGTCAGGCATCTCTTGTCGTTTTAGTGATGGTGGATTGTGTCCCTGTGGTCCTGCCATAATGGCCACACACCTCCTAACGTTGCATCAGAATGTAGTTCATATGTACCACAATGTTCCTGTGATAGGTTCTTACTGGTGAAGAAAATCCAAAATAAGTGTAACAACCACACATCACCCTCACCATGATGTTAGTGAATTCTCACTAGTCCCTTTGAGCAGTTCTTGGCTAAGACGTGTCTGGCTTGTTCGCTGTACACCAAATGACTTGCACTGGGTCCTACACTCTGTTGTGCCCTGTGCTTGGAATTAGTGTTTTTCCGTCTAAATAATGTTTTTATGTCTGGCTTTGTTTTGCCATGAGATCTGTGGGGTAACAGAGCTTTGAGTCACTTAACTATCATCCTGCCTTCTGTCCAGTCCTTAACTTATGGAGTGGGATGCCTGGACACTGCCTTTCTGCCAAAGCCTGATCCTCTGCCTACCTGAATAACTGTAGCCACTGTGTGCCAAGAAGGGTCCAGCCCTCATCCTATGAGAGACCTCAAGGCTAAGGGACCAAAACATACATGTACAAGCACCATGTACTGAGAGACCATGAAAATGGTTATTTTTTGAGGGGGTGAAGGGATAAGGGGGAATTCTTATTCATCTGCTTTGGGAACATGAAAATGCTACACACTAAGTCCAGTGTCTTCTATTTCAGCTGCTGAGAGGCAATCCTTTAATCACTCCTTTACAGGGGCCACAGACTTTCTCAGCAAAAGACCAAAAAAGTAAAATTATGTAAGATAATGTAGCTTTGGTGGCCCTACAGTTTCTGTGGCAACCATTCACTCTACTATTATAACAGAAAATAGCCATGGGCGGTACACTAATGAACAGACATGGCCAAGTCCAAAAAAAGGCTGTTTGTGGTTGTTTTTTTTTTTTTTTTGACAGTTCTCACATGTCAGTAAAATAAAAAATTCTGTGATTTTTTTCAACTATTAAACAGGTGAAGAATTTTTTTTTTTTTTTTTTTTTGCTCACAGGCTCTATGAAAATCAGCATCCTGGTTTGGACCTGAAGCTGTAGTTTTATGAGTTTTATAAGCAAATAAGTATTTGGGAAACAGGAGTGACAGATGCAGACCATTAGGGAGGAAAATGTCATGCCAACGGGGTACCATAGGGAACATGGTTCAGTTGATACAGGGACACTTGGCAGGTTCCATCTGTAATTTCCCTGACCTCGTGAAAACTCCTCCTTGTAGGATGAACTCATATTAAAATTTAAGTCAATGTTCCCAGTTGCCAATTTTATTACCACGACAGTGTCTATTGTTTATTCTTATTGCTGTAATTTTAGTTTTCATAGAAATAGTCTTTTCAAGACAACAGCTTCAGTGCTCTGCTTTTGTTTTTGTTTTTGTTTTTGAGACAGGGTTTCTCCGTGTAGCCTTGGCTGTCCCAGACTCACTTTGTAGACCAGGCTGGCCTCCAACTCGTAGCGATCCACCTGCCTCTGCCTCCTGAGTACTAGGATTAAAAGGCGTGCGCCACCATCGCCCGACTCAGTACTCTGCTTTTTTAAGGCACTGTTTGTGCATCCCTAGATTTCTTCCAAGTATAATCTTGAGTGAACCATTTGTTCTTCCTCGGCCATTGCGTCCTGTGACAGTTGAGGCAGCAGACACTTTCCTGATAGAATCTCCCAGGACCTCCATGGCCCAGCATAGAGGAGGCTTGCTTTAACTTTCCATAAAGCGCAGTGTGAGTTGATGACCTTCTTTCAAGTTATAAATATATTGTTTGGGCACCACAGATAGCAAAAGCTTACTCCTTTCTGTTCTTCAGCTGCTCACACAGCCCCTAAGACCCAAACCACATAGGCAAGGAAGTAAGTGCCCACTGAGGCTATGGTTGTGTTGCATGCATTGTAAAGCAGCGCATGCCTCAGATGGTTCATTTGTGCATGGGTTGCCAGATGCTTTTTTTCCCCAAAGAGTCAGGCAGCAAATATTTTAAGTATTGGTAGTAGTATGGCCTTTATTAAGTATTCAGTGCTCCAAATGTAACATAACATCAGCCACGAACAATGAGCAAATGAATGGACAATGAGTGATGTTTCCAAAGCAAGATATACCATATAGATTTGTATTAGTATGAACATGTATTGAATAGTCTACTATGGGTAACTTTAGCATACAAGAATATATTTCATGTACTTCTGGTGTAGATGTTTAAACATTTGTGTTTCCCACAAAATAACTTGTGTGCTGACATTCACCCAACTGGGAAATCTGTCGCTGTAACCTTCTTACTCACAATCAACTGTCACAGCCTATCAGGCGCCAAGTTCTAAAGAGTTAACTACGGTAAAGTCTTCCAAAACCACGCTGTCCTCTACCCCATCACTGCTGTTCTCACTGCAGGACCCTTCGAGGTTGTGGCTACAGTTATCCATCCTCCTTTCCTCTCCTTTGACTCCACAAATTCATCCTTTAAGTGCTAAAAACAAGTTCACCAAAATAATATCATGATTAAGTATCACTCTTCCTTGTCAGTATAGTTCCTTAAAATATTTTGAATAAAGAATGAATTCTTTTGTGTGGTGATATGAGTCCCAAAATCTTTTGTGTAGCCAAATGAGTCCTCCATGTATTGGTATCTGCAATTTCCATTATTTAATTTCCTGAACCCAACACAACTTTCATAATACTTTGCATCATAGTCGTACTGAACCCTGTAGAGTTTTGACCTCTCTTTCTGTTCATCTTTATGTGTGTTCAAGTGTGCGTGCGCATGTATGTGTGCGCTTGTGCATACATGCATGTGAGTATGTGTGTGCCCTTGTGTGTGCGTGCATGTACGTGTGTGTGAGTGTGTGTGTGTGTGTGTGTGTGTGTCTTCTAAATCATCTTCCCCAAGACTCCGCTCAGCTGTGAGTCACCATCCAGAGAAGCTTTTCTGGTACCCTCCCTAAGGCAGAGACCCACCTAGTGGCTTCCCTGACCTTCGTGCTCCCTTGCTGCATCTCCACTGTATGCTGCACTGTCTCTCCCACCATGCATCATTTCTTCCCCTCCCACTGAAGAGCTATAATGTCATTTTGTTATTACTATTGCAGCACATTCCCTGGTATCTGCAATTAAATGTACACTCAGCAATATTTGTAGGAAGAATTAATGCAGCGAAATTAGCCCATTTATCTTCATAATTACGTAACAATGCGTGTTTTTAATGCAATTAGAACTGTGGGCAGCCGAAGTTTAGAAACATATATTTAAGAAACATTTAGATGGAGATCATGTGCATCGGTAGCCTTGACCTTTAGAAGGCTCACGGGAAGGAACATTAGCGGGAAAGCGGTCCTGCCTGTAGATAAAGGGAAACAGAACAAAATACAAAACAAAACAAAATCTTGACTGATGGACGTGTTTGCTTCTATTGGTGCCCCTGTAATAGCTTGCGCCTCTTTAATGGCTGTTATGGAGTGTGGTGGAAAGGACATTGAATGTGAAACGGAGATTCAGTAGCCCCAAGGGCAGACATTTTATGAGAAACCAAGCCTGACGTTAAATCCTCATCTTTCATGCTTCCCAAGCAGCTGAACCTTGTGTGGGCACTAATCTGAACTCTGTTGCTGAGCGTGTCGTGATAATAAATGACACGCATGCTTCTCTATAGCACCAGTGTGCCTCTCGAGCTTTTTAACATTACAAGACGCTGAAGGAATAAAGCATACTGTGATCATCTCACGCCCTCTACACATTTTTGATATCCACTTAAAAAAATAAGGTGTGATGATGTAGCGGAGACACACTATTCAAATTTCTACAAGTAAGGGATCTCTGAAGGTTGTGACTGATTTACCAAACATCTTCGAGCAAGGAAAACACTAGTAAACAAAAGGTCATTGTACTATGCAGAAAGTGAATGTATGATAAACTTTATTGCATGAAAGTTAACATTTGCTCTCCTATGTATTTCACTTATATAAATAAGAGTATTAAAAAGTAAAACATGGATTGGTTTTTGAAAAATTTCCATAGATCTGAGGGCCAAATGATTGAAGTTTTCTTGAGTACAATGTTCTAAGCTTTAGTAGGCAAGAAGAATGGGAAAATGATTAATACTGCTGTAGAAAAAAGAATGCAGAAGGCTCCTATAGGGAGTAATTTGTGATCGACAGAGCATATAGATTATATCTGAAATTGCTCCATGATTTTAACTTTTTTGTTCAAATTGACTTTTCTTGCTATTTGGGGATTAATTAAAATCCTTAAAAAAGAAAATCAAAGTTCACTACAAATACCAACTAGACTCTTAGATCCTAGAAAATGTTCCATATAACTTTACTTAATTCTCATTATTTAATTCTAGCATATGGTACTTGGGGATAATATCTAATGCCACCAATTCCTTGGACTATATAAAGAATCAAAAAATGGAACTGCTTTAATTATACTTTAACATTGGAAGGACCTTTTGTTATTAGATTCTGTATCCTCTGGGTTTAGCAAATGGCAGATGTTTAATAAATGTTAGTTGAATGAAAGATGACTTATAGTTGCAACTTTCAAATTTGATTATTAAGAGGAATGCTGTGTGTTTGGTTTTTGTTATCTTCTGTGAAAAATCAAATAGCCTGAAGTGTTATATCAACTGTGCCGTAAGATTTTTAATTATACAATTTCTCACGATCATCAACTGATTGATTAGTGTCTCTTTGTACTGCACTGTGTTTGCTGGTTTTATGTCAACTTGACATAAACTAGACTCCTCAGATAGGAGGGAGCCTCAGTTGAGAAAATGCCTCAATAAGACTGGGCTGTAAGCAAGCCTATAGGGCATTTTTTAAATTAGTAATTGATGTGGGACAGTCCAGTCCATGGTGGATGGGGTTACCTCTGGGGCGGTGGTCCTGGGTTCTATAAGCAAGCAGGCCGAGCAAGCCACGATGAGCAAGCCAGTAAGCATCACCCCCTCCATGACTTCTGTACAGCTCCTGCCTCCAGGTTTCTACCCTGTGTGCGTTCTTGTCCTTACTGGTTTCTGTAACAAACTGTTAAATGGACGGGTGAATGAAATAAGCCTTTCCCTTCTCAAGTTGCTCAGACAGTGAGGTAGGATCCAAGGCAAGTAGGATTGTGTTAATACTCCTGTCATGTTTGTGTATTTTAGCCAAAACAACGAACATCTATTGTGTCTTCTCTGGATTTCCAGCGAATGAATCATAACCAAGAATACTTTGAAATCAGCACATCTACAGGGTGTACCAGCTTTACTTCCAGCCCTCCAGCGAGCCCACCCTCCTCTTCTGTGGAAACCACAGAGGTCAAAAACGAGGAAGCTGAACCCACAGGTAAAATAATTCACTTTATTGAAGCTAAGACTTTTGAGCTTTAATAAAGCCTTTATGAGCTGTGGTGATTAAGAGACATCTTCATACAAATTTTATTTCTGGTTCACATTAGATGAGCAATAGTTTAGGTAGTATATTTTAAAATAGTAGCTTTTTTTTTTTTACCATGGCACGTGTATAATATTGTTTTTAATATATTTGTGGTCTTTCCAGTGTTGACATTAATATAACAATGTAATATTATTATGGCTGTAAAATAGCCAAAGGCATAAACATGCTTTTTTTTCCTTCCACTGCTATCCACTGCTCTACCACAGTTTTTTATCAGATAATCAACACATGGGCCTGTTGTTGTAGCTGCTCTGAGACTGCAAAACCCTTAATCAAAGATGTCTGGTAATACTGAGTTGGATGCTGTTGCTAAGGTAGTGATGATGGGAAGGAGAAGCCACTAGGGGATGCTTTGGGCTTCTGCCAGATGGGATTCACCACGTCTCTGTCCTTGAAGGAGAATGAGCTAACTGGTAAGGCCGAGGGGCATCCCAATGAGGACTGGGACCCAAACGGTTTTCCTTCTTCTGTCTATTGCACAGTACGAACTCTACAGGAGTTATATAACCCAGCCTTTCACGGTAGCCAGAACAGTATTTATAAAATGTAAGCCAAAGCGTGCTCTTGCTGTGTTGAAAGTGGGCCAGAGGATTCAGATCCTTATCATGGCCAGTGAAGCCAACTGCCACCTGGTTCCCAGCTCACTCTTGAATGTGACCTTTAGTAGGTTCACCCAGGCCTTCTTTGCTGGGCATCTGGCTCAGGGACTTTGGCACTCTGGTGCCTTCCACCTGCATTCTCCGTCTTTTATTGTTTATGTGACTGAGCATCATTTAGCTTTTGGCTTGGGTGCACATTAGATTCACATAATTTTCAGACTGTACTATCTTGAGTAGAAGTTGTCACAATATGATAAGAATCATGGAAAGAGAAAAAGGGAGGAAGAAAAGAAGAAAGAGAGAGAGATTATGATGGGAAAGGAAAGAAAGAAGCAAAAATAAAACTGTTCCAATAATAATAATAATAATAATAATAATAATAATAATAATGATGATGATGATAATAATAATAAAGCAAATACTTAGTATTTGGTCAGACAGTGTTTTAGTTGTTTTACTTCCGTTAGCTCATCCTGACCTTTTGATGGGTGCACAGATTTAGTACTAGTATCTACAGTGAAGAAAATTCAGACACAAAGAAGACAAATAACAGCCACCCATCCAAACCGTGCAACAGAGCCAAACAGGCTCAAACCTGGTGCTAACGCCCATGTTCCCAACCACTCTTCTATGCTGCTAGCATTCAGTCTGGTGAATGAGGAAAGGGCTTGCTGTGTATGGTCCAGGCTAGCCTTATGGTCCTACCTTAGCTCCCTGAATGCTGGGATTACAAGTGTGTAACAAAAACACCTGCCTTTCTCTGGTTACGTCTATGGAATCTTCTCCTTTCTTTCCTCAGTGGTCATATCTCTATATAAAATAATGCCGATAAGTTGTTTGTTTAGTTGCTGTCTTCATTATTTTTTTTTTTATAGAATGTATACTGAAGTAGATATGAGACAGGCTTGGCTTTTTGGTGCTATGACTTTTCCTCTCTACAGAATTAAATGAACAAGGACCTAATTAGATTTCTCTTTAGCATATAGTGTGGCCATGCTCCTAAAGCAGTGATTAGCATAATATCCTATCAGGTGTAGGCTATTGCTCAATAAATACTAGTAACTGTCAATGGTAGAAGCAGGAATCATGATCTTCTCATACCTTCTGTCACTCTCTGAAGCCTCATATACATTCAGTGAGCATATACTGTTTTCTATACAACAGATGCAGTTTTATAGAACGGGGAAATGGGATACGCTCTCTAAAGAGAAATGACATGAGGACCCCGGAAAGGATTCCGGGTGTATAATTATTATTCAGCCAGCACTTACTTTAATGCTCAATCCTAGGTTTTAAAGCCCCCAATGAGAAGAGTGGAAGTAGTGTTTCACTTTTCCTTAAGAAAAACCTTTATAAGCATTATCTTATTTCAAGCTCAAAATGTGTTAAAGGGTGTGATGTTTTTCAGCTATATTTTGAGGTAGCTAGAGGTTTTGCCTATTTTTATTTAATTGAAAACTGGAGTTATAGGTGTAGAGCATAAGGCCTGGTCCAACCAGTGAGGATAAGAACTCACATGTACTACATCATCCAAAATGTATGCAGAGCGATTGTTAGCGTCAGGGCTGCCTCCCCATCTGACCTTCAGCTGAGCCAGAACCTCACCTTCTGCTACTGGGATGGGCTCCAGTGCTGCTGTGACTTTGTAGTGCAATGCCCACCTCCATGACTCAACCTCTGTAGTAAGCAGGGACTTGGTAATAAAGCATAGGGACAGTGCTGATTTGCTTTAAATTAAAGAATAAAACTTTAAAAAAAAATTTAAGATAGATTTTTTTTTGTCTTCTTGAGAAAGCAGTAGTTTATTATCTTTCAGATACAGTTAATTTGTAACACTTTGAACTTATAAGACATCCCTGCCCGCCCCCCACGTAATGTGCATTGAAGGAGGATGCCTTTGAGTCACTTCCAACCTGGATTTGCTCACAATTTTCTATCAAATGGCTTTTCTGTTTTCCAATTTGCCCTTCTGAAAAGAAAAGATTTCATTCCTGGGTATCTGTGTTAATATATGGATTTATTTGGATGAATATATTTTGTAAACTACAGAAACCAATGTTTTCATCAATATTTTCTTTCTTTTGAATATTATTTCTTGAAACCTACAAATTTTTAATACGGAAGAGAATTCTGTAGCATTTTTTGACTTTGAAATATAATTTAATTAACGCTACATGAGCAGTTCATTTTATAAATGATTGTGCAAACCATTAATCTTGACATGAGTAGCACTTGATAGAACAAGCACTAATATACCTTTAAAAGCTGGTTGCAAAACTCTAGGTGAACCAACAGATTTATTTTGAGAGACGGCCGTCTAAAAGCATCATCCTGAGCTGTGATTAAAGCTTCAACTTAGAAATCATCAAACGAGACTGAAAGGAGGAAAAGCTCTGGTGGCAAAATGAGGGAATCTTGTGGACAAAAATCACAGTTCACTAGAAGGATTGGCGCAGGAAGTGGGTTTGAGGTGGGAGTGGGAAGAAGCTGGCGTCAGCGAAGGGCCAATGCCAATGAGTGTAAGGGACACATGCAGCAATGGAAGGAGCAGACTGGGGAAAGTGGCCACCATGCAAAGGTGGGAGACGGGCTCAAGAAGGACCTGCCTTTCCTAGCTTAAGACGATGAGCCAAATGCAGATATGCTTCTTGAGATGTGGACATCTGCAGGTAAGAAGGTGGGCTTAGGTCCCGGTTGTCCATTTCTTTTAAAGACCATTTTTTACTCGGAATGAGGACTCACGTGGTCTAATTTCTGTCCCATGAGTATTCCTCTGGCCATTGTACTGAGAATGGACTATGAAGTCCAGTACGAGGTCAGTTCAGCCTTGAATAGGGTGAAAGGAGACAGGAACTGAGAATAAAAGATAAAGCAGGGGAGGTAAAGGAGGCATTTACCAGTTGGTAAATACATATTGGTAAGTATAGCAAGATTTTATGGAGAAAAAGGATTAAGGATACCTCTAAGATGTCTGGAACATCTGTAAGAGTGGATTTTCCCTCTTCTGATATATATGTGTATACACACACACACACACACACACACACACACACACACACACACACACATCTGGGGGAAGGAGTCGTTTTTATCAACAACTTTAATATCAGTAGTTAATTTTAACTCTAGTTGTCTATTAGATATTTAAAAGGATGTTCTGAGTAGGCAGCTGAAGGTCCCAAGGGAAAGATATAAATATGGCCATAATTATATAGATCAGTGGTTCTCAACCTTTTTAGTGCTGTAACCTTTTAATACAGTTCCTCATGTTGTGGTGAGCTCCAACCATAAAATTGTTTTTGCTGCCACTTCATATCTGTAATCTTGTTTCTGTTATGAATCATAATGTAAATATCTGATATGCAATTCCTGTGAAAGAGCCAGTCAACCCAAAAGAGGTCATAAACCCCAGGTTGAGAACCAGTGATATAGATGATGTTAAGTGTGTGTAGGTAAGGAGGACCAAACCTGACCAATGTGGAGAATGGAACAAAAGGCAGCATCGACAAAGGGGACTAAGAAGGAGCCACCATCCTTGACCAGGTGGTCACTGGTTTCTGGAGTCAAATGAAAGAAAATATTAAAAAAGAAAGAGTGTGGCCCATGGCAACAACTCATTCAGTAAAGCTCCCGCCTCTTGAGCGTGGGGATCCAAATACAGCACCGCAGCGCACACCTAAAAGCCAGACATGGTCTTGAACGTTGGTAATTCCAGTACTGAGGTGGGAAGCAGGGACAGGCAGATCCCTGGAGCTTGACCAACCAACTTCACCAACTGGTGAATGAGTGAAGAAGTAAGATGGAAAGTGGTCGTTGAAGACACATGACATCACCTCTGGTCTACATGTGGTCACATTATGGATATTACACACACACACACACACACACACACACACACACACACACACATGCATGCATGCACATGCACACAGACACACGTACAGCATGCAAGAAAGGAGGAGATGGTGATGAAGGAGGAAGAGGAGGGGAAGCATAAGTAGTGGAAGAAGAAGAAGAGGAGGAAGAGGAGGAGGAGGAAGAAGAAGAAATAAGACTAGAGAACAGAACTGGAATTAAAGGGGGATTCAGCAGTGGGAATGGACATGAACCCAGGAATGACTCAGTCTTGAGACTATGGGAGTAACCCTTGGGGTTAGCCTGTACCCCTCTAAATATTGTCTATAATTAGGAACTATGATTTCCAGGAGGGTGTGAAAGACCATATCTACATACACTTTGATTTCTGTTCAAAATATTTGACATAATCTTCATTTGTTCGCTAAGTTATGAACTCTTCCTTGAGGGACAGTAATTCTGCCCCTGATCTCAAGAGTCCACTTTAGATGGGGGCTTCCTCCAAATCTGTTCCCAAGGGAGCTCCATGCTCTTGACCCCCATGTGTCATATGACCCTCATTCTCTTACGGAGCACCTTCCTCACCAGAGAGTCCATCTCCTTAGGTATTTCAGTCTTTGAGGTACCCTTAGTGGCCGCCCATTTGTTTTCCATCCCCACCCCTATGCTCAGTCATCAGAGTTTGATTTTCTTCAGTAGAGGTAGTGGTAGGGTTTAAATGGTAGACGTTTGGATCTATTGTGAAGGTTGAGATAACATGGTTTTTGGTGGTTGGATGCAGTATAAGATAAAATGAAAAGGATAAAAGATATGATTCATGGACATTGGACCTTTAAAAACCACTGAGAGGATGGAGTTGATCGTAGCTGAGATGGAGGAAACTCAGTTTGGGCATTTAAAACTAAACGTGGATATCAAAGGAGCGATGTTGAGTAGATAGTTGAGGCGGTGGCTTGTTGTTGGGCTGAGGCAGAGTGGAAGAAACCATGTAATAATTGCATGCTTATTAAAACCAATGGAAGAAAGGTAAAAGATCAAGAAACAGTGTTTTAGCCTACCATGGTAGTTCCAAAGTTTGAGTTTTTTCAGTAAGAAGGGCATTAGATATGTGTGTTGGAGAGTCTTGAGAGGAACGATACAAAGAACAACCCATGAAAGACTCTCTTTTCTTTTAGAAAGCTGAATGCAGAAAGCTCTTTCTATATAAAGCATTTCATGAATTAGCACCATCTAGAGCACCTGCCAGGCAAGTCAGTGCACTGGGTAACTAATTACTTCCAATTCTGTTGTCATTTCAAACCATCTACCTCCTGCTGGAGAAAACTGACTGGAGAGAGAGAGGAAATTTTTCCCTTTAAGTAAGGTAAAAAAAAAAATTCCTCTTTCAAAATGGAAGGAAAAACAAAACCAAAAGCCATTGAGTGCTCAGCGGTGTAGGGTGGATTTCTGCAGAGAAAGGAACCACTAGAGAAATAAAATCAGAGTGGAGAGGGTGGTGTGAGCTCTCCCACCAGTTAGAGATCATCAGAGAGTCAGGCAAAGGCCTTCCTTCTAATTAGTTCACAGCCATATGAAATAAAGCCTTGAAGTCAAGACCTACTTATTACAGCAGCTGCTGGACACAGCTTGCTGAGGGACACTTGGGCCCCAAGATGACAATGAAAACCAAAGACAACTGAAAATGTCTTTTAAGTTCCAAACCCAAGATTCTGTTTGTTGGACAGAAAGGAAGTTAAGAATTTGTCAGAGGGTGTGTAATTATGTGTTTGGGATCATCCAAAAACAATCCAGCATTTTTTTTTAATTCTTTAACGATTTTATACATAAAGTACTTTAATCATAATTATGTCATCATCTTTAATGTCTCCTCTACTCTTGCCAAACCCTTTCTCCCCACCCCACCCCCTTTCTTCCCCGTAAGCCACTATGCTTAATTAGGGTTTCGTGCGTGAGCTTGGATGGTAGTATTTATTTGAGTAAGGACAACTTGGCAGTGGCTAGATCACTAAGACATATGACTCTCCCCGCAACCCCTAGCAGCTGTTGACTGTTCCCTAGGGTGAGGAGGTGGGGCTACATGGGCATTCCTCACAACTCCAATCTGTGATGGACTGTTGATAGACCCAGTCTTGTGGAGGTAACTACCACAGGTGTGAGTGTACTGTAGTGTAACTGCTGTTGTATCCAGAGGATGGTGTGTTGCTGCACTCCACCCTGTTCTCTGCCTCTCACACTTCCTGCCTCTTCTCCTGAGCTATTCCCTGAGCCTTGGGGCGGGTGATGTAGACATCCTGTTTAGGGTTATTCTCATCACTGTGACCTCTTATAGGTCGGAATTTCCTACCACCCACCACCAGAGGAAGCTTCTTAACCAAGGCTGAGAACAGCACTGATCTACGGGTGTAAACACACATGTTTATAAGGGGGTCTGACAACATGTCCATTTAGCAAAACATTAGTTAAAAACCAGTATTCAGGATTTTAGGTACTCAGAAGAAAGTTACCGTGTTGTCAAATGCCAGTAGTAAAATATACTTTAATCTGTTCTTCGCCAATCAGGAAATGGTTCACTTAGTCTTTGTTATTTGTTTCTTCTCCCTGTGGTGTCACATCACTTTTTTTCTAGTGTCTTTACAACGCATTACAAGTCACACAAAAAGCAAGGTATTTGCTACTAGGTGCTTGGCAAAGAAAGGAAAAGTTGTGTTTCAACAGTTTAAAAGTATGAAAGCATAGTGGGGACATATAGATGTGTGTGTGTGTGTGTGTGTGTGTGTGTGTGTGTGTGTGTGTGTGTGT
>OU015756.1:55290464-55307283 GCA_907169655.1 Acomys percivali
TGTGTGTGTGTGTGTGTGTGTGTGTGTGTGTGTGTGTGTGTGTGTGTTGGGAATTGTAATTTCAACTGAAATCTGTTGACTTAAAAGTAGTGGGTTTGGCAGCTGGAGAACAGATAAGAGAATGTTGCCTTTGCAGAGGACCCAAGTTCCATTCCCAGCACCATATTACATGAGAAACCATCCCCATGTAACTCCACCTCCAGGGGATCTGATACCCTCCTCTGGCTTCTGAGGACACGACCCTTAATTAAACCCAAACACAGACATACATCTATACATGTAATTTAAAATAAAATAAAAATTAACATGCAAAGACTAATGGTTTATCTGAGCAACAGGAAGTAAACTTACCCGTGTGTCCCATTATGTGCGAGGTTGGGATGCGGTGAGAGAGCAGTTGAGTCATCCCAGTAGAAGGGGCTCTGGGAGACAGGCAACAAAAAAATGGAAAGGTCAAGGTGAAAAGCACGATGATGCTTCAGTGAAAGAACAGAAAAAAACAAAAATTCCTTGTGATTGAAGTTACATTGACAAAACAGGTCAGAGGAGAGAGACATGGCAGGAGTCGGGCCACAGTGGGAGTCAGTGGATGCTGCCGCTGGCCTTGTAAGCTGTTTTCCTTGCAGTCTCTTTGTGGCTTAAGAGTAAGAAGACATTGGCAGCAAGTGCTGTAAGTGGGGATGTGATGATCCCTTTGCCTGTCTGGTTGCCTCTATTTTCTCTGGCTACTAAAGCAAGATTCTCCTTGGAGACTATCTCAAGAGAGGGTGGAGACAGTTTCAATTGGATTTTTGTTTAAACTCCTAATGAATGGCTAGTGTGTGTGGCCTGAGAACAGCATAAAGCAGTTACTCGCTGACTATGTCTGTGGGCTGCAGTAGACAGATGCATGCCAGGACTTATGCCAAGAGACTTCTGGCTGAGCCTTATACCCATTGTTGGCTGGCTTGGCTCTCAGTGGTCAAGGGGTCTCTCTGTGCGTCTCTCATGCACCTAGGCTGTCTTTTGCTGGAGTCACCTTTCCTTTTGCCAGGCTGGCTGCGTGCCACCCCACCTGGCTTTCAGCTCAGCAGCCTTCTGAGGCCCCCTTCAGGAAGTCATAGAAACGTCTAGATTTCACGAGTACCTAAAGAAAACGAAAAGGGTTCATAAAATATATCCCCTCAGGTTATACTATTCCTTACCAAGTAGAACTGTCAAGATTAACAGGGTGTGGCTATGCCCTTAGTCTGTAAGAGACTGGGAAGCCAGACCCCTCTTTCACAGTGGCCTCCCAATTTCTTGTTTGCTATCCTTGCACAGCCAAACCCCAGAAAACAAATTCCAGGAAACCCACACAGCATCACTCCCTGTCCTGTCTCTCTCATGCACCCTTTTCCTTTTGAGAATTCACCAGAAACTTGGCTAGGCCTTTTCTCATCCGGAACCACCTGCTCCCTGTCTTCAGGTGGAAATCCGCTTGCCGTAAGGTAGAAGTCTGCCTTTCAAGGCTGTTGACGTGCTAAGCCACCTTCTCCTCCCTGAGGACAAGTCTCCAGACCAGCCCTGGGAAAGGAAAGAATTTATGTGGATCAGAATTTGCAGATGGATAGGTATTTGTTTCTTCTTTGAAATTCTTTTTACATGGAATTAGCACCACTAAATTAAAAAAAAACAAAAAACATGAGTACAATGTACATAATTGATTTAGTGTCACACATACTTAGTAAATAAGTTCACTTTTTTTTTTTTTTTTTTTTTTTTTTTTGGTATAACCACATTAGTGCAAATTCATGAAGTGAGCACAACCTGGACTCTTACGCCTTCAGCACACACACAAAAAAAAATCCAGGTGAAGTGGGTCTGGCTGGTCCCCAGAATCTGACGTCCCTGCTGTGGCCCAGAGCAAGCAGGTTGATTTGCTTGTAAGCAGGATTGGGATTTGCTTCTACCTGTTCCGTGCCTCCGTTTGGTGTGTCCTAGGCTGAGAAGGCAGCACAAGCTGGATGTGCATCACGGCCCGGGGCCAGCCTCTGTTGGAAATTCCAGCAGAGGCAAGGTGGCAGCAGCTGAGGGGTACAGTTCCAGAGACTGTTACACTGTAAAACATCTTTTTCTTTCAAGCTGATGTTTATTAGCTTGGGTTTTCTTTTCTCTTGCTTTTACCCAGAGCTAGCGCAGGTGAAAATATAACTGCTTCATTAGCTGGAGTTTTCTTTGAGAATCCAATTCACCGCACCATGTATCTTCTCTCTAATTGCCCTGTCTATTTTGGTTTGATGAATAGTTTTTTCTCTCTGATTTGATTTTCTCTGCCGAGATTGTTTGTATCACTTGAACTGTCCCCTCCATTACTGGTGATATGTGTGATCCTTACAGCTAAATATGAAACTGAGGGAAAAAATATGACAGTAATGTTTAAGAAAGGAGATTTTTGGGGGGGGGAGTGTCACATCTCGTTGGATTTGCAGTACACACTGCTGGCTGGGGAGGTATCCGCTCCCTGTCTCTGGAAGAAAAGAACGTGCACAGAGCTAGGTGGTTTCCTCTGTCCACCTCTGTCATGGCAGCCTTCTTTTGAGAGAATGCCGCGCCTCCCACCCCTGCTCCATTCTTTTTTTTTTTTTTAATTAATTTATTCTTGTTACATCTCAATGGTTATCCCATCCCTTGTATCCTCCCATTCTCCCCTCCCTCCCATTTTCCCCTTATTCCCCTCCCCTATGACTGTTCCTCAGAGGGATTACCTCCCCCTGTATATGCTCATAGGGTATCAAGTCTCTTCTCAGTGACCTGCTGTCCTTCCTCTGAGTGCCACTAGGTCTCCCCTGCCAGGGGACATAGTCAAATGTGAGGCACCAGAGTAATTGAGAAAGTCAAATCCCTCTCACCACTCAAGTGTGGAGACTGTCCTGTCCTAACCCTGCTCCATTCTTTATCCCCGGCTGTGAGGGAAGGTGCTTACCATGTTCACCCTGGTGTTTGCTTTTTCACGGACTTTTGCTTTTGTGTGACACGTCAGCGAGGGCCTAGGGCACTGCTTGTTCCAGACGGGTCTCCTGGTGGCTTCCTCTCTACTAGAGAGAGCAGCACCTCTCTGCTTCCCTAGCGCAACTTCAGAAGCCCTGGCTCTTCTTGGTACCCATGGGAGGCAGCAGAATTCTACAAAAGGCCCCTCGAGTCTTGCTTTCTGGGCCTTGCTTCTCCTCTTGCGTATATATGAGTTGTGATGTACTGCTGGCCAGTGATAAAGGTGACGGGGCGTGACTCCATGGTGTGTTTTATGACAAAGTAGGGGAGGGGGTGCAGATGCAATCAAGGTTTCTACCGCAGACTTGAAGTTAGTCAGAAGGATTATGGTAGCTAATCTTTTTGTTTTTGTTTTTGCTTTTTTGGTTTTTCGAGACAGGGTTTCTCTGTGTAGCCTTGGCTGTCCTGGACTCACTTTGTAGTCCAGGCTGGCCTCGAACTCACAGCGATTCTTAAAAAAAAAAAAAAAAAAAAAAAAGATCATTCCTGTGATGAATGCCTGCTAGAAGTAATTTAAGGAAGAGAGGGTTGATTCTGATTCAGTCTGAGAGAGTACAGCCCTTGGTGGTAGAGAAGATGAGTCTAAGCTCCTTCTGTGATGAGGACACAAGGCTGCTTGAACCATGCTTTTCATACCAAGAGATAGAGACAGATGGGGAGAAAGAGAGACAGAGAGAGAGAGAGACAGACAGACAGACAGAGACACAGAGACAGAGACAAGAAGAGAAGGAGGAGAGGGAGGGAGGGAGGGAGGAGGAGTTTGAACCAGAAGTACAGATAGGCAATAGCCTTGCCTCCAAGTAGCCCATTTCTGTCAATCAACCCTACCTACCTCCTAAGGTTGCCAGGCATTCCAAAACAGCACCACCTGCTGGAAGCCATCTGGTAAAACAAAACAAAACAAAGCAAAGCAAAGCAAAGCAAAGCAAAGCAAAGCAAAGCAAAACAGAACAAAACACCAGGAGATGAGCATTTAGGGGACAGTTCAGACTTGACTCCTAGCAGAGTCTCCTTGGTAAGCCTGTACCTATCATGTGATCTCTTAATACAAGATCTAGAGGCTAGTGACTGGAAACAACAGTCTTTCTCCTCATCCTGCTGGCATTGGAGAAGTAAGCCACACGATTCTATAGTTGTGAGGGAATGAATTCTGCGACCATCACGAGATCTTGAGCAGGAACCCCTAACTTCAACTGAGACTGCAGATTTGACCACTGCCTGAGTTACAGCCTAGTTCGACCTTAGCCAGAACTCAGTAAACACTGCTGACTCATGTAAACTGTTAGGATAAACCCACGTTGTCAGGGGCCTCTCAGCTCATGGTAATGAGTGCAGAGGTGGAAAAAGAATTCAGTATCCCATGTTCTATTCATAAGGGCAAGGCGGGGGGTGTCTGCATCTGCCCAGCTCCAAAGCACAGTTCAGTCAATGCCAGTCACGTGGTCTCCGTGAGTTTACGTGATTGAGAGGGAAGGATTCTACCTGGCTTCTTCCAAGCCCACCTCACTATCACTTACGCATTTTCTATCATCCTGCTTTCCTTTTTAAAAATACATTTTTATGTGAATATGTAATAAATTGTGAGGCTAGCGCTTTAATAATGAAATCTTAAGCTATAAGACAAAGGATGGGAGACTGTATTAGGAACCATCCAGACAAAAATTCCTGCATTATTGATGCTTCCACCCTTGTCTCCCAAGACTCGCCTGTTCGTTAAAAACCAGAAGAGCTTTTGTTTTCTCAGGCACATGTCGGATCACACTATTCTACCAGAACTCTTTATGCCTCACCGCTGTGTAAGAAGCCCTAGATTTGATCCTTAGGACTGCCTAAAAAATTGACAAGCATGTACGCATGCACAGTGTGTGGAAAGTTTTAACAGTCCCTTTGAACCTCAGTGGCTCCTGCTTTTAAAACCCTGCATTCAAGAGGCTGAGACAGGAGGATCGTCTTGAGTTTGAAGCCAGCCTTCATGACATCGTGATTTCCAGGCTACCCTGTGTTACTGTGTTAGGCCCCGTCTCAAAAAAAAAAAAACAAAGCAAGACTTAAAAGAAATCACTCTGAAAGTCTTCTGAAGACTGCTGACTTAACAGAAGCTTATAAATTGATGTAATGTGAAAAGCTGATATGATGCCCCATGGAAATATGTGTCTCTGGGGAAATTTTTATAAAGTGTGTAAGCTGGTGCTCATTTTGAGTGGTTCGTGATTCATTTGGATTAATGAATGATTAGGTAAAGGTTTCTACTACTTATTTTTAATAATGTGGGATAATTACAGAATTACTTTTAATTATAATATGTTATGAGTTGATTACATTTTATGTCCGTAAAATTAAATAAAAAATTTTTATCTGCCCATTTTAAAAGAAAAGAATCTTATATGAACAACAAGAACAACAACAACAACAAAAAAGTGTCTTACCATATCCAACACAGCTTTTGAACATTTAATTCTAACTTCTGTTTACTCATACCGTGCTTCTTGTTTCTATCCAACTATACCATGTCCTCCTAAGCGTATTAGTCTTAGCCCTTACGGCACTGTGATTGCATCCCACCCCATAGACCCCAATTCTGCCAGGTAGTCTGACTAAAGGTAGAAGAGGATGGAATGATGAAGCAGCCTTAATAGTACAAGAGTACTCCTATTCTACTAAAGCTGTTATATTAAAACATTGTGAATAGGATAATTTATTGTAGTTGTTATTTGAGACAGGTTCTCTATGTAACTCCGGGTTACACGGGACTGGAACTCACTCTGTAGACCAGGCTGGCCTCAAACTTACAGAGATCTGCTTGCCTCTGCCTGCCTGCCGAATGCTGGGATGAAAGGGATGAAAGGTGTACAGCCATGCCCAGTTGTAAATGGGTAACGTAAACGGCTGAAATGTGTTTCTTTTCTGGATGCAAGAAGAATGTACATTGGGGTGCCACAGACGGTAGCTTCCGGATCCACACAGAGGACATCCCTTCTGTGTCCTCCTGGTCAGGGGGAGGGGAAGAGACAAATGAACTCTCTCCAGCATCTTCTTAAGGGCACAGATGCCATTCATGAGCCCTCCATACCCATGACATAGTCAGGTCCTGGAGCACCATCTCCACTGTGTGGCCTTTTCTAGCTCTACCATTTTTTGTGCGCTCTTCATGTACTTATTGCAAATCTCATAAGAATGCATTTGTGTGTGTACACATGCATGTGTGTGCGTGCTTGATGCATGTGTTTGTGTGTGTGTGTGTGTGTGTGTGTGTGCACCTGCCCTTAAATAGAGGGATTGTGTCTCAGATGCTATGTATTCCTAATGCCTAGAATGCTAACTTATAACATATGCTAAATACTTGAATAAATGAATGGATTTCTGCTTTGTGTATATTTCTACTACCTGCTGTGAGCCTATTTTTGATGTGAAAATTGGTGGCCCTGGGACAGCTTTACAAAGGTGGCTGCTGCTTTGGACTTAATATGTTGGTCCTTCCAAATTCTTACATTGAAAGCTGTCCCCCAAAGTGATGCTACTTAAATCTTGAAGTCTCATGATTCTCATCTTTACAACAAGGCAGTATCAGATTTCTTCTTTTTTAAAAAATATTTTTATGTATATGTTTATATTATTACACGCATATAAAATAAACTATATACATTAAGAAGAACGATGAAACAGTCAAGACTTTTATTAATGTTACAGTCTTAGTGTTTTGGCTATTTTTTATTTGGTAACCTTGGAGAAAGCATCTTTCCTATCTCAGTGAGTCTAAAATTCTGAGTGTAAATCAATATCTATCATATCTCATTTCTATCAACTTAAAACATCTATGTAGACTTAAAAGCATCTTAACCCCTAAACAACTAAGCTTAAATTGTAGTTTTTAAACAATATAATGTTTTAATTCTTAGACACAGCAAATGACAAGAAAAAATTATGGATACGAACATTTAAGTAAAGAAGACAAGTAATCCGTATTTGCAGATAATTTTAAACATAGGATATTTACATATGACTTAAAAACCTCCATCAGAAATTCCTTCTTTTATTTTTTACATATACATTTATATTCTTACACATATATACAATAGACTACCTACAGCAAGAAGAACCATTACACAATCAGAAATTATATAAATGTTATATTCTTAGTGTTTTGGCTATTTGTATTTGGCAGCTTTGAAGAAAACATCTTTCCTATCTTTGTAAGTCTAAAATTTTGAATGTAATCAATATCTTTCATATCTGGCCCTAGAATGAACATCTTCAGTAAAGCTGTAGGGTGCCAAGTCAACATATGAATTCAAGAGCTTTAAAAATGTCTTTGAATAAAGGGCAGATTATTAACATTTCAATTTGACTGTAGTTTGCCCTTCTCCATCTCCTCCCACTCCTCCCACCTTTCCTCTCCCGACCTCCATCCACTCTTCCTCCATTTCTCTTCAGAGAAAGGCAGGCATCCCCTGGATACCAACCAGCCATGACATATCAAGTTGCAGTTAGACTACCACCATCTCTTCTATTAATAAGAGACTAGGGATCCCAGTAGGAGGAAAGGGTCCCAAAAGCAGGCAACAGAGTCGGAGACAGCCTCCTGCTATCTGGTCTTCAACCCCATGAGAGACTTGAGAAAGAATAAAATTAATTACCTGAGTAAACATGAAGTGCAGGTTATTAGCTTCCAAAGTGAAAATAATCACAGAGACAGTTTACTGCCTGAACAGTCACCCAAAACTCACCATAACATTGGAGCATCATCTGACAGACATATTTGTGAGCCAGGAGCTATTGAGAACTTGCTTACCCTGTCTTGGCAGGGTCGGCCTGCATCCAAGCTTGCCCATTTTTAGGCAGAATTCTGTCTGTAGTGGAAATGAGGACATTTTGCCCAGTGGCTTGTTTGCCACAATTGAAGCCTAGTTGGGTGTTGTCAGGAGTTAACCTGTCTTATTGTCAAAGAATCTTTAAAACAATAAAAACATCTTTAAATGCCATATTCTGTATGTCTCTGAGGTTTTTGAAGACCTTATCTAACTATTTTACCTTATCTTTCTAAAGAATCATATCTATCTGTTACACCCAGGATGTATATTTTTGAGATAGAAAAAGGCTAATAATTGCATGACCATGATTTGATCAGCTAATAATTAACTTGTATAACTTACTTATCCTAAACAGCCTGCAAAAGCTCTTTCTAAGTATTGTAGGTAAACCTTGTATTTTACTTGAGTTGTATGGGTACAATACCTTATATTAGAGTAGAAATATATATAATATGTATGAAGAATAATCTTAAATTTGAATCCTATACTAATATATCAAAATTAAATTTATTTTGCATCAATATACAAAATTCTATACTAATGAATTAAAAATAGCCTTATGAGTAACATTTAAAGCCTTAAGTTGAGGAGTAGACTCAATAATCTACTTTTTGTCCTTTCATTCCCTATATATTTCTATATTTACCCTCTTTCTTTTCAACCCCTATTTCTATACCTAAGAAAGAAAGATAAAGGAAAAGAGAGACATCCATAAGTCTAACCTCATTTTCTCTCTGAACAAGACCAATAATAATTAATAATCAATTCCCAATGAAAATAAACACCTATATCCCAAGAAAGCAACAAAAAACCTACCCAAGCCCCTTAAGAGAAATGGGGCATCATCACTCTTAAGGTTTATTCTCACTGATTTTGGACAAATAATATCTTTGTAGGGACCCAAATGAAATTGTGGAAAATGGCTAAACAAGTTTGGAATAGCATTTGTGGTCTACTTCTTAATGACAGTGGTCTTCCTCAGCCCTGGATTCTTGCTTTCATTTGTTATTTCATAAAATGCCTCAGAGAGATGTCATTTTAATGTAACATCTTGTTACATAATCTGTTTGACTTTTACATATGAAAAGATTTATTTTACAATACGAAGATATTCCATTTTCATAGACAATTATAAAATAACTGGCCCGGTGTTTCCAAAAACCATTAAAATTACCCTAGAAAGTAATGTATCTGATAATTTGTACTAATTTCTAATTTCCTTTTTTTATGTTTTTTTTTTCTTTCTGTTCAGTAGACTGTTTTCTTAAGGCTTAATTTTAAAAATGACTACAGGCTTTAACCATCCCTGTTTGATCACAGGGTCAAAACACCATCTACATTTTCTTTCCTATAACTGACTTCTTTATTGTTTTTGCTTTTATTTTGCATCCGTGTGTAGGGTTGAAAATGTATTGTATTGAACCATGGAGCTTTGAGGAGAATTCCACCTGCTGAGCCGCAGCTTGCAGGAGTTAAGAGTGAACACACACTTAGGAGTGTGGTTGAGCTGTCCGTGGCTCTGATTTACGTAAGCTAAAGAGGAATGAGGAAAGTACATAGGATGGAAGGGACCACGCTTATTCCTGAGCCAAGGACGTGACTTTTGTATTACACAGCCCTTTGGATATCAATCGGGCACGCTGTCGTCCTTCATTTCCCTCTGTTAGCAGAGATATCTGTGGCCTCTTTTACAAGCTCACAAAATCGGCAGCTGACTATATAAAGCTCATAATAGACTTCAGATTCTCTTTCTGGAAAGTGCACAAGCATACACAAAAGGAGGCATTACTAGCCAAGCAGATCTCTCCGTTCCCGGTGATTAGCATTTTTTTTGACAAGCTGTTGTCTTTGAGGAAGGATTTAAAACATATATCACGTAACTTCGAAGCAGCTTTGTATTTCTTCTACTCGAGTACTAAGTAAATAGTACTTGAGTATGAAGTAAACGGTGCTTGTTTAAATTTGAAGGGAATCTGCACTCTATTTTAGTCTTTTAGCATTGGACAGCTAATTCCTAGTCCCATGATGCGGCATAGAGCATTAATTTGCAGCTGTGTTTTATTTCTGCTATTAGTTATGCTTTTCTAGAAAAGGCAACATTATAATAAATGTGTCAAGTTCTCTAAGTAATTTGCTATTTACTAATAACACATCCACTCCCGGAAGTTGCCAATACAGATAACTAACGCTAGGCTATCAAAGGCAAAGAGAGCCCGAAATTATTTTCTTATCCCTCGTGTTTGATATATTATTACCTTTGCAGCAGCAATTATTTTGTAAACTTTAGAACTCACTTTAATATATTTACCTAAAATTGAGTCTCTATTATTAAATAAGAACGGGTGTTCTATTTTAGCAACCTCAAGCATGAAATGCCATGGTTGGAGCCTTAATTATTGGTTGGTTATGAGTGTGTATTCATTGCTTTTCTCATTGTCCCCCCCGACAAAACACCTGACAAAGGAAGGGATTGTTTAATTTTTAAGTTTATTTTTATGTCACGTGTATGGGAGTCTGTCTGCATGTATGTGTGCTCATCACATGTGGGGCCCATGGAGCTTGGAAGATTTTTATTTGGTTTTTTATATGTTTTGTATTTTTTGTTGTTGTTGTTGTTGTTCAGGGGCTCACTATATAGTCCTGCCTGGGAACTTGCAATGTAGACCAAGTTGGTCTTGAACTCTGAGTGCTAGGATTAAAATTGTGAGCCACCACACCTGGCGTAGGAGCAGTAGGTCACTGTAAAACAAAACAAAGCAAAACAAAACAGTAAACCACTGAGTTCTGTCTCCAGCCCGGATGGGGTTTGTTTTGATTGATAGTTTAAAGGTGCAGCCCATCATGGTGGGGAAGGTGCCCAGGCAGCTCCAGCTGTTTGTGACAGGAGTGTGAGGCAGCTGCTCACCACACGTAGTACTTGCAGTCAGGAGGCAGAGAGAGATGAAGGCTAGTCCTCTCACACCATCTCACGTTGGATGGCGCTAGCCCCATTCATGGCGAGTCTGCCCTCTTCAGTTGGACCAATCTGAGCACATCCCTCATAGAGGCATCCAGAGCTATGTTTCCTAGGTGACTGACTCTAAAGCCACTTAAATTGACAATGACCATTAAAAATACAAAACTTAGAAACATTCAAAATAAATTTTACTATGGAACCTTCTAGAAATGTCACATAACATATTCATTTGGCTAACACTCATACATTACTATTAACACCCACTATTGTTGATACCCATTCAGAAGACTAGGGCTATAATAACGGAAAGATACACTCCATGCTCCCCAAAGTTTTATGGCAAACAAATAAACAAGATCAAATGTAATTATATTGAGCATAATAGAAGCATAGATAAAACAGCATAGAAATCTGTCTAGGCCAGCCAGGGGCGGCTCCGTAGACAGGTGATACTTGTCTTAGGTACTGCCTGTCTCATGACTCAAATACATATTCATGTAGATATCAAAGCAATCAATATGTGAAAAGAGAACGAGATAGAGAGCAGACCCTCTTAGTCAGAGTAATTCAACCCAAGTCCTCATTTCACTAGTTTTCAAATCTTAAAGTAAATCCCCTTTCAGATATCTTTTTAAAAAGAATGTTGACGTCTGTACCTCATACAGAACCCTGAACGTGGTACTTACCCAGTGTTTGTCTTCCTCCATTTTGGGGACTCACGATAGCCTTGTACAAAACACAGACAGTATTCTCCACATTTTTAACAGGGACTCAGACATTGGTTAGACTACTTGCTCTGGGTTGCACAACTGAAACAATGGCAGAAAGGAGGCAAGAACGTCTCCTGTTGTGTTGCCCCCTAGGTACCTGGCCTTTCTCTTCAATCTTTATCCCAAATCCTGGTCTATGTGTTGAGCATTTACTAAATGTCATCACATTGCTGTGCTTAAAGGATACTGCAAAGAACACAGTCTCTGTTCTCTCTAAACTGACCATCCATGAGGTCATAGTATGACCATCATAGTAGCAGTTGTGATAAATCCTACCAAGTGCTATGCAAGGTCTCGTTCAGGAGTAGGGGAATACTTAGATGTATTCTAATCAAGGGGCTCTGGAAAGTTCTGCGATGCAACAGGATATTTGGGTGAGACCCAATGAGTGAGCAAGCATATGTGGGCAAGAGATGGTTCTAAAGAATGGGAAGATTGGAAATGACTTAAAGGATGCTATACCCTCGGGGTAGGCAGGGTATGTTCCAGTACCTCAGTGTTCAAACCTTGAGTGAAATAATCATTAAGTGGTTACTGTATGGAGACCAGGAGAGAGTAGACTGTAGTCTTTTTTTTTTTTTTTTAGTTTATTCACTTTACATCCCAAATGTACAGCCCCTCCCTCGTCTCCTCCCAGTCACACCCTCCTTCCTGTTTTTCCCCTATTCCCCCCCACTAGTCCTCAGAGAAGGGGAGCCCTTTTCCCCTACCATCTAACCCCCACCTATCAAGTCTCATCAGGACTGTCTACATCATCTTCCTCTGTGACAGGGTAAGGTACTCTGCCAGGGGGAAGTGACCAAAGTGCAGGCAACAGAGTCCTTGGCAGGGACAGCCTCTGCTCCCCTTGATAGGGACCTATACATGGTCCCTTGTTTGGTGTATACATGGTGCATAGTGTAGTCTTTTAAAGAGCGTAGATTTAGGCTGGGGAGATGGCTTTGTATGTACTGAGAGTGGAGTGCTTGTTGATCAGTGGGTAAGAGTCCCTTATGCATAGTTGTGATGGTCTATGTTCTGATCCCCAGCACCCACATAAAAGTTGGAGGTTCACTGGTGTTTACTTGTCATCAGCCTGTCTTCCCCCACATCCCTCCCAAAACTTCTCACCAAAACTTGAGCTCCAGGTTTGATGAGGGATCCTTTCTCAAGGTATTAAGGCAGAGAAAGAAAAGGACACCCAGTATTCTCCTCTGGCCGCCACCCACATGTACTCATATACCACACACATACAACATACACACACACACACACACACACACACACACACACACATACACTGAGGCCAAGAGGAGCTACACTTTCTCCACTGTATAGAGACCCTGACCACAGAAAAAAAACTGATCTAAAATATCAGATTGGTTTTCAGAGTTCTCACAATGACAGTTAGGCCCAGATCGACTTTGATGGGATGCTACCCCAGATTTTAAGCAGCTAATGGCATTCATTGTCCCTTACTCCTTTCTTATTCATTGCTTCTGCTTTGCTAAGAGGGCCTAGGACAGGAAATGAGGCTGTCTGGAAGAGGTGAGTCACTGGCTGCTCAGATCAGGTTCTGGGAAAGAAGATGTTTCAGATGCAGGGTTTATAGGACTTATCATCACCATCATCATCACCACCACACCATCATCATCATCATCACCATCATCATCACCATCCCCATCATCATCACCATCATCCCCATCATTATCACCATCATCACCATCATCATCATCACCACCACCACCACCATCATCATCATGACCACCACCACCATCATCATCATCATCACCATCATCCTCATCATCATCCCTATCCCCATCATCACCATCCCCACCATCATCATCACCATCATTATCATCATTATCACCATCACCACCACACCATCATCATCATCATCATCATCATCACCACCATCATCATCACCATCATCATCACCATCCCCATCATCATCACCATCATCACCATCATTATCATCATCATCACCATCATCATCATCACCACCACCACCACCACCATCATCGTCATGACCACCACCACCATCATCATCATCACCATCATCATCACCATCATCCCCATCATCATCCCTATCCCCATCATCACCATCATCATCACCATCCCCACCATCATCATCATATCACCATCATCACCATCATTATCATCATCATCATCATCACTATCATCATCCCCATCATCCCCATCATCATCACCATCATTATCAGCATCATCACCATCATCACCATCATCATCATCACCACCACCATCATCATCACCATCATCATCACCATCCCCATCATCCCCATCATCATCACTATCCCCATCATCACCATCATCATCACCATCCCCACCATCATCATCATCATCATCATCACCATCATCACCATCATCACCATCATTATCATCATCATCATCACTATCATCATCATCATCACTGGATACAGAAGCTAGAGAGGAAAATGGAGGCGACAAAGCTGGTTCTCACTCTCCTACTTGAGCAGGAAACCATAAGAAACTCTGGTCGCATCTCTGAAAGTTTAATTTTGAGAAAAGGCTAATGTGGTTACTTCACAGGTTAAAATGCCAGAATCAGCTGTCACAGAGGACACAGTAGAAGCATTTCAAAGCGTCTTCAGGCCAGCAGGCATGACTATACTTAGAGCAGTGCTTTCCTCCCTCCCTCTTCTTTCCTTCCTCCTTTCCCTCACTGGAAACGCTACTTCCCTCTGATATTTTCGTCTTACTTTTTAGGCCTTTGCCTATTTCCATCTGCCTGAATTTGTTCTATGGGGACATTACTTGCTGCCTGACTTTCCTTTTAATTTAAAAGGGAGGGAAAACCTGTAATTATGAAGCCGCCTAGGCCTGTGGGCACCTGATTCATTTCCCTAGGGGAGCACTGTGACTCACCCTCATTAAAGTAGTTTTGCTTTGAGTCTTATCAGGCTTGAGTTTTCCCTGCCCAGTATGTGAACAATGAGATAAGTGTCTCTCATGGGCCGTCCTCTGCTCTCCCTCTTGGCCATGAGTCAGATGTTTTACATTTCAAAACATTATCCTGCCTCCAATTCCCCTCTTTATAAATTATGCAGAAAACTCTACAACAACAGGTACTAAACAGACATCTAGATGCGTGTCTGTGAAGCTCTTTAGTGCAGGGCTGTAGTTCAGTGGGCTGCTTTACGGCCAGCAGTAATTAGGATAAGGTGCTGTTTCCTTCCTCCGCTCATCACTCTGTAAACATCAAGGTGCCTCATTAGGTGAAGACACAACCCTCTGAGAGGCCATTTAGATAGAGATGCCCAAGCCATGTGAAGAGCCCTCCCAGAATCTCTGTTGGCCTCCAGCACAGTGGGTTTTCTCACGTTCACATTCGTCTCCTAGAAAGACTTGGCTGCCCTTGCTGGACTCTTTCATAGCTCTCAGGTAGAGAGGTCTCGTTCTTGATATGGGAGGGATGTCTATTTTGCTCATCCCTTGGGGCACTCTCTGCAAGTGGCTCTAGGGTACCATGCTCCCCCTTCTCCTTCCATGTGCCCCCTGCCCCGCGACTTGTTCTTCAGGGTTCTAGACCTCTTAGTTCTGCCCCTTAAGGGTCTCAGCCACATGTACGTCTTCGTTGCTTAACTGAATGTTATTATTCTGCAGCGTTTTATCTTTAGATTAAGCTAGAATTCCAAACCATTAAACTCATCTCTGTCCTGAACTACTCCACATGGAAGACTCACAGGTGCTTTAGAGCCAACCTGTCTGTATTGTTTGCCTAGGGCAGCCACAAGAAGGTACTGTAGACATGATCGTTTGAAATAGAAATGTGTCATCTCATGGTCCTCCATGACAGAGGCCTGAACCATGATCCCTCTGCAGTTCCTGGGGAAGAGTCTGCACACGTGCACACACACACAGACACACACACTCACACACACACATGCACACACAAACATACACACATGTACATAAACACATACGTATACACATATATACACATATGTACACACCAAGATACATGTTATTACACACATGCACATGCACACACATGCATATACTTATACACACAAACACATATACACACAGATGCATACACATGCACATACACACATACATACACACACATGTGCACATGCATGTGTGTGCGCACGCATGCACACACACACACACACACATTCAGATTCCAGATATTACTCTATTGCTATGTGAGGGCAGTGCAGCTCCAGTGTCTGCCTCTGGGCTCTTTGGGTCTGAGTTCCCTCTTGCTATATTAATTGTAATATTTGGGGCACATCCTGTGATTTTTAACTTTTATTTATATTACATATACATTAACTTAATGGTGCAGAGATTATGACTTATTGATGGGATTCCTGAGACCTAGTAGTGTGTTGTCCATAAGCAAATTATTATGTAATGAATACTGATTGCAAAAAAAAGAGAAAGATGGGAAGGAAGGTTGAATATTAAGAATCTGAAAAAATAATGCACAAGCTTACCACAGTATGAACTTTTAAAATGTGGTTTGATGTTATTTTCTAATCAATGTACTAAAAATACATTATGTATCAGTGAAACATTATTTGGGGTTAACTCACAAACCTATACTGCATGATCTTAGAAAATGCAGTTATAATTCCCCAAGGCTTTGGTCAAAATGAATACATTTCACTTGCTGTTGCTAACTTGTCTTTGCTGATACTATGGCATAGCATATTCTTTTCCAAATATGTATAAAGTATAAGATATTTTATATCCTCCAACATGGATTAAGCAATGAGTAGCATTCTAATTACAAAAAAAGGGAAGAAAAATTCCATGTATGTCCTCATATCTCAGCAAAATGTTTTCATAAATCAGCCTGAAGGAACAAAAGAAAGCGTCATACTGAATTCATGTGTCCGCTTGCTTTTGTGAGCATGCGGGCTTCTCTCATGTAAAGCTGCTTGGTGAAGGGTCGTATTGACTGCTTCAGCAATCAAGGCATTAAAAAGAGTGAGGCATGCAGAACTGCATCTACTTTGGCTACATTAGGACATCTTCCTGGGAGGACCGTCAGTAGACCCTAGTGCTTGCAATTATTACAAATGACCTTGGTTCAACTAAATCAGACAAGGTCTTGTAGGTGTTGATGAGGAGCAATGCGAAAGTGCCTCCCATCCTCACAGCATTCCTTATGTAAGCAAATCAGGGTTGCTCCAGGGAGTTAAGTGTATTCTTTGTAAGAAGGCAAGACCTTAAAAAAAAAAGGGGGGGAGAGAGAAGAAGAAAGAAAGAAAGAAAGAAAGAAAGAAAGAAAGAAAGAAAGAAAG
>OU015756.1:55307293-55328512 GCA_907169655.1 Acomys percivali
AAGAAAGAAAGAAAGAAAGAAAGAAAGAAAGAAAGAAAGAAAGAAAGAAAGGGCTAAGATTTGTTATTTTGTTTCCCTTTGCATTCATGCATTCATGCCACTTGATGGTATTAAATTCACACAAACTTTCAGACACATAATTATACTATTCACTAATTAAACTGGAAAAGTCAACCAAATTAGAAACAGTTAGAACAATGTCTTGGCATAGCCTGATGGGGCTGCCTAGATTTACTGTCATTAAATTATCCTAAGTAGACACTGGCTTTAACAGCTCAGTATCTATTATTCACCTATCTTTAGTTCATTTTGACAAATTGCTAACGATTCAAGCTTTACTGTGTTGTGTGGGGGCCTCAAGGTACTTATGTATCCACCTCTATGGCTTTGTGTAGCAGTTTTCTTCATTTAAAAGCTTCGTCTGTTTTTTTTTTTTTAAATTATCAGAAGTCTTATGGTACTTGAAACAATTTCCTCCCTTCTAGCAGTAAAAGATGCCATTTATTGTCAGTTGTCTCCTGTCTGTAAATCATGTCTACTAAGAAACGCTTTATATGTGTTAAGTAACTTAATCCTTGCACTAACCCTAGGTCCACACTGTTAGCTCTGGTATACAACTAAATCGTGGAGCATTCGACTGACTCATCCATGTTTATCTGGCTAAAAGAGGGTCCATCTGGGCTTGAATGCCATACACCCTGACTCAGGGTCTGTGCCCCTGACCATGGCATTAGGACCTTTTCCTGCATCTCAGTAATTTTGCTAGATCGTATTGTAATACACCTTAGAAAGCACACACCGCTTTGCTTTATTATAGTGGCTGTTAATTCACACACAGCCCCTTATGCACTTGGACTGTCTCAAAGGGTACATAGGTCTGTAAGAGGAAACTGTCCTATTCTCCGATTCCTGTAAGTGTTGCCTATGTCTGCATATGTATGGGAAGAGGCTTCTGTGTTAGAGAACTCCCTCCCCTTCATCTATTCAGTAGTCATTACATTCTTTTTGTGGTCGAGTCACTCTTGAATGCCAGAGATAAAAGTCTCAGCCCTTTCCTAGAAACAACTCAAGTCTAAGAGAGACAAAACAGCATCTCCCACTTGTTACTAATGGAATAAAGAAAGTGTCTGATTCCTTGAAGAAAGGGACTGAAATACGCTGTCTTCTACGTCCCACTGCCAGCACCGTCCTTATGACTCTGGCTCTTATGCTTGGAGCCATTCACACAGATCATTACCAGGTGAATTCTGCAGTTGGGTTTTTTTTTTTTTTTTTTTTTTTGACAGACACCACCATCCCACCATAGGCATCTTTCTCATACATTAATTCATTCATTTTAAACTGTGCTAATTATTCCTAATCAACAGATGGGAAACAGAAGGACAAAGCAACTTTCTATAGCCTGGAAGACTGAACGGTTTTTAAAAATGCTTTGAACCTATTTTGATTTAAATTGAGAGTTTGCTGTGGTAGCTAATGGATTGCTTTTTCATCCTATTTATAGGTTTAAACCAAAGTAGTGGTGGTCAAAAATCTGTGTGTTCTCCTATTTTAGAAAAAAGAAAAGCAAAGCAAAAAGAAAAGGAAGGGAGGAAAGGAAAGAAAATCAAATGCCCTTTGAATTCAGAAGAGTTGTTTCCGTTGCTGTAGCAACCATTCCAAATTTAATACAATTACAACAGGAATCATTGTATTATCTTATAGATTGCATAGCTCCGAGAAGGCATAGATAATCAGTCTTGTCAGTGTTTCTTATTCAATAAAAGTGGATGAAGATGAACCACCATGGAGCTAGAGAAGCTGGGGACTGGACTGTGTATATTTGTCTTTCTTGCTATGTGACGTCTCACTGCATTAGTTACCTTTGGTTCTCTCAAGGCATTTTGGAGAAACAGAAGTCAAATTACTTAACTAGTGCTGCAGGGCTCCAACGCCAATGTTCACATGCATGGGAGATGGGCATTAAGTTGCCTTTCTAACATAAAAAATATATATGTATGTATATATATATATATATACACTCAAGCACACATGTATATGTTGCCTTTCTAACATATATATTCAATATTCACACACACACACACACACACACACACACACACACATACATTCTATTACAGAATCACTGTTACTACGTTCTGTCAGTTAAAAGCAAGTCACAAACCTCTCCAAATTAAGTAAATAAGACTTGGACTTTAATTGGAAGGAAAAGTATCAGTATTGTAGATAGACAGAAAAGAGGATAGAGTTGTGGCCATCTTCACAAAGATGGTATAAACAGTCCATCCTCCAAAAGAGCCAAACTATGTTCACCATCCCCAAAAGACCGCTACACACACACACACACACACACACACACACACACACACACACACACACACACACAGAGAGAGAGAGAGAGAGAGAGAGAGAGAGAGAGAGAGAGAGAGAGAGGAGGGGGGGAATATTTCACCCCTTTCTGCATTAATCTGAAGCCTGACATTATTGTCTACAGTAGACTCAACTGCTCTCCGTACGTACCATTTCTCTTAGTCCAAATCCTTATGAACCAATGAGACAGATTACTTCCCTGTCACATACTCAGCATATGATAGACAAATACAGGTTAACCACAAGAAAGACATTTTCAATGGAAAGAAAGTTTAAAGCATAGTAGGCTCTTGGCAAGCATTGGCCCATCCTGTTTCCAGCTCTGTGTTTTAGTCTCAATTCTGACCCTGGGTGTGGTTCTCCATGGTTCTTGCCTATGCCATCTGGGGTCCTATCCCTTTAGAATAACCTTTCCCTTGTCATGATGAGTGATCCATGTAGAAAACTAAGTAACCTTCCAATTTGCTTCCTACCTGCACTAGTTGCATTTCCCAGAAGCCTCTCTTCTTGTGGTATTGCCTTTGCTTCAAAGACAATGTTTTGCTTCAAAGGCAATGTTTCTCAGAATAGGTATTAAAAATATAATGTGTTTTCTATGAATCTCACTAGATTTTTTTCCTCATGAACAAAAGCTACACTTACAGATACTTTAAGAGAATTCTTTCTATACTCTGAGTTCCCAGTGAAGTTAATGCTGAGCATATGCACCGTGAGATACTGAGAAGCCTGGTAAGATTTACCAGAGAGACTGCATATTCAGAGGTCCTCAGATAGCCTTCTATATTGTGTAGTAGTCTGTGAGGTCTTCCTGGAGTTCCAGTGCATTTTCTAGTCTCACTGTAGACTTTTATCTTGAACTTAAGGGTCATCTGTGTTTGCCATCTGGGAGGCGGGAGTGGAACAAACGTCCTTCTGGACAAGAGGCAAGTGTACCACCTTCTCTGGCTTTGCTAAGGGAGAGGTTTTTACTGTGTTCAAAGAAGTCACAAGCCTATCTAGATTTAATGAGAAAGGACATAGTCCTAATTTTTTATGGGAAATTAAAAAGACTTCAAGAGGATATGTGCTATGACATATCCCACTGGAGCCATTTATGGAAAATGCTAATAATCACTGTAAAAATCAAATGATCACTGTAACGTGATAAAGTGTTTTAAAACAGGCATCGATATTTCAATGTGCAGCAGTTACCTGGAAAAGCTGTATTTTTTATTCTTAAAAGTTTGCTTTGTCTTGAACAGTTTCTGGAGCCAAGCTTTGGGATTGCTTTTGAAAAGCATAAAAGATTCATGATAGCTCAAAGCTCTTGTGCTACTGTGACAATTCAATTGTTGAGAAAGAACAACTTTATGATATTTAATTTTCTTTGTCTTGACTATTCTTTGATTTAAGTGTCTTACTTTGACTATTTTATTGGTATTCTTGGGTCCCAGGAAGCAAAACAGTCTACAGTGTTTGTCTTGGATTTTTTTTTTCTGGTACAACTAACCCTTCAAGTGAAAACCCAAAAAACAGTTCTCTTAACTTTTAAGCTTTCAGCTAATCTATAAGCCAAACAAAGAAATGTATAGCAGTGTTGAAGTATGTCTTGGTATGGCCTAGTATGGCATAGAAGTAGAGAGGTAAACCTTCATCAAAACCTCCAACATGGAGGATGGAGACAGCATTGTCAGCAAAGTGCCTGTCACACAAGCATGGGGTCATGGATTGATACCCGCCATGCCCACATAAGAAGCCAGGCATGATGGCGCATGCCTATAATCCTAGGTGCTTGGTGAACTTCTGAAGATGCCGAATCAGTGAGTACCAGGCTCGGTGTTTCAGGAAGATAAGGTGAGAAGCAACAGAGGAGAAACCAAGCATCACTGAAGGCCTCCATAAGCACATACATACAAGTGTACATGAACAAATACACATGTTTATAACACATGTGTGGACACAAAAATACCATGCATCCTTGGTCTGTCTTTCCACCCAGAGCTGCACTGGGATCTCAGAAGGACAGATATCCATTACGAACTGTAATTAACTTGCTGTGTAACTTCATTTTAATATCTGAAATAAGGAGGGATTGAACTGTCACCAAGAAATACTTGTTGAGTGTATTCTATTTACAAGGCCTCCTTGTGCAATTTGGTGGTAAAGAAATTTCAATTATGGCTCAGCTCATAGTGACAATAGCACATTCTTGAGCCACATGATTTGCTTGCAGAGACATTTCTAAGACTGTTGGCTGTGGACTGAGCTCTCTGTTGACTTCCTTCAGAGAGTCCCTGCAACTGGAATGGCAGATCAAGATTCTGCTTCCCAGAAAAAATGTGCTGATCGATAGATTCTTGTACTTTGTGTCTCTTGGACTTTCCAACACTGCCCCGCACCCACCAAACAAACACTATCTGAACCTACCTAGGGAAAGTGAGTTTTATATTAAATGGACAGCATATTTGCCCCCTTGGGAGGGCAGTTTGGTTATAGAAAAAGCTATACTCACCTGAAGATGTGAGAGGAAAGTACATGAAACCTCCAAGTGGTTGAATTTTATGCTAAGGAATGTAAAGCAACATTTAAAATGAATGTCACTCATTCCGGTCTTTTGTTTTTGTTTTTTTTCACATTGTCAAAGTTTTCACCTGGAATTATTTTTCATATGCAGCAGTGTCATACCCAAGTGAGGTTGTGATGTTTGTCTGAGGTCATAACAAGTCATAAAAGAAAAGATTTTCTATTAAGCAAAACACAAAAGTTCAAGAGTTTGTTTTTTTGTACAGAAAATGGTTTGATACTTCACGGCTTCAACTGTCATTTCTCTATTTTGTGCTTGAGAGGATTTGAAATGCATATGTACAAACTATTTCCTTTAAAATATTGTCCTTTTGCAAGATTTCTTAGGTAAGTTCAATATGACGATGTTCCACATTGTAGTTATTGATTTTCATAGCCCCTTTTGAGACTCACATTTTAGGGTATAGAACACTGTTCTCAACCTGTTGTTTACAGCCCCTTTGGGGGTCAAACAACCCTTTCATGAGCGCCACCTAAGACCGTAAAAACATAGATATTTGCATTATGATTCATTACAGTAGCAAAATTATAGTTATGCAGTAACAACAAGATAACTTTTTGATGGAGGGATCACCACAGCACGAGGAGCTGTATCAAAGGGTTACAGCATTAGCAAGCTTGAGAACCACTGCTTTAGAAGAGTGAAGAAGTTACTCCTTTTAGAATTAGACATACAATTCTTTGGACATACAATTCTTCATGTTCAGACATCTCCAATCTGTATTTGCTCTTGAGTATGGGAAACAGCATTATTCGTTAAAAAAAAAAATAGTCTTTTTTTTTTAATTAATTTATTCTTGTTACATCTCTATGGTTATCCCATCCCTTGTATCCTCCCATTATCCCCTCCCTCCCATTTTCCCCTTATTCCCCTCCCCTATGACTGTTCCTCAGAGGGATTACCTCCCTCTGTATATGCTCATAGGGTATCAAGTCTCTTCTCAGTGACCTGCTGTCCTTCCTCTGAGTGCCACTAGGTCTCCCCCGCCAGGGGACATAGTCAGATGTGAGGCACCAGAGTACTTGAGAAAGTCAAATCCACTATGGAATACTACTCAGCTATTAAAAACAAAGAATTCCCAAAATTTGTGGACAAATGGATTGAGCTAGAGATGATCATAATGAGTGAGTTAACCCAGAAGCAGAAAGACTCAAATGGTATATACTCACTTATATCTGCATACTAGCCCAATGGACATGTCCCATGAAAGCCTTCCCTTACCAGGAAACTGGGACCGAGGGGAGGACATCCTATTGGGACTCTGGATGAGAGAACAATGGGTGAATAGCAATGTAGAAGGATCCAGTGGGTTCTAGAAACCTACAAGTAGAACATTATGATAGGCAGATTTGGGTCATGGGGTCCTGCTCAAACTAAGGCCCTAGCCAAGGACAATACAGGCGGTAAAATTTAAACCCCTACCCTGATCTAGCCCATGGACAAGACAGTCTCCACACTTGAGTGGAGAGAGGGATTTGACTTTCTCAAAAAAAATAGTCTTAAGTTCAAAGAATTAAGTTCAGAGTTTTCCCTTATTATAGTGACAAATTAATCTAATTGGACCCTAAGGATTTTACTATTACTTTATTGTTGTTTTCAGTTATTTTAGAGGTTTAGTTCTTCATCACTCTTTGTCAAATAACCTAATTATAAATCTAGTTAGTCATTTCTTAGATATGGGTCAGAAAAATGTGCAGTTAGGATTTAGGAATTGTGGTAATAGTACTGGTACCAGCAGTGATAACTTTTACAGCGTGTCACCAAGTGTCTTTCTACTCCCCCCTTTTTTTTTCTTTTCTTTTCTTTTCTTTTGTTTTTTTATTAATTTATTCGTGTTACATCTCGATTATTAGCCCTTCTCCTGTTTCCTCCCATTCTTCCCTCCCTCCCACTTCCCCCCTTCTCCCCTCCCCTATGTCTGTGATTGAGGGAGACCTCCTCCCCCTATATATGCTCTTAGGATATCGAGTCTCTTCTTGGTAACTTGCTATCCCTCCTCTGAGTGCCATCAGGCCTCCCCATCCAGGGGACATTGTCAGAAAAGGGGCACCAGAGTTCATGTGAGAGTCAGATCTCACTCTCCACTCAACGGTGGAGAATATCATGTTCGTCGGCTAGGTCTTGGTAGGGGTTCGAAGTTTACTGCCTATATTCTCCTTGGCTGGTGCCTTAGTTTGAGGAGGACCCCAGGACCCAGATCTGCCTGTCATAAAGTTCTTCTTGTAGGTTTCCGGGACCCTGTGGGTCCTACTATTTCCCCATTCTTCCATGCTACTCTCGCCTAAAGTCTCAATAGGATGACCTCTCCTCTGACCCACTTTCCTGGTAAGTAAAGTTTTTCATGGTACGTATCCCTTGGACTAGTGTTTTGATATAAGTGAGTATATACCGTTTGTCTCTTTTTGCTTCTGGGTGAACTCACTCATTATGATAACTTCTAGTTCAATCCATTTGTCCACAAATTTCAGGAATTCCTTATTTTTAATAGCTGAGTAGTATTCCATAGTGTAAATGTACCATAGTTTCTTAGTCCATTCTTCTACTGATGGACACTTAGGCTGTTTCCATGTTCTGGCAATTATGTATAAACCAGCTATGAACATGGTTGAGCATATGTCCCTGTTGTGTGGTAGGGCATTTTCTGGGTATATTCCAAGGAGTGGGATAGCTGGGTATTGAGGAAGCTCTATTCCCATTTTTCTGAGAAAGCGCCAGATAGATTTTCAAAGTGGTTGTACTAGTTTGCATTCCCACCAGCAATGAAGGAGTGCTTCTCTCTCTCCACATCCTCGCCAACATGTGGTGTCATTTGAGTTTTTGATCTTAGCCATTCTGATGGGTGTAAGATGGAATCTCAGTGTCGTTTTGATTAGCATTTCTCTGATGACTAATGAGAACCAGCATTTCTTTAAGTGTTTCTCGGCTATTTGATATTCCTCTGTTGAGAATTCTCTGTTAAGTTCCAATCCCCATTTCGCAATTGGGTTGTTTGGTTTTGTGGTGTTTAATTTCTTGAGTTCTTTATATATTTTGGATATTAAACCTTTGTCAGATGAGGGGTTGGTGAAGATCTTTTCCCAGTCTGTAGGCTGTCGCTTTGTTCTCTTGACAGTGTCTCCTGCCTTACAGAAGCTTCTCAGCCTCATGAGGTCCCATTTATTAATTGTTGACATTAAGGCCTGGGCTGTTGGTGTACTACTGTTCAGGAAGTTGTTTCCTGTGCCTATGTGTCCCAGGCTCTTCCCCACTTTTTCCTCTAACTGAATTAATGTCTCTGGTTTTAAGTTGAGGTCTTTAATCCACTTGGACTTGAGTTTTGTGCATGGTGACAAATAAGGGTCTAATTGCATTTTTCTACATGTAGACATCCAGTCTACTCCCTTTAAGATTACAGACATACAGTATCACTTTCCATGTCAATAACAAAAAAGGTGACATCCTTGAAATCTGAGCTCAGAGCTGTCAGGCACAAAATGTCCACCTGTAACCACAGTGGTATACTCCAGTGGTCCTCAGTGAAGGAGAATTTGCCCTTTCCCTCAGGGGACACTTGGGAGTTTGATGTTGGTACCTAGAGAAAGAGACTGGGGATGCTGGAAAACACTGTATAGTTGGAGGACATTCATCGCTAGCAAAGAATTACCCAAGTCTGAAATGAGCAAAGCTCCAATGCTGAGAGAATCTGATCCGCTCTAATATATCAAACACAAGACTCTAAGCCAAGCTTTATTACGTTCAGACCAAAGATGCACAAACAACAAAATTTAAAGAATCTACTCCTAAAAAGACAGTGTGTGTGTGTGTGTGTGTATGTGTGTATGTGTGTGTGCGCGTGCGTGCGCATGTGGGCCATGTGTGTCTCAGGAGGTCAGAGGATAACCTGTGGGAGTTGGTTCTCTCATTGCATCATATGGGTCTCGAGGATCAAGTTCAGGTCATCAAGTTTGTCAGGAGCTGCCTATATCCACTGAGCCATCTTGACAGCCAGAAACCAACATCCTTTAAGATATAAGTGCTTCACTGTTGTTTTTCTTTCAGCTAGAAAATTATTTATTCATTCCTTTCACTTATGTGTTTTCCAGGATGCTCTATACTAAATAAATCATATAATAAATTCTAGGTAGCCCACCAAAAGGTCTCAGTAATTAATTCTTTGACTGGAGCCATTCTGGCCCACATGAAAGCTGCCCAAACTAGAAGAAAATAAGGAACTGTCAACATAGTGTGAGTGAAATGTATTGTCAGGCAGCTGCAAGAGTCATTTTTTGTTGTTTTGTTTTGTTTTTATTTATTTTTAATATATTTTATTAATTTATTCATATTACATCTAAATTGTTAGCCCATCCCTTGTATCCTCTCCTCCCTCCCTCCATCCCTCCCTCCTTCCCATTTTCCCCCTACTCCCCTCCCCTATGTTTGTGACTGAGGGTGACCTCCTCCCCATGTATATGCTCATAGGGTATCAAGTCTGTTCTTGGGAGCCTGCTATCCTTCCTCTGAGTGCCGCCAGGCCTCCCCATCCAGGGGACGTGATCAAATATGGGGCAGCAGAGTTCGTGTGTAAGTCAGTCACTGCAAGATTCTCAATGAAGTACAATGCTACTTCCTCCATTTCTAAGTAAACAGCTCCTCCACAATTTTGTAAAAAGTCTTTGTTTTCTTTTTAACCTTGTGCACCTTTTATCAAATTTAGTTGCTTTGTTCTGCTTTAGTTTTTTCTATAACTTCTCCATACCACCAAAGAGACTTAGTTTCATGGTCAGACGTGTTATTTCCAGTTGTAACACACCAGCATGATTTAAAAAAAAATGATTCAAAAATAGCATCTGGGGCAAACAGGGGTATGTAGAACAACCCATGAAACATGGCCATTGAGATGAGTATGCTTTAAAGGTTTTCGGTTATCGTGGCACTTAAAGATTCACACCCCATGGCTGGCCTGATTTGCCTACATTTTACTAAATCTCCCTTTTAGCAGGAGTGGGACAGGACACTAGCTGAGATGCTCACCCACCCAATGAGTAGTTTCTTGAAGGAGACTCATGCTGCTGTCTTGGTGCAGATAGATTATAGTTAACTAAAACCAGCAGATACTCACCACATGGGTATTTCTCTTCTGCTCTCCCATTTATCTTGAAAGTCTGAGATTGTGTCCAGTGCTTAGAATTGTCATACTGAGCCTTCTACTGGTTGCTAAAAACCATCCATTCATAAAAGCATATGCCTGCCTTTGTCCTATATTATCCAATAGTTTGTTATCATTGGGAAAAACCTACTATAATCTCTACAGATACAATATATGTCAAAGTAGTAAGAAGGGTGAATCTATTCTTGCATAGGCCTTTTGAATATTTTAGGAGATTCTTGTTAAAAAAAACACACCATGTTTTATTGTATCTCAAAGTCCCTAGGTGCATCTATAAGAAATACAATTGTTTTTATATGTGTCTTTGGTGTTACAGCATCTTTGGGCTCCACACACAAAAGTTCAACTAAATATAATGTTGGAGGTGAACATATATGGGAATGGATACGTTCAAATGTTGTAACAAAAATGCCCTATTTAAATTAAAATAATCGCTAAGATAGGAAACACAAAGAACATCATACCACCATGGCGACTTGATGATGGTGCCTGAGTATAAAAGTGGGAAGGTGAAAAACTAGACAGCCTGTCTTTTAACAGTCTCAGCTAAAGAAGAGTCAGAAGTCATCACATACAAAATTAATGTTTGTGTAGTAAATGCAGTGCCTATAGTACTAAGGCAGGAAGTGGAGGATAAGACTGGCATGTAGTTTATCATGTGTGATAGAACCCTGCCTAACAATATCATTTAGGATGGGAAATGGGAAAGGAAAAACACATAAAACACCATTTACGAAGAAAGGGATTTTGAAAAGCAGTGATAATGAAACATTTTCTCCTTCTGAAAATCTTATTCTTCTCCCAAATCACTAACAGCTGCAGTATATCCTGACTAATTACAAGTGAATCATAAGGAACACAGCGTGATAGAAACCCTAAGTGCTATCAGTATGGTGCATGTTGATTTTAAAAGCTGATGTTCTATGTAATTCGTGTTTTATTCACACTTGGGTCATTAATTTTTAAAAGACTTTTTTTTTAAAAGAGAAGTTTTGGTCTCATAGAAATATTGAATACAAGATATTGAGATTTTTTTCATAGCAAGATTGAATTGAGATTTTCATGTCTCCTATCTCCATGCACATAAATAGTGTTCCCCATTGTCAACATGCTTTGCCAGTGAACCATGGTTGCTCTGACTGATGAACCTCCACAGGCACCATTAGCACTCATAGTCCGCAATATATCCGGGTTCCTGTTTTAGACTCTATCAGTTTATGAAAATATTTAAGTGCCAAGCATGTCCTATAGAACGCTTTCGATGCCCCCAATCCTAAGTGCTTTGTGTATTCCTATGATGGTTAGCATTGCCAACATGACACATTCTAGGGTTTTCTGGGAGATGAGCCAATAGGTTGGCTTGTGGGGAATTGTCTTGAGTTCCTTAGATAATGTGGGAAGACCCATGTTGACTATGGGCAGTATAAATCCCTCAACAAGATATCCTTGGCTGTATGAGATAGAGAAAGTCAGTGAGCTCTAGGAAGCATTTGTTGGTCTCTGTTGACTGTGGTGCAGTGTGATTAGATGTGTTATGCTCCTACTGCCTTGATTTCCTCACTGTGATGGACTGTGAGCCCAAATAAACCCTCTCTCCTTTAAGCTGTTTCCATCAGGATGTTTTCTCAGGACGTTTTATGACAAGAACAGAAAAAAAAAAAAAAAGCTAAGACACCTGTGTAATCATGTATAAAGAAATAGCAATAGGACTAATTTCAGCCACTTACTTGTTACAACACTGTGGTTTGAATAGGTTTGGCCCCCATAAACTCATGTGTGTGAATGCTTGGCCCATGGGGAATGACACTATAAGGAAGGATGGCCTTGTTGGAGTAGGCGTGGCCTTACTAGAGGAAATATATCACTGTAGGGGTGGGCTTTGGGGTCTCCCAGTGCTCAAGCTTTGCCCAGTGTAGAACAGTCCCTTTCTGCCGACTGTGGATCAAGATGTAGAACTTTCATTTCCTTCTCCAGCCCCATGTCTGCCTATATACGTCCATGCTTCCCTCCATGATGATAAGGGACTGAACCTCTGAAACTGTAAGCCAGCTTCAGTTAAATATTTTGCTTTGTAAGAGTTGCCATGGTCATGTTGTCCCTTCATAGCAACGAAACCCCAATGAAGACTAATAGTTACAAATTTAGCTCTGTGCCAAATTTTAGTAAACAGTAAAGGTTGTTGGCTCAGATGCCACTTGTGAACAGTAAATGGATGGAATTTGTGTTTGCGTCTCTCAACAGAAAAAGAAAATATTGTTCAGACAGATTTTCCTCCTTAATAGAAAGAGCTTGCTATTTTCAGGAAGCAATTTAGCAACCAAAATATTTTCTTTACGTACAAAAATTGCAAGACTGAAGTTTTGGGGGAAATGCTTACCAGTGGAGAAATATATTGTGTTAGGTTTCCTTACCAATATGAGAGAGAGAAGGAGAGCAATCCAGAATGGACAGGTGGATGAGTGGGTAGGAGGGCTTCAGAATTCCTAGAGTTGGAGTTAAAGACAATTGTGAGCGGTCTGACATGGGTGCTGGGAACTGAATGCTGGTCCTCAACAAGAGCAGTACCGGCTCTTAACAGCAGAGCCATCTCTCCAGTCCTACGTCTGTCTCAGCTTGCTTACTTACTTCACAATTTGAAGTAACATATTATAGAAAGAGATTTAGCCTAGCTTAATCATAATGCTTTGCATGATTTAGAAAATGAACGCCACTTAATAACATGACCACTAAGCAAAACAACCATATTAGGTTCTCCCACTAATGCCTATGCCCTCCCTACCCATGTGTTTTTGAAAAGTTTACAGAGCCATACATTAATTATTTCTGTGGAAGATACTTCCGGTCCAATCTGAAAGCTGTTGGCTACCACCTTAGCTGTTGGGCATCATTGCACTAGAGGCTGCACCTTGCCTTGGCAGCTCATTATCGTAGGTCACAGGATTCACAGATTAGACATGCTTTGTCTAACCCAGCAGCCCGCATAGTACCTTCTAGCACTGTGAAGCCTATCCAGGGGGAAGAAGCATCCATTTCTGCTCTAGCTCCATTTCTGTATGGCCTGTGACCAAAGTGCACAGTGTATCCAGCAATAAGGTCTTACATCAAGTTACAGGGGGCAACCAAAAGCAATGGCAACGGCTGTAGTGGCTGAGGACATTTTTCCTGGCTGAGAAGTCATAGGAAAATACCCTACACTTGGTCCTGGAAGTTTTGTTTCATAACCAATGGCTTCTGAGAAAAAAACAGTATCTATATATGGAGGATACTTTAGTTCAAATATTTTGTTTCAGATGACATTTTAAAAAATATATATTTTATTAATTTATTCATATTACATATCAATTATTATGCCATCCCTTGTATCTCCCATTCCTCACTCACTCCCATTTTCCCCTTACTCCCCTCCCCTATGACTGTGACTGAGGGGTTTAATAAGCTTGTAAAATAGTGGATTTTCATATAGCCTCATTGTATATGCTTAGTTGAAATTTTAAAGTGCTTTCTTCCAACAAAACACACAAACACACACACACACACACACAGTAGTCCCTAAGTATCCTCACTGAATAGACCAATTGAGACCAAAAGTTGCAGATACATGTCTTTTACAGATAGTGGCACAGTGTCTACATGTATATCTATGCAATCCCCGGTTATACTTTGATCATCTCTACTTTACTTTTAGTAACAAACATATAATGCAGGTGTTTTGTAAATAGTTGTCATACTGAAAGTATAAACACATGTACATGTTCATAGTAGAAACAGTCCTTCTTCAAAATATTTTGCATCAATAATTGGTTGCATATGAAGATGTGGCACTAGAGGGTATGGCGAAGCCACTGTAGTCAATTCTACGCCTATCTGTTTCTTTAACAGGCATTCCAATCATGAAAGATAGATCTCACTTCAAGGACTTTGTAGAACGTCCTGGGTGAAAGTCATTATTTCTTCCACCTTTGATATTATTGACAGACCCTTGTGTTTCTTTCAGCTTTTTACTGCAGTGAATTACTTTGCATGTAAGTCGAGTTATGTCTCTAGAAAGATATCTGGAGATGGGGGTTCCTAGGCAAAATAAATATGTAAACGTGTGTGTGCATGCATGTGTGTGTGTGTGTGTGTGTGTGTCTGTGTGTGTCTGTGTGTCTCTGTGTGTCTATGTGTCTCTGTGTGTGAATGTGTTCCCTATGAGAGAGTTGTACCATTTTGCATTCCCATCAGTAATGGACAGTTCACAGAATTGTTTCAATTGTTTACAATATATGCTATCCAGATAAATAAGACATATGTGTATTTTTTTTATTTTTCTTCTTAGGAATGGGGTTTAGTGAACTTTTATGCGACCCACCCCACCCCACTCTCCTGCGTTCTCTCTCTCTCTCTCTCTCTCTCTCTCTCTCTCTCTCTCTCTCTCTCTCTCTCTCTCTCTCTCGTACCAAATGTCTATCTTTTTCATTTATTTCCTGATGGGATTTTGAAATTTTTACTATTCAAAAATCTGTGTGTGTGTGTGTGTGTGTGTGTTCATGTGGCTACATTTGTAAGTGCATGTGTGTGAGGAAACTATGGAGACCTGAGGTTCATCCCAGGTGTCCTCTCTCAGGAGCCATTCCGCTCCTCCTTAAGCATGTCTCTCGTTAACCCAGAGCTCCTTGAGTAGGCTGGGCTAGCTGAGCAGAAAACCCAGGGATCTGCTCCTCACCTCTGTGACTTTTCTACAGTGGGTCCTTCTCATCAGCACATGCCCCGTCCCCCATTGATGAGCGATACTGTGTGCTCCTGGGAGAAGTAGAATTCTCAGCAAAGGATGGACATACCTTTTCCAGAGTAGGAATCCTGTCCTCCTGCCCATTTCCCTCTTACCCATGATATGATATGAAATCACTTTCTATGCACACACACAAAAAAAAGAGTGCAGGGAGAGGCAGTGACCGTGGAGAGAATCCTCATCTACACTGACTATATAATAAATGTATGCGTGTCTTCTCTTCCCATTATTCGAAGCATTTATCAATAAATACATATCTCACAAGGGTCCTTACATACATGCAATGCACGTCAATTATTATGTAATAGTATATAAAAATCTGCCCTGTACAAACTATCTTCCCAGGCTGCCCCATACCTTAATGGTACCAATGAACCATTAAGTTCCAATGAGAACCTTTTCTTTTTAGGTAGTATTTGAAGAGAAATGACAGAAAAAATTTCATGTTAGACCGCCAAAGTTAGTTAGTGTGTGTTTGTGTGCATGTGCACTCACCTGTTACATTTTCTGTAGTGTGTGTTTCTCAATGTGTGTATCCTCCTCCTTTTTTCCAAAACGAGGACGCTAGAACCAAGTCCAGTCATCTGGAATGAATATGTCTCCCACTTACGTAAAATCAACATCTTTTTCACAGTTATGTGCAAGAATGGACTGGAGTGATTTGTTTGCATTCCCAGATCGATGTGAAAGCTTAATGCACAGCAAAGAGATCCAAATCGGGCTTCTGGCATTACTCTGTGGAAACTGAGCTGAAGAGCAAGCCAGGGTTTTGTATGGCCTGAAGGGCAAACTGTTTGGGTTTTTACTTTAAGCAAGAGGCACTAGAAGGCACTGGTGCCCCTCAGGGGCCTAAGGCTTGACCTTGGTGAACTTTATGGTAACAATGCCTCTCTCCTGGAACGAGACAAATGTATTTAAATCTCAGCAGCAAGTTGCCTTTATCACCTCCAGACTTTATCTGCTGAAAGACTGTGTTGTGCATGGTATTTATTCCTCTTGGCTTCAAGTTATTTGCAAATCATATAGTTTATAGATTCACCTGTAGCTGTTGAAGTCGCCGGGGAGATGATGAACAAAGGGATTGAAGACTACTGAGTCAGTCTTATTGAAATATTTGTAACCAAGGGAAGGAATTCTTTCCTTCTTTTCCTGGGTAGCTTCTGTTTCCTCTTAAATTTTATTTTATTTTATTTTATTTTACTAAAAGTAGACATTAGCAAACCCACTAGGCACCTATTCCTAAGCATGTATCTCGGCTATGCAGAAGGAGGGTCTTTTATCTGCATTGCCCATCATGAGATGGGGGTGGGGGATGCTCACTCAATCTTTACAAAATACCTGATGGTTTAAAACTATATTTAAAACATTTTTCTATGTTCTAATAATATTCAGACATCCCTGAGAAGTGTGATTTGATCCTAATGGAAATCATAATTGCTTAATCTGAGATCAACTTGCTTTGGCTATGTGTCTCACAATTCCCTTAATTAAGTAATCAAATATGACTAAAATAACAAGAGTATCTTGGGAGTTAATTATTCTTACACTCCTAGTCCCCTACCGGGATAAAATAATCTCATAAAGGTTATTTTTCACAGTATAAAACATTTTAAAATTACAAGGCAAATTAATTCAAACTATTAAGATATAACTATAAAAGTTATACAGAAGTTAGGTTAATGAGGAATGCATATTTAAAGATAAAATTTTAAGAGCCTAGGCTAGGCATAGCCATAGTACATGGCTAATTCCAATGCTAGGGAGGTAGGGGAAGGGGTTACCACAAGTCCAAGGCCAGCCTAACCTAAATAGTGAGAACCTATCTATAGGGAAGACAATTGTGAATTTTCATTAATATGTGGTATAGTATATAAGGCCATAGTTAAAACCTCAAATTCTGATGACTCTCTCCTTCTAGTAACTATGTAACTTAGGATTTGGCATGTCCGGTTCTCCTACTGTAAGTTTAAAGGACTCTTAACTTTCTTCTATTCATTAAAGCCTCCTTTGGCATGAATAATTCAGAATGTTTGTTTGTTGTTTTTTACTTCGTGAGTCAAGGTCTCTCTTGGTATCCATTGCTGTCCTGGAACCTGCTCTGTACAACAGCCTGGCCTCGAACTCACGGAGATTCGCCTGCCTCTGCCTCCTGAGTGCTGGGACTAAAGGTGTATACCACCGTGCCTGGCTGAAGAGCTCAGATCCTCAGTCGCGCTTCCTGACTTATCACTTCTTACCTTAGGCAGGATCTTCACCTGACTTTGCCTGTGACGAAAGGACAACCATGAGGACTTTTAAATACAACATTGGATTAGATAATGTATGAGGTGGTGACATACAGTAAAGTCACTCAGCAGAAAGATTGTCAGGTAATTAGGGGCTCACCCAATGTTGGAGATGATTATAACATTTTATTGTTCTAATTTCTAGACATAGATGAAATTGCCAAGGTTATAATTGCCACAGAAAGCCTTCCAATTTTGAACATATGCATAAATTTTATTGGTATGCCATTTTTTTTCAGTGAACTTTATGTTCCGTGTTGTGGAGTTTAAGGTGTTACTTACAGTGATACTCAGTGTTGGGATTTTTATAGCCTTTATAGATTTATATTGTCTTTATAAAATGTTTAATCATTAACTTTCCTACAGAGTGTGTGTGTCTGTATTTGTGTACATACAGCATCACCATTTTTTGTTGATATCCAGAGGCTTTGTGTGCTAATATAAGTACTTCATGTATGTTTATCACCTGTTAATTTAAGTGCTTAGTCGTCATCTTGCTTATTTACATGAGCATCAAGGAAGACAAGATACAGAACAAAAATTTTAACTGGTTGTCTTCTGAAATGCATTATATTCAGATGTTTGGTATCTGCCCACCCCTATGCTCTGCTACAAAGCAAAAGCAAATCACTAATTATTCCAAAGACTGTGCAATTTTACGAATCTTAACAGTAAATTTCATCTAATTAGAAGGCTCTATTCAGATTTTTCAAATGCGGCCATTCAGACAGCAAAAACAATTTGCTAAATTTTACTAAAGCTAATTTTCAACCAAGATATATTGATGATGCATTGACTGTAATAAGAACAGTGCCAGGTGGCTGAACCAAAACTGCCCATCTGTCTGTACCGTTAACCTTCACTAATTTTAAGAAACAGCTTCCGAGACACAGTTTCATCTTCCCTAGTGTGCTTCTTTCCTGTTGGAAGTCTCTTAACTGATGAGAAACAGAAGCCTCGATGATAAGGACTCACTGAAGTGTTTGGAATAAAACTTTTAAAAATAGTGTTTTTTTTTTTTATTAGGTTCATAAAAAAGCCCACCTAGTACTTGCCTCACCCGCTGCTTTTACAGTGACAAGCCTTACAATCTCATGGCTGCTGGCAACAAAGGATATTCCTTACAGCCTTGCTGCTTGACTCTACTGGGTCAGAACAGAATCAGCTGTGATTGGATCAATCCTGTTTTGCATATACTTCCACTCTGAGACCCAGGTGGAAGGAAACCCCTCCGTGGGGTACGCTGGGCTTATGATGGAGGACCAAATCTCAAGAGAGTAAGAAGGAAGCATACAAGGCCCTTTACAGCCTCATTTTGGGTCACCTACCACCCTATCCTATTCTGCAGCTGGAAGAAACTGCAAGGCCAAACCAAGAATCAGAGGTCAGAGGACTGTGCTTCACCCGCAGGAACGCGCTGTGCTAAAGGCTGAGCTGAGCAATCAGGAGCACAGAAAGCAATCATTGATAATACCTAGTAGAGGACATTAGACCTTCAAAAGCCCCAAGTCAAACTCAGATCTTAGATCTTTTCAGGTAAAAGATCAGAGTCATAGAAATTTAAGAAGTTTCAGAGGTAAAGGGGGCTTTGAAGAGACTATCATCAGTTGCTTCGTTTTACAAATTAAGTGTGCCCTGAAAATATTGAGTGACTGTTAGCCATGATTCAATTCTGTTAGTGGAAAAAACGGATGTGAAACCCAGGTTGCTATTCTCTATAAGCAATGCATTACCATTTCCAACTGGTTAATTAAATATCCCAGGCTAGATGTTCTCTGAGAAGTTGTTTTTTTTTTAAGTGAAAAATTCCAATACACAGTAGCAAAGCTAGCAATCCACTGACGATCTTATCTCAGCGTGGAAATATGTAATCATTCAAATTCAGTTCCACCAAGATTAATTGACCATTTAAAGTGAGTTAGCTTCCAGTTGAAGTTCTATAGGTGAAAAATCAACACCTAACCTAAACCTCTGAAAGAACAGAAAAAACATGATTGGAAAAGTACAATTTGTATTTCCACGACTGTCAATGAAATGAAAATTGTTAAAAAATAATTCACACTAACATTAAGCAACATGGTACCTGAAAGAAGTACATTAAAAAAAAAAAAAAAACAGAAGGTTTACTACTATTGGTAGACTTGGTGTTTTGGGAGAGTACGTTTAGCCAAAATGCTCAATGTAGTCACATTGTTCATACTCACTTTAGAAATTAAGAAGTGTCTGTGTGAATACAAACAATATTTGCAGATACCATAAAACTGATTCTCTATAGTGTTTATCTCTCTTTTGACAATGAAGATCACCTTCTAAGATGTTCAATATTCCTATTATTTTTCATATCCTTAGCATACTTAATTACAAATGCCTTTTCAGTCTTTTAAAAAGTAATTATCTGAGTGATCTGGCAAGCAATTACTATATCCCAGGAAATAGCATGCATTAGATTGCCTACTTGGATAGCATTCCAAGCTAGGTACGCTTAGAAAAGAAATATGTGGATATGGGATATGGGATATGAAATGGGCTATGGGACTTAACATATGTGTGTTAAGGATAGATAAAAGATGTAAACATATCAGATTAGTTTGTGGCCAATGTCTGGATTAAGAAGAAAATTTAGAAAACTACATAATACTTTTTTACCTTATTTTTACATAATATTTTGTTAAATTTTTGATAATGCCATATGATGTGCTCTTAATCTTAATCATCTCCAGCTCCTCCCCCTAACTCCTCTCAGATGTCACCTCCTATGTCTTCACCCAACCTAACTCACTTCCTCCTTTTTTAAAGAATCCATATGCCATCCACTCACTTACAGGTATGGAGCCAGCCATTGGAGCATGGTCTACATACTTGGGGCCACTCCCTTCTAGTAAACCCACTTTCCCTACCACAGAGGCCATCAACTGTCAAGAACTTCATGGAGAAGGATGGGGGCTCCTGGGCCCCTCCCTGACCCATGCTAGAGCGTTGATTGCCTTGATCTTGTGGAGATCTTGTCAGGCAACCACAGCTGTTGCGATTTCATGAGTACAGTCTTACTGTCATGTCCAGAAGACACTGCATCACTCCAGTCCTTCATGACCTCTGGCTTTCTCTCTGTTCTCTCTTCTGGGATGGTCCTTGAGCTTTAGTGGGTTGAGGAATGGCGTGGGTGTTCCACATGTGACTTAGCCCTCCACCAACACATATTCTCTGCCCATTTATAAGTTGAGGGTTTCTGCATTAACCACTGTCCACTGCAGAATAAAGAAACTTCTGATGAGGTCTGATGGCTGCACTGATGTGGGGATGTAGAAATATAAGCTGAGAGGACACTTTGAAATTGTTCCCATTTAACAAAATAATTATAGTAAGTTCACCCCTGGGGCCCATGAAATCTCCAACCATGGGTTCTTGGACAGATTCACCAAGTACAAACACATGGAAGTAATGCACATGTGTTTATTCCTCTGTAGCGGGCCTTAAATCTGATCAGAAAGCAGTTTATTACCCCTTAACAGTCATGCTGCCACGGCACCCATGGGCATATCATTATTATGGTTTACAGGCGTCCTGGCTAGGTAAGACTAGATGATTTTCCACATCTGGGGCTGTGAAAGTCAGCCATCAGAGAAGACTCTTCTTGGCCAGTACCAACTTGCTTTTCCAATGTCCTATGACCAATGTTTGTGGTGCCTTCAGCAATAGGGACTTAGCATCAAGTCTTAGTGGATACCATGAACAGTAGCAGTAGGCATTGTTGTTTAGAGCCTTTTTCAGGACATCATGGCTAACAACTCTAGGAAAGGCATCCCACACCTGGCACTAGACATTTTTTATTTGGCAGTTTATAGGAGGAGAAGCATCCCCTGTGTAGATTAACTCTACCTAAACTGCTCTATATGAATATATATATATATATATTCACATATATATACATACATGAAGGAAGCTTGTTTCCATACAGCTTGTCAAACATCCTTGGTGCTTATTATCCCTCCCCCACCCTCCCTCTCCCTTACTCTTTATACTTCCCTGCACTTAAAACCTCTCTCTCTCTCTCTCTCTCTCTCTCTCTCTCTCTCTCTCTCTCTCT
>OU015756.1:55329497-55345371 GCA_907169655.1 Acomys percivali
TCTCTCTCTCTCTCTCTCTCTCTCTCTCTCTCTCTCTCTCTCTCTCTGTGTGTGTGTGTGTGTGTGTGTGTTTGCATGTATGGCAGGAAGTAGGAATTTCCCTGTAAGATATACTGTATTAAATTTACTATGTAAAAAACTGCTGTAGTCCTTGATGTAATCCCTATTCTTGAAAAGCTGAAGTGGGAAAATTATGGGTTTGAGTCCAGCCTGGACCACATAGCAAGAATCCGTCTCAGAATCAAACAAAACAAAACAAAAAAACCCTGCTATACAAGTAGAATTTAGAAGCCCAGTGAACTTAAGAGAATTCAAAGACCTTACTAAATATGAACATGTGATGAACTAAATATATCACTTACATGGTGGTGCTCAGAGAATGTGGAAATGAATGGCTTTTTAACAGATATCAAGAACTTTAACTCAATATGAAAAATAATAATCTGTAAAGTTTAAGCATGTCAAAAGAAGAATAAATTATTGGGAAAACAATATTGAGAATACTCACTACTTTCAGAAAATAAAATAAATTCTGTTAGATCAGGGAGCCGAGTTTAATTTTAGCTTTCATATGGTGAAAGATTTCTAATACAATACAAATAATACAATGAAGAGACAAACCACACAACACTGTGATTGTGTAATTGTGTGAATGCAGAGGGGCAGCATCTGAAAATGAAAAGGCAGCTACATTCAGCCAGTTAGCAAACAGTTACTCATTTAACAAGCAAATGTCTCTCAAGAGCAGAAAACAAAGGTCAGTGGATAATTGGTCAAGGGAGCTAGACAATCTAAAGAATACATTGAGCTAGAAAAACGTGCTCCATTTCACTAATGAATAAAATAAAAACTAAATGAACAATGTAGTTTTGTCTATATTAAACTTAGGAAAAATTAAGTTGTGGCATCTAGTACCTAGTGCTGTTAGTCTAAGAAAAACATTTTTGTCAAGTACTGGGATTAGAAAATAATTTTTAAGTGCTTCTTGGTCATTCAAAATTCCTCTGCTGAGAATTCTTTGTTTAGCTCTGTACTCAATTTTTTATTAAGTATTTTTTATTTTTATATATACATTTATATTATTACACATATATACAATAAACTACCTGCAGCAAGAAGAACCAAGACACAATCAGTAATTATATAAATGTTACATTCTTAGTGTTTTGGCTATTTGTATTTAGCAGCCTTGAAGAAAAAAAAAATCTTTCCTATCTTGGTGCATCTAAAATTCTGAATGTAAATCAATATCTATCATAGCTCATCATTATCAACTTAAAACATCTATCTATTATTTTAAAGATTCACCAACAAAGATAGAGATTCACTGACAGATTAACTCCTGGCAACACCCAGTCTACCTCAAAGAGTATGGTGAACATTAAAGAACCTCCTTATGGAGATGGCTTCAAATACGGCAAACAAGCCACTGGGAAAAATGTCCTTGTTTCTACCACAGACAGAATTCTGCCTACAAAAGGGCAAGCTCAGATGCAGGCAAAGTCAATGCACTCCATTTTTAAATGAGATTATTTGGTTTGTTGGTGTTTATTTATTTATTTTTTGAGTTCTTTATGTATTTTGGATATTAGCCTTTCATCAAATGTAGGATTTGTGAATTGTGAAGATATTTTCCCAATCTGTACACTGCCATTTCATTTTGGCAGTGTCTTTTGCATTACAGAAGCCTTTCAGTTTCAAGAGGTTCTATTTATCAGTTGTTAACCTTAGAGCCTAAACTGTTGGTGTTCTGTTCAGGAACTTGTCTCCTGTGCTAATGAGTTCAAGACTCTTCCCCAATTTCTCTTCTAATAGATTTAGTGTATCTGGTTTTATGTTGAGGTCTTTGATCCACTTGGACTTGAGTTTAGTGCAGGGTGATAAATATGGGTCAATTTGCATTTTTCTACATGTGGACATCCAGTTAGACCATCACCATTTGTTAAAGATGCTTTCATTTTTCCATTGTATAGTTTTGGCTCCTTTGTTAAAAATCGAGTGTCTGTAGGTATGTAGGCTTATTTCTGGGTCTTCAATTCAATTCAGTTCGTCAACCAGCCTATTTGTATGCCAGTACCATGTAGTTTTTATTACTGTTGCTCTATGTAGTATAGCTTGAACTCAGGGATGCAGTTACCTCCAGAAGTTCTTCTATTGTATAGGATTTTTTTGGTTTTGTTTGGTTTGGATTTGTTTGGGTTTGGTTTTTTGAGACAGAATTTCTCTTTGTAGCCCTGGCTATCGTGGAACTCTCTTTGTAGACCAGGCTGGCCTCAAACTCAGAGATCCACCTGCCTCTGTCTCCCTAGTGTTGGGACTAAAGGCATGTGCCACCACAACCGGCCTTGTATAGGATTGTTTAGCTGTTTTGGTTTTTTGTTTTTCCATATGAAGTTCATAATTACTCTTTCAAGGTCTATAAAGAATTGTGTTGATATTTTTATGAGAATTGTATTGATGGCCATTTTGGTAAGATGGCCATTTTTACGATGTTAATCCTACCGGTCCATGAGCATGGAACATCTTTCTACCTTCTGATATATTCTTTAGTTTTTTTCTTCAGATACTTGAAGTTCTTGTCATACAGGTCTTTGACTTGCTTGGTTAGAGTTACACCAAGATACTTTATATTATTTGTGCCTATTATGAAAGGTGCTCTTCCCTAATTTCTTTCTCAGCTCATTTGCTGTTTGCATACAGGAGGGCTACTGATTTTTTAAAAATTAATCTTGTATCCAGCCACTTTGCTGAAGGTGTTTGCTTATCAGCTATAGGAGTTCTCTGGTAGAATTTTGTGGGTCACATATGTATGCTATCATATAATTTGCAAATAGAAATACTTTGACCCCCCGCAATTTGTATCCCCTTGATCTCCTTAGTTGTCTTATTGCTCTAGCTTCAAGTATTTCAAGTACTATATTGAAAAGATATGATGAGAGTGGACAGTCTTGTCCCTGATTTCAGTGGGATTGCTTTAAGTTTCTCTCCATTTAATTTGATGTTGTTAGCTACAGGGTTGCTATGTATTGCCTTTTATTGTGTTTAGGTATGTGCCTTGAATCCCTCATCTTTCCAAGACTTTAACATGAAGGGGTGTTGTATTTTGCTGAATTGTTTTCCATCTAATGAGATGACTATATGGTTTTTTTTTCTTTCAGTTTATTTCTATGTTGGATTACTTTGATAGATTTTCATATATTGAACCAGCCCTGCATGCCTGGGATGAATCCTACTTGATTGTGGTGAATGATATTTTTTATGTGTTCTTAGATTCAGCTTGCAAATATTTAGTGGAGTATTTTTGCGTCAATGTCCATTTTAAACCCGTGAGAATGGCTAAGATCAAAAACTCAAATGACAGCACTGCTCTCATTGATGTGGAGAAAGGGGGACATGCCTCTATTCCTGGTGGGAGTGAAAATTTGTACAGCCACTTTGGAAATCAATTTAGTGCTTTCTCAGAAAATTGGGAGTAGCTCTACCTCAAGACCCAGCTATACCACTCCTGGGTATAAGATGCGGAGACTCCTAGCCAAACATTGGACAAAGGATAGGGAGTCTTGTGGGAAGGACCTGGAGGTGACAGGAGCTCCACAAGAAGACTAACGGCACCACCTAAGCAGGGCGCAGGAGTACTTCCTGAGACTAAAACACCAAGGAAGGACCATGCATGGATGGAACTAGGCCCCCTACAAAGATGTAGCCAATGGGCAGCTCAGACTTCATGTGGGTCTCCTAGTAAGGGGAGCAGGAACTGCTTCTGACATGGACTCTGTTGCCTGCTTTTTTATCCCCGTCCCCACCCTCTGCAGGGCTGCCTGATCAGACCATGGTGGAAGAGGAAATGCTCAGTCCTGATAGGACTTGATAAATTGGGGTGGGTGGGTAGGAGGGGCTCCCCTTTTCTGAGGAATAGGGGAGGATGGATAGGAAAAGAGGACGGGAGGTGGAACAGGGAGGAGAGGAAGGAGGAGACTACAATCAGGATGCAGAGTGAATTAATTAATTAATTAAAAAGTAAACAACTTCCCATTTTCTGAGCTATGTTAAGATCTTTAAAGCATCAAAGTTCCTCAAAATTTCTTGCTCTCATTTAGAAATTCCACAGGCAGGTATTGATTCTGTCAATTAACTTACAAGTTACCTTAGATGTGGAGGGATTTTTAAATTGTGTCTCTCTTGTTTATCTACTGTGGTGCTCAAGACCAGGGTCCCTTGTATTCCAGGCAAGCACTCAATCACTGTGTCAAACCCAACACTATGTGTGAGTTACTAAACAGCCATTCAGCTGCACTTGTGGATGAAAGACTGTTAGGCATTGGGTGTGTGAGAGCGAAAAAACACTGAGGTGCTTTCCTCTTGAGGGAGCACACAAACAGACGAGAGCTAACATTTAATAACTTGAGTTTTAAGGCACGTCCTATGTGGTTTTCTTATGGTAAAGTTTCTTCTCCTCCTTCTTCTCCATCTCCTTCTTATTCTCAGCATCCAGAAGAGAAAGTTAGTATCAAAATTTCATTGAAGACACAGAGGGTTGTTGGTTTTCCGTCATGGTCATTTAGCCCATTGCATGATAATATTAGCCATAGTGCAGGCGTAGATATAATGCACAGTACGTAATTTAAAGTGATAAAAAAAAGTTGTCCAATAATAGTAAAATGTTGAGAAAGTTAAACTGCATTTAAATGAATGTTGTCATCTTAAAAATGAGCTCCCATAAAATTTTAATACCATGCAAAATATAACATTATACAAATACATAAACTAAATATAAATCTCAGCATATTTAAACAAACCCATTTTGTTATTAAAATATTATCCATAAATATGTACGGTACACATACTTATGGGTATATCAATACATTTCTATTTATTTTAACATTTGCATTCCTTACTAGACTCCAAGTTAACGAGGTGGTTCTTAGCTGGTTTACCATGCAGCATTTACTCTTATAGCCTTTACACCCATGAGCTATTAGTTTACATTGCTTTCAAGTGAATTTTAATTGTGTGAATGAATGGGGAAAAAAGGTATAGTGTAATAAACAGAAGTCACCCCTATTCTGGGGTTTCAATTTTAGTGGTCCAAAAATATCAAATGTGAGTCTCTAGAGATCAATGAATTCAAAGTTTCAAATCGTGCATCACACTGAGCAATGCAATGAGATTTCGTATCATCCCACTCCAGGCCTGCCCAGGATATGAATCAGCCTTTGTCTACTGTATCCACGCTGTGCATGCTGCCCACCTGTGAGTCACTCAGTAGCCATCTGAGTTATTCATCCTCATAGATTAGCTAAGCGTCTGTTCAACCAACCTCACCTAACAGCCCGATGCTAGGTCGTGATGCCTACATCCCTCACTTCATTTCATCTCACATCGTCATTTTACTACGTCCCATTATTGCAAGAAAGGAGGAAGCACAATGTAACAAAACACTTTTGGGGAAAAAAATACCACTTTCTCGTCCATTACAGTCTGTTCTTATGTTGTGTGCAGTGTATTACAATAGTCTGCCATTAACAGTGTTCTGCTTCAGTGAGAGTTACTGTTGTTGCCGGCCGTGGTGGCACACGCCTGAAATCCCAGCACTCCAGGAGGCAGAGGCAGGCGGATTTCTTTGAGCTGTAGACAAACCTGGTCTACAGAGTGAATCCTGGATAGCCAGGGCTACACAGAGAGAAACCCCGTCTTGATAATTTTTTTTAAAGTTACTGTTGTTAATATTTTACTGTGTTTAATCTGTACACTGGACTTCATCATCATTGGTATGTATAGGAAAAACACTGACAGAGGGTTTGAGATAGCATGTAACTACCAGATAGATTAAGGTGTCTTCTGCACGTACTAGGGATCTATGCATCAAAATACTAGCACTAACTTTCTCTAAACCCCGACCTTGTGACTTATTTTCTTCGTCATGATTTTCCAGTATCTGCAAAATTCTCCACAGTAAACATACATAGATTTAATTAACTCTTGTTTTTAAAGAATGAAGCAGGCTCTAAAAGGAACCTATGCTTAAGCAGAATTAGCATCCCTCTGCTTTAAATAGCAGAAGCATCAATCTGCTGGAAGATAGGAAATTGGACCAGATGATATTCCAAGGATCTTGTTACATATGTGATACCTGGCATACCACTTATCAATTTATAGTCTCTCAGCTGCAAATTTATACCCTGTTGCGTGCTCTACAAATATGGAGATGAGCCCTTTAAGATTTCCCTTTGCCAGGCTGAAAAAAGTTAGGCTTTGCCAGTTGGCGGCAAGGAAGAAGGGCTTTTCCTTCCTGGCTCTGCTATGCTCCCTTAATGAGAACACTTACTGGACCATCCTGTAGCCAGAAGCCTCCAGTGTTCCTAGCAACCACCTTAGGAAGTTTTTGTGTGGAGAGCCTCCAGCAAGATACCTCCCTATAAATAGTTTCCCTGGCACAGTGGAGAGTAGATCTTCAGCAAGTTTTAGAAGGCACATAATCAGCAATGTCAGCGCCTTCCGTTTCATGCGTCCTGGCTGCATCCTCAGTCTGTGGGGAGCATCTTCCTTGGAAATCTGAGTCCTGGGATAGAGGCTGCTTTTCATACCTGCTATTACTGTATTTTAAGGAGCTCCCTTTCTTTTTTACTACTCAATCCCTCCTTGTTCTAATCATGTCATGGTTAACAATTCTTTTGGTACAGTGGGGAGTGGGGGGAAGGAGTGGTGTCTTACTATGTAGCTTTGATTGGCTGGGAGCTCACTATGGAGACCAAGCTAGCCTTGAACTCACGGGAACCCTTTCCTCCTCTGCCTCCAAAGTACTAACCTTACTAGTATATGTCTATATATACTAGTATAGTATATATAATGAACAGTTCCTGTTGAAATCACAGTATCGTTTCTGGCTGTGGCTTACACCTGGACTGTATGAACCTTGACAGTTTTGTTATGGTTTTTATTCTTTTGGCAAAAAAAAAAAAAATAGGTGATAGACACGGCTATAGTGTTGCGAGGAGTGTGTGTCACATAGGCCAACAATCCTAATTATTCAAATATGGAAAGGAGGTACAGTCTCTTAAAGTGTATAAAATTCCAAACAAATGAGCAGGTACGTAGTGTAAGCTGGGTAAATATCTCCTGAGCAGGAATGGATGAAAGGTAAAGTATTAGGTAAAAATATTCCCCCTGCAATGGTAAATAGCATGAAAGCAGAGCTATTAGCAAACAAGACTTGGGGTTTGGGGGTGGTGCCAGAAAACAAAACCATGCATGTAAACGAGAGATGAAGCGTGAGTCTCCACACCCAGGCTACCAAAACAAAATGAAGCCAGAAGAAATCAGCTTCTAGTCTTGCAAGATGTTGGTGCTTATCCACTTCTGAATAGTTTCCTCAAGTTAATATGACTCACCTTTCCATTAAAGGACAATTCAAAAGTCACACACACACAAAAAAATGACACACTACATCTATACCTTTCTTAAGGAATAGTTTTGCCAAAAGCACAAAAGTAATGGAGAATCTGAAGTAATTGTTTAAGTGTCTTACATGGGGAAATTTGCATCAACACCAAGGAAATAATTCTATCAACATCTCAGCCTACATTTACCAGCCCCGAAGCCTGAAGCACATTTCCTTATTTAACAGGAGTCATGTGACAGCTTAGTGTTTTCTTGGTTCTTGCCACACACTGCCTTGCTTTAAAATGGAGGAATCAAATAAATGACTGGTTCTAAATATTTTGAGGCAAAACTAACGCGAATTATACATTTGCAGCATTTAGCACATTAGACTGCATAGATCAAGCACTCGATAAATATTCACTATCATGCAGTTAGTTATTATTACTAATGTAGCAAAGGTCAAGTTGACCTTTAATTTCATCCCACATTATTTATTCATTCAAAATGTCCCTGAACTTTTTGCTATGAAGAAGCTGCTGGTCTGGCTGTGGAAGACGCCGTGTGTGCACCTTCCTGATTCTCTACGCAAAGCTTGCTTGAATTGTGTGCTTCTATGTGCTGTGACATGTTAGCAAAAAAAAAAAAACCAAAAAACAAACAAACAAACAAACAAACAAAAAAAACAGTATTTTTCCCCTCTCAATTGTCTCATCCCTCATCCCTCTTTGTGCAGCTGTTTTTACAACCTAACTGCACTGCGTAGCCTCATTCGCAGAAATACTGTGGATTCACAGCTTTGTACTCGAGGACTCGGGATATTTTGAGAGTTTTGTGAGTTGGCTTCTTCTCCCAAGGCTGTGATAATAATAATGATAAGCACTGCCTTTGGATATTTATCCTACTTACAGCTAAACCCTTCATCGAACGGATAGTTACTATCTGCCAGACATTCGTCATCTCACTTCAGGCTCACCACGGGGAACACTAAAGCTCAATGAAGTTTAACATGACACACACACACACACACATATGAAAAGACACAAACTCCAAATCCAGACTTTTCTTTGAAGCACATCTCGACTACTGTATTTACAGTTTCTCCTGCATCAAAAAATCGTACCAAGAAGCCTTTTCTTTTCCTCAACAGAACATCTGGAAAAAACCCAGGAAACTATATTTGAGTATTGGGGTTACACTTGTGCCACTGTGCCTTGTGGAAGTGGTGTGATTTCTTTAGAAGGAAGAGTAGGTTCTAGTGGGGGAGAAGGAGAACACATCACAGGACAGATCTACTGAGATCTGGTACTGGGAGCCAAAGAAGACAGCCGTGAGCAAGTGTCACGAAGGAAATGTCACTGTGCAGAGGAAATAGACAGGACATAAGCTAAAACCATAAGCAACAAGACTGCTCTGGCTTAGGGGGTCCAGCAAGCAAGGCGAAGAAAAAGTAACAGCAACACTTAAGAGTTTGTAATGCCGAGTGCAAGAGGTCAAAAGAAACTACTCCGATCAGAGCAATAAGCTATGCCCTCAAATCCTGGGAGTGGAGGTGAAATTGGACAAGCAAGTAGAAAGCATTAAAAACACAGTGAGAGACTTAACGTGACTTGATGTGGCCCAAGTAACTTGCTTATCTGAGTATGAGGTGACAAACAACACCAAGAATGACAGCCATTTATTATGTGGTGCCCATATGCCAGGACCTTCACAGACAGCAGCTATACTTACTTCCCTCCATAACTTATTAGATCTGCATTATTTCAGTTTACGGACAAGGAAGTTGAGGCTCAAGGGAGCTAAGAAGCTCACACAAGTGTTTAAATTCCAAATTATATCCACTCATGTTGGACTGTAAAGACGGTACTGTGCACGTTGCCAGATCTGCTATCATTGTACATTTTACAGTGGAGGAGGTGGGAGGGGCTGGGATAAGGGTTCTGGTTAGGAGAAAAGGGTTCTGGTTAGAAGAAAAGTAGCCTGGGTTTGAGCTAGCATGGTTCAGCTATGTGTACGCACTGAACAGAAAAGGGTACGGTCGGTGCCTGTTTGGTAATGAGTCAGCTGAAATTTAAATTACACCATGAATCAATCAAGCTATAATATCAAACTTGTCACTGTGTTATGAAGAACATTCAAAAGAATGACTGAGACTATTATTTGTAGCTATCTGAATATTTAGGAGAAATAGCTTTGAAATGCGCCATAAAAAGCTTAGGGAACCAGGCCCCAAGAAAGTTGTCTTAACACCTGACTGACTCATCTTAGAATCTTCCTCCTTAAGGAGGGGACACTTGCAGGACCTGCTTTCCACCCTTGTGGGGACGACATCAGACTTTCTCCCAAATACTTATTTTTAACGATTTCAAAATGAGAAGGAAAAAAGTTCTTTGTTAGTTTGGTGACTCACGCAACTCAAATTCTGTAAGGGGAGACATTCTTTCTCAAAGAAAATGAGATTGCTCTGGAGGAAGAAACGCCTGAGAGAGATGTGGTTCAGACTAATAGGTTTGGAACGATAGCTGTTAAGAGAGACTGGGGGAAAAAAGGCAGAACTGAATGACCACAGCCCAGTGCATTTAGGAATACCTGCGAGTGATTGACCCCCCTTTCTGTGACGACAGAGCGTGGGTGAATATGTGCCACGGTCTCTGAAGGCCATTTAAGTGATACTTACTTTTAAATCAAGTTGTGCATTCAGATGATTTCAAGCACCGAATTCTAGAATTCTTTATTTAAAACTCTGTACTGTACATGTATAGCAGAGTCCTGATTATCATTATCTGGCTAGGAGCTTACTTACACAGTAAAGTCCTTGCCTTGCAAGCCGGGGGTTTGAGTCCAATTAACAGAGCTCCAAGTTACAAACAAACAAACAACAGTGTGGTGGCAATTGCTTGTAATGCCAGCATATCCTTTGTCCTAGTGTTGTTTGCTCTTGATATGATAAGATATTCAGACAAAAGCAACTAAGAGGAGAATGGGTTCTTTTTAGCTATCATCCGTCACCGCAGGAAGTCAGGGTGACAGAAGAGTGAAGCAGCTACCCACAGCCACAGTCATGCGTAACACGGTCGTGTCTGTGCTTAGCTTCTCTTCTCCACTCATGCAGTTCAGAATCCCCACCTGGGGAATGGTGCCACCCACAGTGGGTGAGTTTTCCAGACCCACTGGACATAATCAAGACAGTCCCACACAGGCTTACCCCCGCAGCCCAGCCTGATCTGGGCAATGCTTCCTTGAGACCGTCTTCCTGAGTGATTCTAGATTGTGCCATCGACAATTAAAGCTAACCATCAGAGCCTTGGCTTTTAATTCTGTTTCACACATTTTGGAACCTCGTTGTCGTTTGCATGTATGTTGATGATTGTCATGTCTTGATCGATGGACCCTTTCAGGATTATGAGGTGTTCTTAGGTTTCCCCAACACTTTCGACTTGCTGTATTTCAGCTGATGTGAACGTAGCCACTCCAACTCCTGGTTGCTGTTTGCATGGCATATCTTTCCCCCATGCTTTAAGCTTAAGTGTGTGTTTAGATTTGAAGTTGGGCTTAGGTAGAAAGTGTATAGTTGGATCTTTTTTTTTTATTTTTATTATTTATTAATTTATTCTTGTTACATCTCTATGGTTATCCCATCCCTTGTATCCTCTCATTCTCCCCTCCCTCCCATTTTCCCCTTATTCCCCTCCCCTATGACTGTTCCTCAGAGGGATTTCCTCCCCCTGTATATGCTCATAGGGTATCAAGTCTCTTCTCGGTGACCTGCTGTCCTTACTCTGAGTGCCACAGGTCTCCCCCTCCAGGGGACATAGTCAAATGTGAGGCACCAGAGTACTTGAGAAAGTCATATCCCACTCTCCACTCAAATGTGGAGACTGTCCTGTCCATTGGCTAGATCTGGGTAGGGGTTTAAATTTTACCGCCTGTATTGTCCTTGGCTAGTGCCTTAGTTTGAGCAGGACCCCTTGGCCCAAATCTGCCTATCATAATGTTCTACTTGTAGGTCTCTAGGACCTACTGGATCCTTCTACATTGCTATTCTCCCATGGTTCTCTCATCTAGAGTCCCAATAGGATCTTTTTAAAAACTGTTTTATAAATATGTCTATTTTTAATTGGAGAGGCTAACAAGCTTATAGGTAATACAACTGCTGATAAGGACATGCCTATTTATTCTACTTGTTTTCTGTGTCTTATAACTTTTTCATTCTTAATACTGCCTTGTTTATATTTTATATTTGTTTCCTTGTAATTGCATTAATTTCATTTTTGCAATCCATTTACATTTCTTCTTGTTTATTTTCGTTTACTTGTTAGCTTGCTGACCTGTTATCTTAAAGCAGGTATCATGAAAATTACTGTTAAAGTTTAAATTTGTAAGAAATTTAGTTTGAATTCATACCAAGCAATTTATAGTGTAAAGGTTCTCTACAAGTTTATCACTCTGTTTATGATATTGTCCCAAATTATATCCCCATACATTATGTGTCCACTAATGTAGGTTTACAATGATTGCTTTATCAGTTTTTCTACAATTATATGGGGGAAAGAAGAGAAGTTAATGATGCTTATTTTAATAATTCTTAAATTTATTTTGTTTATTTAACATTATTAATATTTTAATGGTTTTATTATTTCAGTCATTCATCAAGTGGATCTAGTGTTTAGAATTCCTTAACAACAGGTCATGTTCCTTTTCCCTCCTTGTGAATAAATACATTTTCTTGTATCTTTGGATGCCTAACAAGCCTTTATTTAAATCTTAGGATCTTTAAGGTTTGGCTTTACTCCATGGCATGCACACTTGTGCTATGGTAGGTAGGCTCTTACTGTTGGTGTTGATGTGGGCCTGTTGGAGTGACGTTTTAGAATTGTTTTCTAAGCAGTTGTTATTTGTCATGCATGGCCACAGGAATGTCTTCCACTTGTTCAGTGGTCAGTTGTTTGGTGGTCAGTGGGTAATCTGACAAAACTTGCATAGATGTGGGAGAGAACACAAGTCGCCCTGGTGTTTGCAGCTCGACTCTGTGTACGTTACAGCGGGCCCTGCACTGGCTGCTGTGGTCAGCAGTTCACAGCTCAGCTTTTGGCTTTACTTTATGTTTGCACAATCTGAAAATCAGTTGAAGAGGAGTATTAAGGTCTTTGCTGGTCATATGCCCTGTGCAGAGGTGTTGCCATCTGGCAACTAGAAACTGAAAAATTTCCCCAGGACTTCACTCTGAGTATCTAACTCCCTAGCTTTCCTTCTCAAATGTTATTTTCCTCAATTTCCTTCCATTTGTTCTTTTCTTCAATTATATGCACTGTTTTCTTTCTTTTTTTCTTTCTTTCTGAAAATGACTTTGTAGGCCTAGCTGAACTTGAACTTGTGACCCTCCTGTCTTAGACTCACAAGTGCTAAAATCACAGGCCTGCACCTAGACACCTACCCTACTCTAAATATATATTTTTACAGAAACTCCCTTGTGCCCCTTCTGTGCCCTGAGAGAGTTCTGGGTGAGGCAAATGAAAGCGCTTTGTAGTGCCCTTTGAGGAGCCTCCTTGCAGACACCCAAGGCAGACAACCATATTTCCATGCAGACAAAGTCAACTTCTCTCTCCCCAGGAATGGAAGAGATGGACAATGGGAAATGAACACTCCAATCTCACCTGCTAGGTTTTGACCCCATTTTTCATGATCAAATTTCATTATTATAAACCTGTGATTCTTTTCCAGAGTTAAAAAACAATAGATTCTTTTCTTTCTTTCAGTTTTTAAGATGTTAGGCCTTCTGGTTTCCACACCGAGGAACACATCTCTGTAGCTCCTGACTTCTTACTTGCCTCTGAGCCTCTGGTCTCCTTATCCACATCTTATCAAGTTGGTTTTTTCACATTTATGACCCAATCTTCAAGCATCACATGTATCACACCTAACTACTTAATGGACACGCTTGTCTAGCTCAGCCAGAGAGATGGCTCAGGGGTTAAGAGTATTGTATGTTCTTCTCCAAGACGTGGGTTCAATGCCAAGCACCCACACACCGGCTCACAGGCATGCGCATGTTGCATAGACATGTGCATGTTGCATAGACATGTGCGAGCCAAACATCCCAGACACATAAAGTAAAATTAAAGCTTCAGAGTATTTATGTAGCTCATGTTATCCTAAACGGCACTGTAGAGATTCTACTGAAGCAAACATAGCAATGGGACTGTTAATGAATGGAAGGCTTTGGAAAGGAAATTGAAATTGAGTTATGTAACATCTGGGGGAGTCTAAGAGTGATCCTAAAAATGTCAAGAGCCCAAACAAAGGGAAACTGTTATCAGAATATACTGGATGAAAAATAAATTTATTTTCAATAAAAATAAATAACATTTAAAAAAATATCAAGACCTCAATCTTACAAATCTTTTATAATTCTTAGGGCACACCCAGAAACAATTAGGCAGATGCAAAGAAGTTCAGAGGCAGGTGGATCTCTTTGAGTTCGAGCCGAGCCTGGTTTACAAAGTGAGTCCAGAACAGCCAGGGCTGTTCTGAAACTCTGTCTTGAAAAACCAAAAAAAAAAAAAAAAAAAAAAAAAAGCAAATATGAACTAATTTTGTGAAGGTTATCTATGCACAAAGACATTTTAAAAAGAACATTTTGTCTGGCCTAGCATAGGCACCAACCTCAAAACCGGGCTCAGTTCTGCAGGTGATTGCAGCTACTTTTTTTTTAATGGTCTACATACCCTTTCAAAGGGTTTGCGTTTCTGAATCAAAGGAAAAGTGACCCACTTCCTTTAGTGTTCTTGCCCGCCTCCTCCTTAGGAAGCCACAGTTACTATTTTCACCAACTCTCTGCCTAACCCAAGCCAGCTGGGTTAACCTGAGTAAAGGTTAGTTCCTCCTCTTTCAAATGAAAGGTTTGAACTGAAATCACCATCTCTAAAACTCTCTTTACTCTTGGAGTTCTATGGTTTCTTCTGACCCAGCTTAGAATCGTGATAGCCTCCCATGCCCTTCATCTATAGTTAGCACCTGGAACCTCTCTCTCATAAACTATATGAACATTGTTGTCCATACCCCCACGAAACTGTCACATGGCTTTCAACCTATTTCTTTTTGGTTTTTCGAGTCAGGGTTTCTCTGTGTAGCCTTGGCTGTCCTGGTACCCACTTTGTAGACCAGGCTGGCCTCGAACTCACAGAGATCCACCCACCTCTGCTTCCCAAGTGCTGGGATTTAAGGCATGCACCACCACGCCCAGCTCAACCTATTTCTTAAACTCTTCTGTCCTTCTCATAGGATGACTGCCTGTGCCAGCACTACCGTGTATCTCTGGGCGTGTATTTCTCCGGTCCCTGGTTCTTGCCCAGTGACTGTTCAGACCCCTCTACTGAGTGATTGGCTGGGTATGAACGTGCCAGCACTTCATCTGGTGACATGACCAGGCACCTGTGTGGAGAGACGTGAGGATAATCTCGTCTGTGTCCACAGATGGGTTCTGCTTGGGTTGCCTCTAAGGTTGTCAGAATTCAGTGTCCTGGACACAGAACTCTCTAGCTTGCCCATATTCAGAGTTGGGAAGGACATGGTCCGTAACCACAGTCAACAAATGCCAAAACAAATAATTTCATCTGTTCTAAAAAAGAAAAAAAGCTCCAATGCTTTTCTTCTTTTTAAGCCGTTTGAAAACTGCAGTGATTACCATGAGAAAAAAAATGCTGCCTATTTATGAGGTAATTACAAGGTTATAAAATTGACAACAAAATTAGTGTTCTTGGTTGTTTTTTTTAAATCATGTTAGCACTTCCACAGCAGAGTAGATAAATCTCTTTCTCATTGCTTATCGCCAATAAAACCATTAGTACATCTCGAATGTACAGAGTATGATCATATGAAAATATTATTGTAAGAAAAAATTATTGTGGATGAAAAAAATCACCTGTAAGGAAAGTAGATAAAAGGTGTATGTGGTTTTATGTGGTTGTTTTTCAGGTATAATCTTTAAAGCCGGTGGTAGCAGGAGATTATTTTTAAGCAAGCTATAAGTCTCTAATAGCTAGAGTTTAGCTAAAGGATATCAAAACCTATGGCTGTAAATGTGTTCTTCTTTGTCAGAATCTAATGATATTATAAGAGTTTTTGGAAAGGATCTAGTACCATTTCAGCCTGATTTTATTACAGCATACCCATAATTCTTGGAATTCATATACCAAACTAAGACTCTTATGATGTGTCAGCTGTGGCTCAAGGCTAGTGGAAACGCTAGTGCAAATGCCTCCTGTCTCAGAGTGTTCATTATGGGACAGAAGCTATTACAGTCCAGTGGTACAGGTGCTGGACAATGAGGGATGGGGAATACCTTTGTCGGGGTAGGGAAACTTCCTCGGAGACCATACCTGAGACCAAACAAGCATGTCAGCAAAGAAAAGAAAGGAAGGAATTAATACTGGCCTGGGCAGCAACATACACACACACACACACACACACACACACACACACACACACACACACACAC
>OU015756.1:55345381-55356036 GCA_907169655.1 Acomys percivali
CACACACACACACACACACACACACACACACACACACACACACACACGCATGCACGCACACACGCACACGCATACACATGCACACACGCATGCATGTACACAGCAGTTTCTGTAGGTGGCCAAAGCTTAGAGTGCACCAAGGAGGAACTGTGCGCTTGTCTGGGACAAATAACATCAGGCTCTGTAACAATTCATCATCCTTGGTGGCTCAGTGCAATGCAAATTTATTTGTTTGCATAGTAGAGTGAGTGTTAGGTAGGTGCCTTTTCATGTTTGATCTCAGGGACTCGCCTTGCTTCTCCCCATGGTACCACCTGCTCCCAGTTTCTAATTAATGCTATAAACGTCGCTGAGGGGTCAACTCTGCCAGCTGTTCATAGAGCAACCACAAGGTCGCAGGAGATGATTTCAGTTCACTGGAGGGTAAGAATAGAAAGTAGGTTGAAGTCAATAAAAAGTGAGGAATTGGGGCCAGCAAATGCTAATAACTCTGAAGATCTTGGGTGTAAAGATAGTAGTTAAATAATATGCAATATTGAACAATAGGGGTTGTTTTTATTTTTTTAAGATTTATTGAATTTATTTTATGTATATGGATGCTCTATCAGTATGTACACCTGCATGCCCAAATAGGGCATTAGATCACATTATAGATGGTTGTGAGCCACCATGATGTTGCCAGGAATTGAACTCAGGACCTCTGGAAAAGCAGACAGTGTTCTTTCCTACTGAGACATATCTCCAATATTTTGAAATTAAATGTTTTAAAAGTTACTAAGATTCCATGTGTGCGTGTGTCTGTGTGTATGTCTGTGTGTCTATGTGTGTTTGTGTGTGTGTGTGTCATCTGTGTGTGTCATCTGTATGTGTGTGTGTCTGTGGGGGGGGCCACTGATACCTTCTCATGCCAAGGGTATTGAGAGTCCATTCTGTGGCTCTCTCCTTCCACTGTGTGGCTCCCTGGGATTGAACTCAGATCATCAGGTTTGGTGGTCAAAACCAACACCCAGTGGACCATCTTACCCATGGTAAACAGTAGGCTAAGTAATAATAAAAGAATTGTAGACGGGAGGAGACATCAGAAGGGTAGTTTTACTATCTGCCTTTGATTCCAATCATAAGAGAACTAAGTGTGATTATTTGATAAGGAAAAGAATTAGATAAGAGGGGAAATGTTTCAGAGTTGCCCCCAAGCCTCTTTCTGTTCTCTCTTCCAGCCCTCCCCCAATCCTGTGCCCCCCACACACTGCTTTTCCCACACCTGAACCCCACCCCTATTATCCTCCCCACCCCCTCTCCTACCCAGTTCCCTCCTCTTAGCTACCTCAGATGTCTATTTCATTTTCTCTTCTGAGTGAGATTCAGGCATCCTCCCTTGCGTGCTCCTTGGCTTCTTTGAGTCTGTGGGTTTCAGCATGGTTATCCTGTACTTTATGGCTCATATCTGCTTATAAGTGAGTACACATCATGCGTGTCTTTCTGGGTCGGGGTTATATCACTCAGGATGATATTTTCTAGCTCCATCCATTTGCCTGCAAATTACATGATCTCTTTGTTTTTAATAGCCGAGCACTATTACATTGGGTAAATGTATCACCACAGTGAGGTGTCAGGGTGGGTTGGTACCCATTGGGGGGAGGGAGTCTCCAATTCTCTAAAAAATAGGAGAAGGGGAAATGGGGGAGGAGGGTGTAAGGCTGGGACTGGGAGGAGAGGAGGGAAGGGGCTGAGATCAGGCTGTGAAGTGAGTAAACAAACAAATAAATAGAAAAAAAAAAGAGGGAAATGTTGTGGGTACTGAGAAGAGAGCGGCAATTAAATAAAGTCCTCAAGGAGAGCAGAGCAGTGAGATACAGAAGACAGAGGGAGAGATTAAACCTTACACTGGGGCCTTTGGCTTTGTCCACTGACCTGCGAAACACTCAGAGGAAATAAAAATGGCATCAGAGTTATTACCGGAGTGTCAAGCACAGTGTCTGAGATTGAAGTGCATGTCTATGAAAACAGACTTCAAATAATAGAGACATGAGGCACCTACTCTAAAACCGTTATGAACCATGAAATACTAAGTCTGGCGCTCTAAAGGAAGCTGACTGTTTCCCTCTGGACTTGCTTCTTGATTATCTTTTATGTGTTCGAATACTCAAGTGTTTTGTGAGCAGCCTTACAAGATGTGAATGCAATGCAATGTGTTTGTAATTATTACTTTGAAATATGTAATAATCCAAATCTTTGGAAGGTTTGAAAACATGTATTAGATATTGGTTGGATAATCTGGGGTATTATTTCTCCTGTTAAGTAGATGGAAAATAAGTATAATTTTCTTTTGACAAAAACAGGGCACTCTGATTTTTTTTTTGACTTAAAATATGTTTTAAAAAACAAACAGGAGCATTTGTTGTTGTAGTTATATTATCAGTATGGCCTAACAATGTTTATTATCAGGCCTATAATTATTATTACATCAGTATTTTCTAACCTGTTAGCAATCAATGAAGACACAAATACCTGTCATATTTTAAAATAGCCTTAGTTAACCTGGGGCAGGGAAGATATTAATCCCCTAAACTACTTCCCATAATCCCATGCCATCTGCCTTTAATGATTTCTATCAAGTTGCTTCCCATCCATCATCCCAAATCCTTGCTAATTATCATCATCTGGGCCAGTCTCCGTCCACGCTGGCCATGTTCTTCTCCTCTACGTAGCCCATGACACCGCCTCCTTCTTTCTCTCTCCTTGTCTCATCTCCCCTCCTCTGAGGAGTCTCTCCCTCTCCTCAAAGCCCAGAAACTTTAGCCCCGCCTCTCCCACTTGTCCTGCCTAGATATGACCCGGCCTTTTATTGGTCAAACACATCAGGCTCTTAGGCAAGGTACAAGGTGGGGGGCACAGAGACATCAAGCAGTAATTAGCATCAAAATACATCAGTCCAACCTCCAGAGATTTTTATTAAATAGCTATTAAATATCTTATTAAGTTTTTGATAATTTCGTCCTCCCAGATCCACTATCCATTTCCTACCTCCCACCCCAGTGTTGTGTCCACTTTTTACAAATGTAATAATCTTATCTACTTCAAATTGTGCTGCCCATATGCTCCTGGGTGTCGCACCAAGATGTGGTCAGCCAACTTGGAACCACATTTTTAAAGAAAACCAACTGTCCCTCCCCCAAGCCATCAACTGCCCACATCTCTTCGGTCAGCAGTAGGGGCTCATGACCTCCTTCCCACTGATTGGAGTCTACTTAACTCAGGTAAATGTTCTGCTTATTTTAAAGTAGCTTTAGGTAAAAATTCTGAAGATGCTTGTTTCTTCATTGGGACAAAATGTTAACTCAAAGGCAATATTTTATTTTTAATCCCAGCACTCGGGAGGCAGATTGCTGTGGATTCAAGGCTGGCCTGGTCTTACAAAGCTACACAAAGAAATCCTGTCTCAAAAAAAAAAAAAAAAAAAAAAGCCATGTGCTTTATTTTCATTATACCAAATTATTTTGTTACTTGGACGCTTTTTGTTTTTCCTCCTTGTGGAAAATCCACAACAGCTGCAAATTTGATTCTCTTCTGAAGTGAGCATGTAGACCAGCGGTTCTCAACCTTCCTCATGCTGCAACCCTTTAACACAGTTTCCCATGTGTGGTGACCGCCGGCCATAAAATTATTTTCCTTGCTACTTCATAACCGTCATTTTACTACTGTTATGGATTGTAATGTAAATATCTGATATACAGGATATCAGATACGCTACCCCCGAAGGCGTTTCGACCCACAGGGTGAGAACCGCTGACCATATCATGATAAGTCAGCTTGCTACACTGACACTGCTTTCCATGTTCTAAAACTGCACCTACCCTGGCTGTTCTGGAATCACAGGGTAAAGGGGGGAGTACCTTGAAAGTCCCAGCTGCCTCTCCTGGAAGCATGCTCATGTTTATTCATTCACCGAGCATTGAGGTCCCACCTTAGCCTCTTCCCAAGCCACACGTAAGGATGGGGAGTTTCAGGCCTTGGCTGGGAAATGAGACTCTGTCTGGAAAGAAGGGAGGGACGAGCAATGAGGGAGGAAGGGAGAATGTGGGGAGAGAAGAGAAGCAAGGAAAGGAAAGGAAGGGAGACCACAGCAAACAGAAATGAACAGTCAGTGAGGGACTTGGAAAACTACTTAATGTGCCTTTCTCAAATTTTGTGTCAATGTCCTTTCTCTAAATTCCTTAAGAAACACATTTCTTAACTGATTGGTTGATTCTAGATAGATAGATAGATAGATAGATAGATAGATAGATAGATAGATCAATATAGATATGTAGATATTATATAGATGTAGATAGATGGATGTAAAGACTATGGCAAAATATTGGTAAAGACTATAACATGTTCAATTAGGTTGCAAATTTTAAAATAATGTGCTGAAATAAGCTGTACAATATACAACTGGATTATATTACAAGGGATCTTTTTTATCTTCATGTTTATCTGTATCCTGTTGTTTCTTAGAAATTAACACATGTTATTTAAATCTTAAAAAGAGAAGTCCTTTAGCTACTGAGACCTCTGCATTTGTATAAAGCGTTTTATTTCTGTTTCTCAAGTGCTTTAAGCTCACAGCAGCTCTTTATGGCATTGTCTGTCAGGCCAGCTGAAGGCAGGGAGAGCTGGTGACTAGCATGTCTGGGACTAGAACAAAGATTCTTTGGCTCTGGACTTTGTGTGTTCCCGGGTTACCAGCTCTGGGCAGTGATGCCTTGAGAACAGCTCTCTAGACAATGAGATAAAGTTTGATTTTCAGAAGCAAATGAAAAATCTTGAACTGGGGCCCAGCTTATATTATTGACTAGTTTTGCAACTGGGGGCAAGTTGACCGCATTCTACATAATGCACAGCAGTGAGAGATAAAGACCAAGAATATACACTAAAAAAATGTGGCCAAGCCCTACAAGCAGGTTACCATTTCAATATACATAAAACATAAATCAAGTCATATGACACTGGGCCTAAGGGCTCAGAGATTGATGCAGAGACTCATTTTCTGGGGAGCAACAGAAATAAAAATGTTCCATGAACTGGGAACCAGATCCAGGTTAACTGTCCAGAACCAGGGTCAGACTCAAAGCAAGGTTCTGAGAGTGAAAATTCAAACATAGGCAAAGGAGTCTCAGATTAAGACGCAGAGCTGCCCAGATGTCCCTCAACCAAAGAATGGATAAAGATGCTGTGCTGTTTACACGATGGAATACCACTCAGCTATTAAAAGCGAGGACATCATGAAATTTGCAGGCAAATGGATGGAACTAGAAAAGATCATCCCGAGTGAGGTAACCCGGACCCAGAAAGACACACATGGTATGTACTCATTTATACGTGGATATTAGCCATTTAGTACAGGATAACTGTGCTTCGATCCACAGGCCCAAAGATGCTAAGTAATGAGGAGGGCTCAACGGTCGATGCTTGAATCCCATAAGAAGGGGAAATAATAGGAATCTGAAGTGGAAGGAGAGAGGAAACTGGTTGAGAGAAGGGAATTGGGGTAATCAAGTATGGGGAGATCTGGGATGGGGGTGAGAAGGCTGGGAGTGAAAAGGGAAATTGATGTTGAGGTATCTCTGGGACAAGCTGGAGACCTGGGGTGGGGAAGGTTTCTGAGACTATATGGGTGTGGCCCTAGCTGAGACTCCTAGCAGCGGGGGATACTGAGACTGAGGTGGCCACACCCTGTAGCCAGGCAGGACTTGCAGTAGAGGGAAGAGCACACCAACCCACCCACAAAACCCTCGACCCCAAATTTGTCCTTCCTACAAGATGTGCAGGGATAAAAGATGGATCAGAAATCGAGGGAATGGCCAACCAATGACTGGCCCAGTCTAAGACCCTCTCCATGGGAGAGACCCAACCCCTGACACGATTAATGATACTCTGCTATCTTGGCAGACAGGAACCTAGCATAACTGTCATCTGAGAGGCTTCATGCTGTGGATAATGGAAACAGATGCAGAGACCCACAGCCAAATATTAGACAGAACTCAGAGAGTCTTGTGCAAGAGTCAGGGGAAGGATTGAGAGAGCCAGAGTGGCCAAGGACACTACAAAAAGACCTACATAGCTAACTAACCTGGGCCCATGAGGGCTCATAAAGACTGAACCACTAACTAATGAATATGCATGGGCTGGTCCTAGGCCCTCTACACATAAGAAGCTGATGGGCTGCTTGGTCCTCAAGTGGGTCCCCTAGCAACTGGAGTGAAGCTTGTCTGTAACTTGGACTCTGTTGCTCCCTCTGGATCTCATTTCCCTAGGAGGGCTGCCTTGTCTTTCCTCAGGGAAAGAGAAGGCACATAGTCCTGATGTGACTCAATGTGCCAGGTGGGTTGGTACCTGGGGCAGAGGACTGGTAGGGATATTGGAGAAGTGGGTTGGAGGCGAGGAGGGTGTGGGGTAGTGATTGGGATATAAAATTAACAAATAAATAAATTAATGGGAAAAAAGCAGAACTGACACAACCAACACTCACTGGCTGATTCCTTCCAGATGAAATCAGTTTTATAGAGCAGAGTGACAGATTTTTTTTCCTAATCTTGACGAACCACCCAAAATACTAACTTTAAGAAACTATTTGTCAAAAAAGAAAAAAGAAAAGAAACTATTTATCAAAACCAGGAAGAAATAAAACTACAGAAGCAAAATGGAAAAATAATTAAAATTCTCACAAATTAAAAAAATATGCGTTTGTTAAATACATCTAACAGTATCGACCTACAAGCAATGAAATTACAAAACCACTGTGACAATTCACTAAAATTGTATAAAGACATTCCATACTATGAGTCGGGGGAATAAAGAGAGATTTTGAGAGACTATAATAGTGTTCTCTGGGCTTTGGAACTGAAAAGGAATTAACTGTTAGCGAGGGGAGATCTGGCATAAAAAGATAGTATATTGGTAAACTTCACTCATCTCTGAATTTGCATGAATGATAACTCTTATGGGACAATTTACATCATCAATCTACACAAGAAGGGGAAAAGGTTGTGCCTTATAATGCCCATAAAATAACCCACTTGTTACAGGTGAGGTAGCCCTAAGGGTGTAAGAGAGCCAGCCCTAACTCCTTTTTTAAAAACAAATATTTAAAAAATTAATTTCTTTATTCACTTTACACACTGATCGTAGCCCCCTCCCTCCTCTCCTCCTAATCTCACCCTCCTCTCTCTTCCCCCTGCCCCTCCCCTATTCCTCAGAAAAGGAGAACCCCTCCCCCACTCTCCCATCCTAGCTCAGCAACTCTCCTCAAGATTGAGGCATGCTCTTCCCCTGTGGCATGGCAAGGCAGCCCCACCAGGAGAAAGTGATCAAAAAGCAGGCAACAGAATCCATGTCAGAGACAGCCCACCGCCACCCCCCGCTACCCATGAAGCCTGAGCTGCCCATCTGCTACATCTGTGTAGGGGGCCTAGGTCCAGTCCATGTATGGTCCTTGGCTGGTGCTTCAGCCCCAACTCTTGACTGCTGTGTGGTGGCATCGTCAGTGAGGGAGAGACCCCCTCCCCTTTCTTTTTCCCTCATTACTTGGGGCATGTGGGAGAGCTGTCCCCGACATGGTCATAAGAGCAGAAAAACTGTCCTTCCTGCTCATCTACTGTAGCACTCAGGAAAAGTAGGCCCTGCATCTCACCTGGGCAGCATGGTAGAGCTCACTCCGATTTCAGAGGGCAAGGGTGAGCCAGTCCCAAGCATGTGAGTGCAGGAGAGCTGGCCCAGCATCTTGCCTGCCTTAAGGCAGTGGGGGCAGAAACAAAAACAGATGCTCTCCCCAACCCTTGCCTTTTTCCATCTATAGCAGACTAGAAAGAGCTGGCCCTGGGGCCATGAGAGCAGGAGAAGTGGCCTTATTCCTTACTTACTGCAGTACTCTGTAGAATGGGCCCTGCACCTCACCTGGGCAGCACAGTAGAACCAGCCCTGGACATGGTCGGAGGGCAAAGGGTGGGTTCAGGTGAGCTAGCCCCAAGGGCATGAGCACCAGAGAGCTGGCCCTGTCTCTTGTGTGCTGAACAGTGGCCTGGTCAAGGGAGAGATACCCCCTTTCCTTCTCTTGTCCCTTTGCCACCTATGGCAGGCAGGTGACCTGGCCCTACAATCAAGAGAGTGGGAGAAGTGGCCATGGCCCATGTCTCTCATTAGCTGCAGCACTTGGAAGAATGGGCCCGGCACTTTGCCTGGGCAGCACAGTCGAGCTGGCCCTAGTAGCTGGGGTTGCCAGTGAGCTAGTCCCCCGAGGGTGTGAGAGTCAGACAGCTGCGGGCTGACCAGCTCAGATTCCTCTCAGGCCCAGGTCCAGGGCTCTGAGTTGGCCCACCCCAACATCTACCCCATGTATGAACTGCTGGAGTGCAGGAAGGAGCTGGGCCCACAGACCCAAAGCTGCAGAATCTCAATGACAAGAGGCAACAACAGGCTATCTAAAAGGAGTCGCAGTGAAGTTTCAGTGTTGATGAGAGTACCAGAAGCCAGAGGCCTCATACCAGACCAACAAGCCATAGCAGTGAACATCTGCAAGCAAAGAAGTGTAGACAAAAGGGGATACTGTGGGACACGCTGTGACACACTACAGCTTCCACAATGGGATTTTTTTTTTTCCTGTGTGTGTGTGAGGGGGAATGCTGCTTGCAAGGGTACAAGAGGAAGAGGAGATGAGTGGGATTGGGGTGCATGATGGGAAATTCACAAAGAACCAATGAAAATTTTAAAAAATATAAGCCCACTTCAATTTCTTATAGGGGTATTTCTTATAAAGGTATTTCATAAACCAACAGTTCTATTATCTTTAACACAACAATAAAGTCTATCTGAAAGGGAAAATATCTGGATATTGAGGGTTTGTGGTTTTGCTAAGGTATAATGTTTTGGTAGTTCATATTCAAACGAATATGAAAATCTGAATTTGTTTATGTTGTATTTTATGTAAAGGTACAACGTGCATACTTCAACACTTGTTCAGTGGAGATTTGAACACTATTGATCAAGCATGACTCCCATACAGGTATAGTGCGGGCAGCTTCTATTCCGGCTGAGTATCTTTACAAAAATAAAAAGCTTAGATAACAATAGGCTCTTCTAAATGTTAAGATTGCAGTATGGCTGTTTCCAATCACTCCCCAGGCTCAATGGATCCTGAATTAGAAAGTGTACAGTCACACAGCACCAGAAGGCAAGCGGTCACGTGGTACAAAGTGATGTACAGGAAACGCACATACAGTGCCACTTCCTATCTTCTTCAAGTGTACTCTTCTCTTTTTTTTTTTCTTCTTTGGAGGAGAAAATAGCCACTTAGAATTCTATATTTTGGAAGTCAAGCCAAGCATGATGCTTGACCCAGAATTATAAATATTCTATAATGTGTAACTGAAACACGCGGAAGAGCTTTCTCAAGAAATGCTGGGAATGGCACCTGCAATAAAGCTCCTGAGCTTCAAATCACATAATAGCTAGTCTGGCATCAGCCGAAGTAAGTGTGACTCAATGGTAGTGGTACCCATCACACTCTGGCAAAGGAACTGGGAGCTAGAAATAGGGCTTTCATGTCCCTGTGCCACCAAGAAGTCAGTGGTTCTAATGAGCAAAGGCAACACATGGGAGTAGAAAAGGGCTAAAGGTGAGGAGGGGGAGGCTGCTCTCTTGGAGGCTAATAAAGACAAGCAATAATGATAGCATGCTTCCCTAGTCAACTAATCAAAATTGGACAGCAACCAAAGGAGGAGACTAGAGGCCAATTCTACTGCAAGACTCCTGTTCTGGTTCTGGGTGTCCATCTGTGATTAGGTTATGATCCTACAGTTGGGGCAGCAGCAGGAACACTTTTTCCCTCGGAGACCCCACCAAACCTTAGGAGCGTCTCACCCAGTGACTGGCACAGAGGTGAGGCTATATTAGGATATGAAAGTAGAGGCGTTTATAAAGATCTGATTTGTGTATAAAATGGCGCCACCCTAAAATGAGTAATGAAACTATGCTCATAATTAGGCACCTGCTCCTTGAATCTAGCCCATAATTTCTATTCTTGGAGTCATCAGGTTTCTGTTACCCCTTGCTTCAGGAACCTTCTAACTGGCCTCCTGCCTTCAGGCTCTTCTCAGTCAAAGGCATCCTCCTACTCCCCACTGCCTACTAAGCGTACAGCATGGAAGCCAGCATCCTCCGTGATCTGTAGCCAAAGCTGCATTTCCAGACACCACTGCTTCCTTCCATGTACTTGATGCTTCAGCCAAATTGGCTAAGCACTACTCCCCAAGCATCCTCCAGCGCGGCGTTCCTAAAACGCGAACAGGATCCGGTTATTGCCCTACTTAAAACTCTTCCCGGCTTCCTTTTTATTGCTCTGTAGGAATCCTCCCAAAACACTTGGTCTACAAAAACCGCTCCACCTGGCTTGTGCCGAGCTCTCGCTCCTTATCTCTGACCACCAGACCCCAATGCACCATCATCTTCAAAACCTAAACCCAGCCATCCGGAACTACTTTAAGCTGTCTGGACAGGTCAACACGTTTCGTGCTCTCGAGGTTTAGTTAATGCTCTTCTTCTGTGTGATACAGCTTTCTTTCTGCTTCTATTATCCTACCAACAAGGCCCCATGCCTAATATGAAAAAAATATGTATGT
>OU015756.1:55368331-55402247 GCA_907169655.1 Acomys percivali
ACACACACACACACACACACACACACACACACACACACACACACACACATATACACAGACACAAGGAGTAGTCAACTACAGGGTAATACATGGGGTGAGTCAAATATATCTGCAATATACATATTACATAAATAAATAGTAAGTGATAGCTTTAAAAATTAATGTAAAAGCAGATGTCTCTGTGTATAGATACAGCTAAACAAGCCTCCTTCATCGTTTGCTCATGTAACTGTGTGATAACCGATTGTCAGGAGATAGGTTTGAGAGACAGACGCGGGGTTGGTTTGTTGCTGAGCTATTTTGAACTCTGAGTCCTACGATGCCCCTGAAGGAAAGAGCCCTCCCCAGGAAAAAGTTACAGAGGTCAGAAAGTAGAGCCTGGTTCCAGGAGGATCATTACACTATGTTCCCCAAACCTGTGTGCGCTGCAGATCTGGGAGGAATAACTGCTGGTTTGATGGATGGAAAAGTCCTGCAGCAGAACACTCCTTAGAGGCTGAAAAAAAATCATTAGGATGAAATTTACTATAGAAAAAATATGAAATCCTGCCTTGAGGTGAAAAAGTAATCAGTAGTGTAAGAAAGAGCAGATCGTAGGGTACTTGCCTTGAATGCTGGTTATGTGAAAATGAGCGGAGAGGGTTCGATTGGCCTTGTCTGCAATCAGATGTAAAATGTCTATAAAATTTTACTGCACTGAGAGTACAGTGACCAGATTACTACGAGTACCATCCTTGTACCTGAATAGGTGATAATTATGTAGGCATTTCTAAAGCTGTTTGGCTAGATAGCAACCAGTAGGTAAAAGCCTGGATAAATCTAAAAACATGGGGTCACACAAAGCCATCAGCATAAGCGTTCAGCCTATAAGATGCCATGGAGAGCTACACATGCTTTTGTGTGTTGTTCAATTCATAGATGTCGCAGTGGTCAATGCTATAAGGGTTGGTCAAAACACACAAGAAACTATTTGCCAAGTACTCAGCTTGTCAGTAAGGAGAAGGTCTTTCTTTTGGTTAAAAATGAAGATGTAGTAGTATTTGATGACATTGTGTCTAGAAACCCAAGAGCAACTGGGTACTGTCGTCACGGTTACCTCACCACTCCTTGTGAGGCAGCCAGATGATCAGCACACAGAACACAGCAGGATGTAAACTAAAGAGCCATTTAATCAACAGCGTCCTCAATAGCTGTAATAGGGAAAAACTCAAGGGGATTCTGCATTTGAGCACCAAGTCTTCCTTCTCTTTCTGGCTTTCTCCCATCATGCCCTCAAAAAAAAATTAAGTTGCAGGTACAGCACACACATAGAATTGAAATATATGCATACAGTCAAAATGCTGTATGAAAAGAGACACCCAAAGTGTGATTCAGTTCCTCTTATAGAAATAGAAGTAGAGACATATTTCAAGTCAACAAAAGGACATTGTGTCAGTCACATGGTTGCCCATGCCTTAAGAGGGAATTCTCTCTTATTTGAGTCTAAATACTCTACATTGGATCTGCCCAGTAAATTACACTTTTACGAAGTTATACAGGGATATTTGTGATGGTCTGATCCCACAACCAGCTGCTTTGATTTCTAGAAACTTCCCTAGACTACTTAGACTACTTAGAATTTCATGACCATGATGTATAAGGATTCACTAAAAGAAATTTACCTCCTGATGACTTTGGATGACACACCATGCCTTGGGTCTGTCTTTATTCTGTGAGATGATTCTGTATCTCTGTGCTTTCTCTTTCTTTAAAAATACTGAATATTTTTCCTTGTTCCTATAACTTCTTTCACAATTCAGTCTTTGTCCTATAGGATTCAACACCACCTTATGGTAAACAGGACTTTAAAAGTAACTGTTAAAATATCCAAAATTTTTTGTCAGTGTTTTAGTGATAGTTTTTAGTAAACAAGTCAAAGAGTTAGGGGACCAATTTAACCTTAATTAAACTATCACCAATAGAGTATAATACAAATAAAACATGAATGCATTAATCCTCGTATTAGTTTAGTGGATTCTCAAAATGGGAATTACTTACTAAAGATCCAAGATGTCTTCCTAGCAGATTCAGAAACAAACAAACTGAGATGGCTACAAAAATTCTAATATATCATCTAATATGAATGATGAGCATCAAATATATCCCCCAGAAGCCATGAAAAACTGAAATCACTCAGGAAGCCTAGTCACTCTCACTTAGCTACAGGTGTGAGACCAAGGTGCCGCAGAAAAAGGTCTGTCATGAGAATCCAAGAATATCTTTCTTTTTAGCCATTATTGTGAGGCTTCTTTTTAACTAAACCTCTTTGTAAAGCTGTCAACAGAAATAGAATTACCAGCCCCCTCGTAACTCACTCTCTGAGAGGCAAAACCTAGTAGGAATAAGCAGCAAGAAAAAGATAGAAGAGCCAAGAGTCAGTACTGTATGGGAGCACTTACATTTTATATATTTTATATGAAAGTATGGAGAGTGAAAGCCCCCCAGCCTGCTTCAGAAGGACTTCGGTGACCTTCCATTAAAAAAGTCTCTCTCCACCTTTCTCCTTTGTTTTATTCTTTATATAATATCATCGTATTAGCCACCTGGAAATTTATTATTGTCTATCTATAATATGTACAGCTATGTTGTCTGTTTCATTGTCCGGGTCCAATGGTTTGTCACATAGTTACTTGTTTTCTTCAAATTAGATAGAGGTAGATGGTGGTTCCTAGAGTGACTGATGGCTCATGAAAGTCTAAAATGAGAAGTTGACTACGAAAATATCCAGAATAGATTGTTGCACTCCTTGAACAAGGAAGATGGAATCAACAAGATGACCCCTGACTAAGCCCACGTGTCATCTATGAAGGATTTTATAACATTAAGTTTTTTAGAACCCATGACATCCAATAGTTTACACACCTTCCCCACGTAAATGCAGTTTTTGAAATCAGCAGTAACTGATGTGTAGGACATGCCCATTGGCATGGCTCAGAAAAAGTATATTACCACTTCAAACGTACAAACAAACAAACACAACCTCCACAGTTTATTGCCACTTACAAGGATTATAGACCTTTTATTTATATGAGGCTGTTCTAAGTCTTTGTGCCTACCAAGATTACTTAATAAGGTGAACTTTCTGATCATTTCACAAAAGCCAGCATTGGAAACCAGTTAGCCAAGAGACTATGATTAAGTGCCTATCTGGAACTTCCATGGTATTATATTGAAGTCTTTATGAAATGTGACATTTTCTAAAGACATGTTTGCTTTTCTTTTATTTGTTTGTGTGAGTACCTGTACATATGTACGTGTTCTACATGTGTGTCTCATGTCCATGGAGGCAGAGAGGGTGCCGGATCCCCCAAAACTGACGTCAGAGGTGTTTGTGAGTGACTAGTGTATGGGTGCTGGTACCTGAACACAGGTCCTCTGCAAGAACAGCAAATGTTTTTAACCCCTGAGCCATCTCTTCAGCCCCAAATAGAACACTGTAGTTATCTTTTAAGGTACTGTCTTCTGTCTGTGTGCCTTTGATTATATAGAATGTGTTTTGTTGATAAGATCATGAGCAAAAGGTAAATAAAAAGTAGATCCATTTGTGCTCATAATTTCATACTTTGAGACAAAAAAAAAAGGCATGGTGTACTCTGTCAAGCTACTTAGCAGTGGGGCTCTTCCTGTTTATTTAATAGATGAATCTAGAATGGCTGTCAAATAAATGGATCTATGAAGATTCTTCCAGGATATTGTTTTTCTTAGAAGTGAATGAAGCAGTTCATATGCCTAGCATATCACAAAACACTGCCTTATCAACCGGCATTCATTCCTCGCCCCCAAAATCTTAAGCCCACGACCCCCATGAAGACTGCTTTCAAAGGGAATCGGTCTTTCGGCTCTAAAAAGTAATTTACTTTAGTTGAGCCCTCTTGGCATTAGTAGCTAAGTAAAATGAAATGATAAGGAGGAGGGTGTTTCATTAAAAGGAAAATGATATGTCCTTTCATGTAATGCATGGTTCCTGGGAGGAGAGTACGTAAAACACTCAAGTAAATAGCTTCGTGCTTTCAGTGAATCAAGACATTTACTGTTTTGATTTAAAAAAAAAAAAAGGATTGGTAAAATCTGCTGGGTATAGTGGTACACTTAATCCTGGCACTTAGGAGACAGAGAAAGGCAGATCTCTGTGGTTTCCAGACCCAGCCTGGTCTACATAGTGAGTTCTAGGACAGCCAGGGATACACAGTGAGACCCTGTATCATAAATCAAAAATAAAATAATAAAATGCTTGCCATGGTGAGATGAATAAACCACAGAGTGCTTATAAGAGAGCATGCAACTTGGTGTGCCCACTTTAGCAGCACATACACTAATATTGGAACAATGCAGAAAAAATTAGCATGGCCCCTGCTCAAGGTTGACACACAAATTCATGAAGCATCCTATATATTTTTTTTAATTGGTAAAATCCCCTTGCACTTCAGGCAAGTCTTTTGCCAAACAAACAGCCAGCTAATCATTTATTCTGGAAAAAAATTATTTTCACATTTGGGGTCTCTTTGCAGCAGGATATATCTATACCATTATCTCATTGGAAGGAGAAGAATCTTGATCTTTAAATATTTTTGACTCTCTCCTTAAATTTTGAGACAGTGGAAGGAGCTAGCACATTCCCCCATGCTCGGTCTCTGTGTCACCTAAGAAAAGCTCTGACTGCACCTGCTCCCACCCAGAGTCACCTGGTGCCAGCTCCATTGGGACAAGTTTTACCCTTTCATCACTTTCAAATGCAGCTTGATTAACCTCATGGACCCTGTTCTCTCTGATGCCTTACCACTAGCATATCCCCTTTATTATGTTATACTGCGCAGCTTCCATACACATCATTAAACATCTGTAATTGTGGTTACATGAATTTTAGTATTGCTTGTTGATTTTCATATAGATTTTGCATGTGTGTCAATCAATCCCCCTCCGCCACCTTTAGGAGGGGCAAATTTGTATTTTTTTTCCTTCTGACTTTGGAGGAAAAACGGTTTTTCATTTCCCCAAATGCATGGTGCACAGCATATACCCAATAATTTTTAATGACTCAGTAAGTGAGAAAATATATTATATATTTACCTGCAATGCATATGCTTTTGAGTGAATGAATGAATGAATGAATGGCAAATCCTTAACCATAGGATTTCTTGTGACTCGGTTCCCATATCCTAAGAGGTATCCAAGTGAGTACATAATTATTGCCCTAGATTTTCTTACTATACTAGGGATAACTCGTGCATTGAAAGAAAACATTTTTCCTGGTTCTTTTTTGCTCTGGCATGGTAGTTAATTTGATGTGTCAAGTTGACCAGACTACTAGATGACTTCATAACTAGTAAGCTATTGCTTTTAGGTGCATGTGCGTCTTGGGAAGAGGTTAGTATTTGGTCAGGATCTGCTCTTACCAATGCGATAGGTAGCATACATTATATTACAGATCTGGGGAAAATGAATAAAAATGGAGGAAGGGCTAATTTGTTCTCTCTTGAGCTGAAAAGTCCATCTACTCTTGCCCTTGGGCATAAGCCCTGATGGTTCCTGAACATTTAGACTCTAGGGTATAAACCATGTACTATTCTTTTTGTTTTAACTTTTTAAAAATTAATTTATTCTTGTTACATCTCAGTGGTTATCCCATCCCTTGTATCCTCCCATTCCTCCCTCCCTTCCATTTTTCCCTTATTCCCCTCCCCTATGACTGTTCCTGAGGGGGATTACCTCCCCCTGTATATGCTCATAGGGTAGGTATCAAGTCTCTTCACGGTAACCTGCTGTCCTTCCTCTGAGGAGTGCCACCAGGTCTCCCCCTCCAGGGGACATGGTCAAATGTGAGGCACCAGAGTATGTGAGAAAGTCACCATTAAAGAAAATGCCATGTACTATTCTTATTTCAGGCTTCTGCACTCAAACTGAACCACACTGCAAGCTTTCCTGGCTCCCCCGCTTGCCGTTGGCATATCACAGGCCCATTTAACCGCCTGAGTCAGGCAGCACAGTACCCTAAAATGCCCTCTTCTCTGTCTGCATGTGTCTTACCAGTTCTAAGGCTCCGGGGAAACCCAGTGAAGTCATCTCACCATCAATTAGCACTTGTCTTTTTACTTCCCCAGTCTTCACGCCTACATCAGACTGTTGCCCAAAGTCCGGACAACCAAGCTCCATCTCTGAACTTTCACTTTTGTACACCAAACCAGGCCAAGGAGAATAAGTGAAAGTAGTCTTCTATGCATCGTCTTTACCTTACACTGACTTGGGTCTGAAAACATTGAATTTCCTGCTTAAATTTCCCCAAACAGGTGGGCCCAAGCCTTTTTACTCCCCCCCCCCTCGCCTCCTTTTATTAGGAAAGGAACTTGTAAATATGTAAACCAAATGAAATTATGCTGGCAGCAAATTGTAGGTGCTCTATTGGGTTGATTATACTGGGTTTGGGTCTATCTTTTTTATTCACTTGCAAATCTGAACTTAGCGGATGTTCAGTGTTATTGTGGGAGAAAACAAAAGGCCCAGTGTGTCATCTACATCACATTTCAGATTGCAATGACAGTTTACCTATAATTATCTATAATTCAAGTCCTCCTAAAAGGATAATGAGCTGCATTTGTCCTATTTAGCAACCACTCATTAGCTAGATCTGTAGGTCTGCGTGGAGTCATTTGGGCGTCATTTACAAACCTTTCCCGCAGGCCTAACTCTTTAGGGATTTTAATGCCCCTTAGTTATATTTTTAATTTCAGTCTTTTTGATGCAGTTTCTTCCCTCCTAGTAAATTAATTAGAGCATTTTTCATTTTATAAATCATAATAATTAATCTGGAAGTTGCATAGATTCCATCATCTTTAGGCTGATCCAGTCATATGGGCTTTCAGCATTCAGTGCAGCTTGTTCCAGAATTGATTTGATTACAGCCATCTGTATTGACCATGAAAGCAAATTCAATAAACGGACTGGCGGAACTGTGATTTGCCCACCAAAGATGGGAACAGCAATAGGTGCAAAACATTCATTGTCCCTTCTAGGGACGACAAGAAATCTATAAAGCAAATACTCACTCCTGGAGCCATGTAGGCAGAGGATGCCAACAGCTAATATCAAAAATAAAGTGTAGTTGCTAAGACAAAATGAGGGGAGGGGAATGTTGTTTAAATGACATGTTTTGAAAAAAATCTGTGTTTGTTGGTTGATTATCTTTTTCTTGAGTCTGAGTGGGGCATATAGATCTGTCCTAAATTCTGTCATCAGAATGAGCTCTTTGGTAAGCTGGATAACCATTTACCATGACAGTTAGGTACTTGGTCATTATGATCATCTAGTGAGTGACGAAAACAACAGAAAAATAGAGTCCTACAAAGAAGTAGGAGAGAAGCCTTAGACCAGGAAACGTTTTAGATGGTCATATTTACACTAATGTTCGTTTTTATTACAGTTTGGAAGGAGAAAAAAAAAAGAGAAGGAACCAAGTAATTTAAACAAAGGTTTGCTGTGAAAATTAAGCCTATATTTCACATTCTATTGACATTTTATATTGTATATTAACTCACAAGCCCCTTTTTATTCTTCAGAACCTACAAAAATGAAATAGAATAAATGGCCTGTGGTCAGAACTGCAGAAATAACTGAAAGGTCAGCTTTAAGCTTAGATTTCCACTTCTACGAATGACTTCTTTTAAATAAGAAATGCATATGAAGACAGAAGATGAACAATTGCAGTCTAACTGCCTTGATTTACTGAAAGACTGGAAAATTAGAGTCACATTGGATATGGAAATGGTTCTCAATTTTAATCTCAGTATTTTTCTTCCTTAAATATATTTTGTATTTATACAGTGGCTAAATACATAGGCTGTGATCAGAGAGATGAGGCTGAGGCATGGCCCTTGTTCCTTTACTTCATGATACAGTTAGACCAAGTTTCTTATCCCACTTAAGACTGTTCGTTAAAATGAGAAAATAGAACCTTTTACCTTATAGGAAGGATGCAGATATCAAGGGTAGTGTGCACGTTGCCTGGTACTTGGCACATAGGAAGTGTTCAGTCACCAACATCACTGTAATTATGTAACTAAGAATTCCCCTCATCAGCTCTAATGCCGGCCACTGTAGCTCTAGAACACCTGGGCACTGAAAACAGAATCTGGGGGAAGAAGGAACCCAACTAGGCTAAGCAGTAGTCTTTACTCAAAGAGTTATATACTTTGGACAGATAGACAGCCCCCCCCCCCCCGCCGCAACATGCACGTGTGTGCGCACACACACCTACTTACATGTTAAGGTCAACTAGGATCCTTAAAATGTGGGTTAACTTAAAGAAATCATCACGTCTAAACAAAGGGGAACTCACTTTTAAAAAGTCAGGAGATTTAGATTGATCAGAAAGAGTTATATTTAAGCACGATTACCATGTTGCCAGTAGAAATTGTTTCTTGGAATAATCAGGTTTGAAGAGGCTAATAATAGAATACTAGATCTGTAGTCGTTCCCTGTGAGTCACCAGGCTGAGCAAGGGGAAAGCTAAGCCCACTGTGACCTCAAGGCTTAAATAGTGAACAAGGGGCACTATCGAACCACAGGAAGCAGAAGCAGAAGCCAAGAGGGAAAAAAAATCATCATTTTCATGATTTGTGACTTTTTCAGTTCTGGCTTTCTCTTTCCAGGTATAGAAATGACTAAACCCTGTGAGTTCTTTGAAGGTTTGAGAATCTTCTTACTCATTTCTTACCTCCAACATCTAGCACAGCTCCTAACATGCAGCTGGCGCCCATCCAAATTCGGTGGCTTGAATGGGTTAAACAAAGGTTCTGAGGAAGAGAAATAGTCCAGTGGATTCAATTCGGCTTGGGTGGGACCAGGGATGCTTGGGTGGGACTAGGGATGCTTGGGTGGGACCAGGGATGCTTGGGTGGGACCAGAGATCTTGAGATGGGCTTTATGATTGCATTGCCTGAGCTTTCTGAGGTTAGACTCTTATTCATGCATTTGAATCCTGGCTTGGATTCAATAAATAGATTTTCTTAGTTCTTAACTTTAAACGTGCACAATAAAACAATACTTATTAATTGTTGTCTCTGAAAAACTATTGTGAATTCATCATTAAATGAACTATTGTTTTAGAAACACCTATAATTCTTCTTAGTCCTGAAGATTTCTGATGTTTTTTGTAATTGTTGAAAGTTTTAATTTGTTCTAGCTTATTTCCTTTCCAAAAACATATTAGAAGTAATTCTAACCTGAGACACATGCCCCCTCACTTTATTTTACTGTTGTTGTTTTTGTTGTTCAAGGCAGGGTTTCTCTTTGCATTCCTGGCTGTCCTGGAACTCACTCTGTAGACCATGCTGGCCACAAACTCAGAGATCTACCTGCCTCTGCCTCTCCAGTGCTGGGATGAAAAGGGTGTGCCACCACAGCTGGCTCACAGGACCTTTTTAAAATAATGCTGCATAAACAATGAGTTGAGTGGCTTTTAAAGTTTGTTTCTGGAATACCCTAACTAGCTCAACAAACACCATGGGCAACCTTTCAGAGAACTGCAGCTCATAATGCCATTCAGGTCCCCACAGCCTTCACAGAGAAATACCCTATTATGAAAAGGTTAGCATGTTCAGGGTAGCATCTTATGTCCTAATATGACTTCTGTCTTTACTTAGAGACATGTTTGCCAAATAGCCAGTGATTCATTTGATGAATGTTTAGTGTTTGTCAAGGGCACATCTTGGCTTCCTAGATACAAATAGAGTAAGACAAATGAAGCCTACTATAGCATATACTCTCAGTTTGGAAAAACAGATAACATTGTAAACAGATGGACAAGGCTAGTTTCAGATGGTAGTTAATGCTTGAAGTCAATAAACTCTTTGGAATAGGGAAATTAAGAATAATAATTTAAATTGTATAGCCGGGGAAAGATAAACAGGGATGTTATCTTTGCACCGAAATCCAAATGATGTGACTCAGCCTCAGGTAGACCCATGTAAACAAAGAACAAAAATACAGTGACAATAACTTTTGATATGGGGTCAGAATTCTCCTATGCTTTTGTAGAAATCAGCAAACTGGTTCTCAAAGCCATGTAAGAATTTCAAGGATGCAGAATTAAAAAAAACAAACAAAACCTTGAAAGTTGGAGTTGCTATGCTCACTGCAACTGACTCCAAGACTTATTCTAAAGTCGCTGTACATAAGACGTTTGTATCAGTGTAACGATAGACCAATCAATGGCATAAAACACAGGATTCAGAAATTAACACACATGTATGCAGTTAATTGATTTCAAACAGATGCACTTTAGTGAGAAAAGAAAAGTATTTTCAAGAATTATTATTATTGGAAAATTGATGCCAGTTTTAAAAGAAGAGCATTTATCTATACCTCACACCACGAGCTTGCTTCCTCTTGCTGTGATAAAATGCTCTGACCAGTAACAACTTAGAGGCAGAAGGGCTTTGTTGCATCTTTGACGGTACAGTCCATGATCAAAGAAAGCTAAGGCAGGAACTCAAAGCAGGAGCCTGACATAGAAACAATGTAGGAACGCTGCTCCCTGGCTTTTCTGAGGTCCACTTTCAGCTGTCTGTCTTACACAGCCCAGGCCCATCTGCCAAGGGATGGCACCACCTACGGTAGACTAGACCCTACTATATCATTGAAGAAAATGTCTCCAAAACATGCCCGTAGGCCAATCTGAGCAAGGCAATCTCTCTAATCGAAACTCTCACAGAGATCTCTGGGCTTGTCAAGTTGATAACTGGAGCTAACTAGGAGACCATACAAAAATTTAACTCAAAAGGGTTATAAAAATAAATGAAAATACTTTTAACTGTAATATAACATTTGTAAGAGAAAGTCTTTGTGGTATTGGTTTAAACAAAGATCTATTAGAAATGACATTGAAAAGATGATCAACAAAGAAAAATTGGACACATTCAGACTTGATCAAAACTAAGAACATCTTTTTTGAAAATATTTTTTCGATTATATTTTTGAAAATGTATTATGTTTCCCTTCCCCTAGCTCCTCCCCACTGCCCCATTCACCCAAACCCACACACCCTTTCTTTCTCTCATTAGAATACACATAGGCACTTAAATAATAATAAGAAGAAGAAGAAGAATGATAATAATAATAAAAAGAAGAATAAGAAGAAATTAAAAACTAATGAACTATGAATGAAAAGAATAAGAAACACATAAAGATGCTGAGACACACATTCACACTCACAGAAAACTCATAAAAACAAAATCAGAAACCATAATATATAAGCAAAAGATCTATAAGGCTTAACTATGATGTCCAGACAAAGCATTGTGAGATTTAAAAATCTCCAAAAATGCTACTGAGTTTGTTTTGTGTTGGCCATCTACTTCTGGGCATGAGCCCTGCCCTTAAGTGTGGTTTGTGTATCTGGTGAGACTCTGTTGGAAAGAAATTAATATTTCCTTTGCAAGCAGTTTTCAGTTAAAGACAGCCTCTGGGTTAGAAGTGGGGACTGTGTCAGCCTCACCTGTCAGCCATCTAGCGTAGATTCATGCAGGTCCCATGCATGCAGCAACAATCTGTGTAAGTTAATAAGCTCATCAGTCCTGGAACATTCTAGAAGGCCTTGCTTCATTGGTGTCTTCCATACCCATTGGCTCTTACAATCTTTCTGGATCCTTTTCCACAGAATTCCAGAAGCCCCGAGGGAAGGGATTTGATGGAGACATTCCACCCAGGAATGGGTGTTCCGAGGTCTCTTACTCTTGGCATTCTGTACAGCTGTAGGTCTCTGTACTTGTTCTCTTATAATGCAGGGGGCGCTTCTCTGATGATAGCTAAGCAAGACACTGACCTATGGGTAGTGGACTGTTGTTAGGAGTCATTTGTTGCTACATTTCTCCCAGGTCCTTGACCTATGTAGTCTCAGGTTCTTGGCCACCCAGGCATGGGTTTTATCTCATGGAGTGGGCCTTAATTCTAATCAGTTATTGGTTGGTTGTTCCACAACTTTTGTGCCACTATTGCTCCAGTATACCTTATGGACATGACACCATTGTAGATCACAGGGTTTGAATTTGAGCTGATGTTTTATTTTTTCCCCCCTCTGGTGGTATGTAGAGTATCTTCCAAATACTGGTCAGTAGGTAGTAAAGGCTATAGGGAGGTACCAATTCTACTTTTCCATGTTAGTGAGTTGTGCAGGTGTTTTCTTCAGCAATAAGGCCTTACCATCAGTTTGTGGAGTAAAACTGATCGCCTGGCTCGCTTGGCGGGTTCTGTGAGGCCCCTTTGGCCAAGATTATATGTAACCCATTCCCCAGAATTCAATCTTCTTTTGGTGGCAAGAGATGTCTGATTGAGGCTTTGTCTCCTATTATTTGGGGATTCCAATTTAGAGACTTCTTCCATATATATATGGAATATATATATATTCCTCTGTATTAGTTTTGTAAAAGACCCCTCAAATAGCTCTTAGGTTTAGCTGTTTCTCTCCATATATTCTCCCTTACTTACCTCTTCCCTTCTCCTCCTCATTTGATCTTCCTGTTCCAATTCTCTCTAACTCTATCTATAACTCTCTATTTCAATTCCCTAAGGAGATTATTCCTTCTGCTCCCCCCCCCACCCCCCAGTCCCTTACTCTATACCTAACCTCTGTGGTTATACAGGGTATATCATGCTTATTGAAGACTTACTAGCTACCGTCTACATGTAATCGATTACATACCATATATTTCTCTTTGGTTCAGGGTTACCTCACCCTGGATGATTTTTTTCTAGCTCTATCCATTTATCTATAAATTTCATTATTTTTTAGGAAGCCAAGTAATACTCCATTTCATAAATGTAGCACATTTTTTTAATCCATTCATCTGTTGAGGGACATCTAAGCTGTTTCCAATTTCTGGCTATTATGAATGAAGCAGCAATGAACATGGCTGGTCAAGTGTCTCTGTTGTAGGATACAGAGTCCTTTCTTTGGCTGTATGCCCAAGAGTTCTATAGCTGGATCTTGAGGTAAATACATCCTCAGCTTCCTGACGAACCTGCTTTTCATAGTTGCTGTATGGATTTGCAGTTCTACCAGCAATGGATGAATTTTCCCTTTACCCAGAATATCTTTTTTCTAACATATTTAAAATGAGAATACAAACCTAAGCCTGTGTGTATATATTAATAAATATCATATGTGGCAAGTGACCAGACCAGAATATATAAAGATTAGTGCAACAAGCAGGAAATAAGCATCTCCACTAAAAATTTAAAAAATGTTTTTGAACAAGACACCTCTCTACAAAAGACATAAAGTTTGCAAGGGGGCAAACAAACATATGAAAAATGTACACCAGTCGCTGTTAGTTCTGTTCACACCTACTTCAAATTAATGTTTACAAGGAAGTGGTGGGAACAAGGGGCAGCCAATCCTCTCGTCTGTTTCTCATGGGAATGCAACATGTTTGACCTCTTCAAAAAAAAAATATTATTTGGCAGGGTTTTGTTGTTGTAGTTGTTGTTTTAAGTTTAAGCTATACCTATGTTTAAGCAGCTTCTAGTTGTGGGTATTTATTGAAGAGAAATGAATATCTATGATTTGCAAACCCTTGTATGCAAATATCCTGCAGAGTTATTTTCAGCAGTCCTAAACTAGATGTGCTTCAAACTGTTCAAGAGGTACATGGCTAAAGAGGCTGTCCTGTATTCATACGCACTTCTACTGGGCATCAAAATGGAATAAGTTATGGGCCTAAACAACAAAATGAATAAATCTTAAAACACCTTTACTGAACAATCTAACTTGAAGTCAGAGATGTAGATAGGGCTTGGATTGTACAGGCTCTCAAAGAGCACAAGTGAGGGTTTGGCCTTTCTTTTGGGTACAACAGGGAGCAGCCAGGGGAAGATTTTCAGTAGTTTCCTGATCTGACTTACACTGTGGACGCATCAGTTCAGCCAGTGCATGGAAGAGCAACATAGACAACAGGAAATTGGCTAAGAGCATCAACAACATCCTTGTCATGAAAATAGGATGGCTTGGACAAAGGGAGCTGGATTTAAAAATGGAGAGAAAAGACTTATGAGAATATAATCTTACTAAAGGCAAAGTTTTCTGTGTTTATTTTCATTTTTAGTGGCTGGTGGATTCGAGTATTTGCTGCAAAACACTGTTATAACCCAGGCCTCAATCTATGAGAATAGATTCACTGCCTGACTTACCAGCAGCCTACTGTTCTGGTTTTGTGTCTTTGAACATTCACCATAGCATCACTAAGTTAAACCACTGAAGTCTTGCTTCTTTCTTCACTGATATCCAGTTCATCCAGAGATTCTAGCATAATTAAAGTCCAAGTGGCCATGGCAGGAGGTCTCTGCTTTACCTTCCGGGAGAGAATTGAGGATGCCCTAAGACTACATAGAGGCTAGACTCTGAGGTTTTTCTCTTCTTCATGAAGTCATACCCCCCACTTCATGATGCTTTATTATACTCCTAGGCAAGCCAGGGCTTTCTTAGAATTATTTAGGAGGATTCTGACTCACCCCTCAATGCAGATAATGTTCATTCATTTATTTTAACTTCCCCATTCATTATTCCAATAAGCATGTGGTGGCATTTGTTATAAGTACAGAAATTAAAAAAAAAAAAAAAAAAAAAGATTTCAGCCAAGTAGGGAAATGTTTCTCTAGTCTTCCTAAGGAGACTTCTTTTCTCATAGGGCTAAAAGAACCCAAATTTACATCAAAGAAAGCATAGACTTTCTCCAAACACAGGTGGCCTTGGATAAGTAAAGGTATCTGGCTACAACAGGTAGGTTTTAGCAGCTGCCAGGAAGGGTCTCCTTTAACATCTATGTTTAATCAAGTTCTTCCTTCCATAGCATTGAAAAAGGACCCCTTGAAGTTACACTATGACTAGCAGTTACTGTTGTGGTGATGCTGCAGTGATGCCACATGGGAACCCATCTCCCTTCCATCTCCCCAGTCCTATGTCAGAGGTAACTCCCTCCCGTAGCCCCCGCTCACTAAAAAAAAAAAATAAACAAGAAAGCAGGCGTAGAGCAAGGTGACAACAGTGAACTGATACATCATAAGGCTCTGCCATTGGCAACAGTATGGAAAACTGGAGGCAGGACAATAAATGCAGGAAAGCACAAAGAGCATGGCACCCACATGACATTTCTCCAGAGGTCAGGGGTAGCATTTACTGCAGGACATTGCAGGTTTCTCTAGCTTTCCTAACGCCATGTCGTTGGCCAGCCTTGAAGGGATGCTCTGTGTTTTCCGTTGTGGGGACTGAATCTTGGGAAAGGTACAGAAGGATTGATACCACCTGGGTCTCCAGCAACCTCACCAGTCCCCCTGTCAGTCTCTACTTCTGACTTGGTTAGGGTTTCTATTGCTGTGAAGAGACACCATGACCATGGCAACTCTTATGAAGGAAAGGATTTAGTTGGGTCCGGTTCAAAGTTCAGAAGTTTAGTCCATTATCATCATGGCAGGAAACGTGGTGGTAGAGAGGTAGCTGAGAGCTGTACATCTGAATCAGCAGCCAGCAGGGAAGAGAGAGTGACACTGGGTCTGGCCTGAGTATCTGAAACCTCAAAGCCCAACCTAGTCCAACAAGGCTTCCTAGTAGTGTCACTCCCTATGGCACTACTGGGGAGGCCATTTTCTTTTAAACCACCATACCTTCCAAGCAACAAAGTACTCTGATCTTAGTTCTTTACTGTCCTCTGTGTCTGATAATCAGGGCCTCTGCAATTTTGCCTACTATTAAATGCCTACTAGGTGTCTCAACCTTACATGTCGCAAAGCACCTAACTCACAACACACTTATCCCCTGACCTTCTATGTCTTTCTAAATTGCATCTTTCACGCATCAACACTGTCCACCTGACTTGCCTTCATTCTCTCTCGCCACCACATCGTAAACTTCATGAGAGCAAGGAGTTGATTTAGTTTTTGCTGAGTGCCCAGCCCAACAGTGTTTAACACATATTAATTATATTGAACCAAATTAAAACATTGCTTTGTATTCTTGCAAACGGGCTTGAGTGTCAACATTTTCATGTCTTAATTTAATTAGCAGTTTCTCAATAAACACTTGCTTAAGCTGTGACAGCCCATGTCCAAAGCTGTTCCACCTCCTAGCTTCTCCATCAATAAAGTTGCTTTCTGGGTGAGATATTCCCTGCTTCTCAAGGTGGCTCTTCTTTGTTCAACACCATGAGCATCAATACACTAGTTACAGGCTTTTGCATCACAGAACGTGATGAAAGTATGCATCTGTCTTCTGATTTATTTGGAATTACTCACCAACTGACACGAGTGTTTTGTTTGTTTTGTTTGTTTGTTTGTTTGTTTGTTGTCTTTTAAGATGAGCCAGAGCGAATGTTCAGGTCTGAGGTCTTAGTGTCCCTTCACTCAGCCAGTTGAGCTAGACTCATCCTGTGTGAGCCACACAACTGACTGGCAATCAACCCTCCTTCTGTCATGACTCAGAATTTCCTGTTATAATTTTGAAAATTCAGAAGTAAAAGCGCATCCATTCCTCTGGCGTACATAACATTCAAATTTTCTTTTCTTTTCTTTTCAGTTAATTTTTTTTTTAATGGCTCATGCAGCATGCCCTACCTCAACACTAGCTGCCATGAACAGGCACAGCCCACTCCTCCAGTAGACCAGCATGTTATTTGTAATTTAGTTTCTTGTTCATTTCTCTGTACAATGCAAGTAAATGGCAAAGAGCTCTTGCCCTTTATTCATGGAGCTAGACATCTACCTTTGTGGCCCCACCTTGTTCTGTGTTTGTAGGATCCCCTCCATTCAGAAGGTGAGAGAAAGTGAGGCTCTTTTGATGGAGGGTGGTCTAAACTGTTGGAGATCTGCAGAGAACTCAAACCAGTAGGAACCTGTGGGGGATGGGCTTGCTCCAGTAACTGCTACTTCTAAGCCATACGGTCATGCAAAGCTCCACCTTGTACTTATGTTATTAATCTTAAAGTTTAATATCAATCTTCAAGTTGACAGTTGACATTCCTTAAGCATCTCACACACACACACACACAAACACAGAAGGATTTCAAATGTATTATGATTTGCACACAGTTAAGATCACATTTTATAATGTCTCACTGTATTTTTAAAAGATAACCAGCATTTGCTAAAAGATAAAGTTCTTATTTTAAAAACTCCCTGGATTATATGAGTTCATTTACATGAAGTATCCAAATGAGGCAGATCTACATACAGACGGAAACCGAATTAACAGTCTCCCAGGACTGTAAACGGGAAGAGGGTAAGTGAGGCATGATTGGTGTAAGGCTTCTTTATTAGCTGGTGGAAAAGTTCTAAAATTAGATTACACGAATGGCTTTACAATTCTCCACTGGAAATCACTGAACTGTATACTTTGCGGGGATGACTTCTCAGTTGCCTTTTTTTTTTTTTTCACATCACAAAACTTGTTTAACTTTTCTTTTTCATGGGAGCGTCGAAACTATTTCTTGACTGTGTCTATCAAACAGTCATATAGTGACCAGCCCTTTAGCATGCAGCTATTTATGGCCTGCACTAGCCCAGGCACCATATTGGTTACTGAAAACAAGAATATGAGGACCATGACCTCTGTCATCAGGAGGCTCATAGTCTGTCAAATAATACCAGTACAGAATACAGTGTGCTGTGTATGCTCCAGGAGCTCTAAATTAGATTAATGTGAAGCATATATAAAGCAGAAGAAAGGCTAGTGATGTACAGACATTTAATATTTAGAGACTTGTATTAGCTATGGCAAAGAAAGACTTTTTTTAAATTTTATTAATTTATTCTTGTTACACCTCAATGGTTATCCCATCCCTTGTATCCTCCCATTCTTCCCTCCCTCCCATTTTCCCCTTATTCCCCTCCCCTATGACTGTTCCTGAGAGGGATTACCGCCCCCTGTATATGCTCATAGGGTATCAAGTCTCTTCTCGGTGACTTGCTGTCCTTCCTCTGAGTGCCACCAGGTCTCCCCCTCCAGGGGACATAGTCAAATGTGAGGCACCAGAGTATGTGAGAAAGTCATATCGCACTCTCCACTCAAGTGTGGAGACTGTTCTGACCATTGGCTAGATCTGGGTAGGGGTTTAAAGTTTACCGCCTGTATTGTCCTTGGCTAGTGCCTTAGTTTGAGCGGGACCCCTTGGCCCAAATCTGCCTATCATAATGTTCTACTTGTAGGTTTCTAGGACCCACTGGATCCTTCTACAATGCTATTCTCCCATGGTTCTCTCATCTAAGAAACTGTGGTACATACACTATGGAATACTACTCAGCTATTAAAAACAAGGAATTCCCGAAATTTGTGGATAAATGGATTGAGCTAGGAATGATCATAATGAGTGAGTTAACCCAGAAGCAGAAAGACTCAAATGGTATATACTCACTTATATCTGCATACTAGCCCAAGGGGCATGTCCCATGAAAGCCTTCACTTACCAAGAAAGACTTTTTACTTTCTTTCTTTCCAGAGGGCTTATGCCTTATTCATGCTTAAAATACTTCCCTTTCTCTATTTATTACTTTAATGTATGTTTCTTTAATTAATATGTCAGCTAGGTTGTTAGATATTAGCATAAGATATGAGGACACAGGGTACACTTAGAGCACTTAATTCTTTCCAATTCTGTCTCTATCTCTTCTTTCTGTCTGTCAGTCAGTTTGCCTCTCTCTCTCTCTCTCTCTCTCTCTCTCTCTCTCTCTCTCTCTCTCTGTGTGTGTGTGTGTGTGTGTGTGTGTGTGTGTGTGCGCGCGCACGTGCATGCGCGTGTTCATGTAAGGGTCCATTTTAATTGTTAACTGGAGGACCACTACACTCACCTAAGAGATGAGGCTGTAGGCATGCCTGTGTATGGATGTGTTGGGGCATCTTTATTTGGTTCATTGAAATGGGAAGGCCTGCCCACTGTGGGAGGCACCACGCCCTGGGGTGGAATTCTAGGACACAGAAACAGTAGAAAGCGAGCAGAGCACAAGCATTCATTGCACTTGTCTTCCTGACTGTGGATGTCATGGATGCCAGCTCTCCTTCTTTGACTTGTGTGAACCAAAGTAACCCTTTCTTCTTTAAGTTGCTATGGTTAGGGTATTTTATCACAATAGGATATAGTGTCTGTGCAAATGTGGGGGTGCAAATGAGTGTGCAGGCATGTATATGTGTGTGTAAGCCAGAGGTCATCCTCAGATAGCATGCCTCAGGATGTATCCACTGTTCCTGTTGAGCCAGGGCTTCTCACTAGGACCTGGGGCTTCCCAATTAGTCTTTTGCGCCATCACACCTCATATTTTTACATAGATGCTGTGGACCAAATTGAGGTCCTGATGCTTTCACAGCAAGCACTTTACCAGCTGAACTACTCCCCAGCCTTGTATACTTGTTACTATAAATATTTGCTACAGAAGAAAACACACTCAAAATTTTAGTGACTCAACAGAGTTACGGGAGTTCATCTGGACACTGTGACTTGCAGTGTCAGCCAAGGTGTTGCTATTCAGCCACTGGTGGGGAAAATACAGGAGTGTCTGAGAAACAACCTTGGGTAGGCCTGGAAGGAGGGCTCATCAGCTGTGCAAAGATCCTCCGTGCTGGATCTCAGTTCCGGGATCCCACTGAATGCAGTAACAAAAGGCAAATGCATTTCCTGAGTAGGCCACCTTCCCCCACCACCACCCACAGCACTCTCCTTGGGAAGAAACACATCTTTTATGGACCACTTGATTTCTGGCATCCTCACTGAATACTTTTATCTTCTATGTCACAGAAGGTAGAATTACGCCGATCGATTACTCTCACTTTGATCACTTTGTTTTTGAATCAAGTAAATGTGCTGAGAACAAGCACAAAGAATTGCCAGAATTATATCTTGAGTAGAAAGGACAAGTATCCATTGTTCAGGCTATGAGATGAGACCTTTTCAGTAACCGTCTCGAGGGTAAAATTTTACTATGGTCTGTTGCACCTAATAAAATGCGCATTCAATCATACAGAGATCCATAATCTACTTTTCTATCTGTCTAAGTTCCCACATGGCCCGGAGAATGAATCACTTAGCATCTTGAACCAGATCCTGTTTGCTTGGGGTACGATTGACATCCACATCCTAAGGTTTTGATCGAAGCTGGACATTTAAGGAACTTCTGTATTTAGATGATTTTGAAAATAAAGGAAGAACTCTCTGCTAATTCATAAGCACATCTTTTGGCTTCTATCCCATAACCTGTTAGTATATAGCCATGTCTAATTTATATTCTGTTCTTTCTCTCTCTCTCCATGAAATGATATTGTTTTCTAAACATCCTTTCAAAAGGTAAAAATCAGAAGGAATCAATAGGATTATTCCTTGCCATGTTGCATGTGGTTTGAATGAAAATTACCCCCTGCAAGCTCACATACTTGATAACTCGGTCCTCGGTTGGTGGCTCAGTTTGGGGAAGATTATGAAACTTGTAGGATGTAGGGTCTTACTGGAAGAAATCTGTCAAGAAGGGAGAGATTTGGGGGTTTATAGCCTTGCCTTACATCGAGGTCAGTGGTTCCTGTATGCCATTGAGACATAGTCTGTCCGCCCCCTGCTCTTGCTGCCATGCCATCTCTGCCATTGTAGACAACCCACTGAACCCATAAGCCATTTTTTTCTCTTTCACTAAATTCTGAACATGATTAGGGTAACAAAAATCTTCCTTTTGATAGGCGATCATGAGAAGTGAGCAGATTGAAATCTTTTTTTTTTTTTTTTTAATTTTCTTTTTTTTTTTTAATTTATTTATTTTTTTAATTAATTTATTCTTGTTACATTTCTATGGTTATCCCATCCCTTGTATACTCACTTATAGCTGCATACTAGCCCAATGGACATGTCCCATGAAAGCCTTCCCTTACCAGGAAACTGGGACCGAGGGAAGGACATCCTATTGGGACTCTAGATGAGAGAACAATGGGTGAATAGCAATGTAGAAGGATCCAGTGGGTTCTAGAAACCTACAAGTAGAACATTATGATAGGCAGATTTGGGTCATGGGGTCCCGCTCAAACTAAGGCCCTAGCCAAGGACAATACAGGCAGATTGAAATCTTAATACTGTCATTTACTAAGAACTGCCTGTCCGCAGGCCTAAGTGGGGTAAGGGCAGAGCGGGGAGTGTTCATGACACACAAGCCAGAGACTAACAATCTCCTTTCTCTCTTCAGCTCTGTGAACTGAACCCAGGGCCTCCTCCATGGGAAGGATGTACGCTACAACTAAGCTGTCCCTGAACCCCACAGTCACTTCAAAATTACAGTTCTCTCTTATGCTTAAATACTTCCTAACACCTCGTTCAGAACTGGCTTGGAATCAGTTACCAAATAAAGAAGGTTTTCATGAGAAAGGGAAAAGAGGAAGAGGAATATAGCCACTGGTTAGAAATAACTGAAAAGGAGTCACAATGGTTAGCTGACAAACTATTAGGGAGCTATAAAGCGATGACGTCAGCATTACAAAGCTATTAAAGAGTTCTCATTGGTTGTTGACCCCTATCTTACACCTCTAATTGCTGACATATACAGTCTTACTGCCAAGGGGATAATGTATTCATCTTGTTCCTGTAGACAGCTAGCTGCTGTATGATGCTTTATTAATGCCTGATTCAGTTGTCAGAAGTGGGGTATTTTTTTTTTCCTCCTCTCATTTTAAAGACTGTATATAAGTTTGCCAGGGCATTCATAACAATACAAAGAGTAAGTAGCTCAAAGTCCATAACTTTTATTTTCTCACAGCTCTCAAGGCATCGGTCATAAGGCATGGCATAAGCCTCTGAGTCCTGTGCCTTTGCACTACTATTCTAAATAGCAACCAATTTTAGTAGCCACAAATTTGAGTGGCTGGAAAAATGGCAGTGCCATTTCAGGCTCTTAGAACACACATCGCACTTACTTTTGAACCAAGTAGCTTTGAGGGTATTGGGGAAAGTGTTGGTGACACTCATTTGAGCCTCAAAGAGAATGTTGGATAGAAGTTTAAAAAGACAAGTGTTAGCCGGGCGTGGTGGCGCACGCCTGTAATCCAGCACTCGGGAGGCAGAGGCAGGCAGATATCTCTGTGAGTTCAAGGCCAGCCTGGTCTACAAGGTAAGTCCAGGACAGTCAAGGCTACACAGACAAAGTGTGTCTTGAATTAAAAAACAAAAAACAAAACAACAACAACAACAAAACAAAACAAAGCAGACAGTTGTTAGTGGAATCCCGGAGCTCATGAATAAACTGTTGCTGAAGTTGGGGAAAGTAAAGCAAACCTGTGTGAAGGCTTCAGAGAGATGACTGTTGCTATGACAGGCACTGTGGCACTTGTTGCTTAAAAGGAATAAAAGTAGTACACCTAAACATGAAAGTCTAACTGCGGACTGTTAAATACCAACAGTTGCGGGGTGGATATATATTTGTATCCACTTGTTTAATCCAACTTACTTGTTTAATCTTTCCAGGGGCCAAATTAATCAAATCTTTGAAAAATGGCTTCTGGACAGAACTCATATCCAGAGAGCTATCAGGAAAAGATGACCCAGTGTGTAGTACCATGATAAGACAGGGAGAGCATCATGCGAAGTTTCAGACATAAGAGAAGGCCCAGGACCTTAAGGCCATGCCTGGAGCTTCTCCAACTGAGGGATGGAACTGTTCAAATGCTTAAGAATACCACCCAGAGTCGCCCAACAGTCTCCCAGGGAACTCTGGGTAGAAAGGGCTCATCTTAAAGAAGTCTGTAGCTAGGACAATTACCTAACGATAGTTTCTGAATTAATGTACACAAACCCCACAGCCTTTCTGAGAAAATGATTCTGATGGAAGCGTGCTTGAGTTGTACTAAAAGAACCAGAGAGTGTACAGCATATAAAATGTCCTCTGTACTCTCTAAGACTTTTGGATAGAAATAATGCATAAGAATTTTCCTTATGTAAAATGAAAGATCACTGAGAAGAAAAATCAAGAAGCTGGGGACTAGAACTCATTTTAATAATGACATATTCATTTTCTAGGGCTTGTACAATAAAAATCCCACAACTGAATGGTTTAAATGTAACTTTTTGTTTTATTTATTGGTTTGTTTATCTATTTATTTATTTGCAATTCCAGAGGCTTCTTTCTATTCCTTCAGGAACCAAAAGAAACAGTGAGCAACCTCAGAGCAGCAGGACTGATCTCCAATTTAAACAGAAAAAAATGGGGTAACCCAGCATCCTGCTAGAAACTACTGTTTGCTTCCCATCTTCCCTTTTTTAAAATGGTAGTGTCTGTAGCATTCGGGCACATTGGGGGCTCTAAAAAAGTGGACGCTGAAGCTCACAGCTATGCAGACAAGGGGAATGGTTCTCACGGTGCTATCTCCCAGAAACTGCACCTGCGGAGTCTTGCTCTGCACCTAGGTTTGCTTGAAGGAGCAATATCCTGTATTTCAAGTTCATGTTGTAATGACATTAATACTTGAGGCTACTGTGGAAAGAATTATATCATTAATGTTGTTTTTATAAAGTTCTGTTTGTTTCTCAGCTTCTCTCTTACCCTGGCTAATACACAAATAATTGAGACTGTTTTATATTTGTTTGTTATAATAATTGTTATAATAATCTTCACAACACAATAACTGAGCAGTGATTACTCTATTCTTAACCCTTTAAGCTAATTTGGCTTCCTCCCAGCATACATGCCAGAGACACTTGTACTCTGTAGCTTTGTCTGCTCCAGCTCCCCTCCTACTGCCTCTTGGACCTCTCCCATGGCTAAATACCATACTTCTTCTAACACTTCCTCCTCTGGCTGGCAGGAAGTCCATCCCTATTCTTTCCCCTGCTCATTGATTGGCTCTTAGCTGCTTTATTGGCATACTAGAGGACAGTTATGGGGGAAGTGTTTATATAACATGGAGACAGGGGATTCTCAGAACAAAGCTTGCAACCAGATATAGATGAGGGGGGGTATAGAGATCTCACTTGAATTACACAATAACCTTATGCCTACATTATATAGAATAAATGTCTGGAACAAGACATCATGTTGGTTGATAATACTTAACATAGAAACTCTATCAGTAGCTAAAAATATGTACCTGACTATTAATCTTCATAAGAAAGGTGATCCCAAGATGCCACTGGGGTCAGTGACAGCCCTGCACGGTGCTGTATGGGATGATGGTGACATCACAGATGTGTGTGAGCATCTGTAAAGAGTTATTAAAGCTCCACATGGCACCTTGAAACAGTGCTTTACATAAAGTCCCTCAGATGAATGATGTTGAAAAGAAAGACATTTAAATTCAGTCTACTTATTCATCTTTGTAATCCCATTACCAAAATATGTCTCGTGTTCAAATTTTCTCCCACTTAATGAAGCAAAGAAAATTACTTCATCTTCAAGTTTTGGTGCCAGAGTTCTAAGTCAAGACTAATTATTATCTTTGCTACTGTGGCCTTTGACCTTACAGACAGATTTGGGAAAAACAAACGTAGTTGTGGAGTTGTAACATCCTACAGACATCTTTGCTCAACCACTATAAGGTCCCAGTCTCCTTGTGGCTTCCAGAGGCCACTGAGGACATGGGCAGGAAGCAAGATCTGTTTTGCGTCCATACGTACTCAACACTGTATGCTTAAGTATGTACCAACTAGGCCTGACCTTAATTGATTATATTTCCCTACTTTCTATATCTGGATAAGCTGGCAATTAGCTTTGACTAGGGAGACACACCCCTTCCCAGAGAGAATTCCTAGAGTTATGTGAACAGTCACCCTTGGACATGCAAACAAGGAGGCCAGAGTCCACACCCCTGATCATATTAAGTATCAAACCCTCACACCACACATCAGCATTGCCACTACCCTCATGTACAAAGCAAGAGGGGACCGTCCCTGTAGGCCAGAGCCTGTTAAGACTCTTTAAACCACCCAGTACAGAGCTTTCCCAGTGTAGCTCCTCTTCTTTGGCCACTCCTTCTCACAGAGACTCCAGTTAAAAGCCTTAGACCACACTCCACTCTGACTTCTACCTCCTAACCATCCCTGGTCCTTACACACACACAGGTCTGTGCTTTTTGTTTCATGTGGTCTGTAACTATAAACTTAAGGCAAGGTTTGATTTATGATTTTTTTTTAAAACCTGGGAAATATTTCAGACACCGTACTCTGTGTTGTCCTAAACCACTACGTCCCCTTCATGCATGCCTGTAAGGGGGCTAGGGGATACAGTTAACATGAGATTACCATGCAAGTCACTTCTGATATGAAGACTACACAGCTCAGGAGTATTATTCCTAGTGCTACACGGCCATCACCAACATCCATTTCCAGAACTGGTTTTTTTTTTTTTTTTTTTGAAGGGGGGAAAGAGTTTATTCGACTTACACTTCCACAACACTGATCATCACTGAAGGAAGTCAGGACAAGAACTTAAACAGGGCAGGATCCTGGAGGCAGGAGCTGATGGACAGGCCATGGAGAGGGTGCTGCTTACTGGCTTGCTCACATAGCTTTGCTAAGCCAGCTTTGTCCAGAACTGTTTTTATCTTGATAAACTTTGTATATATGTGTATATAGGGATATATGTGTGTTATATATAATTATATATATATTATATATATATGAACATATAAACTTTCATTGATTTGGGAAAATGTGAAAGCCTATGTTAACATATTTTCTTTAAAATACTTTTTTACATTTCTGTGGCATCCATAATATAGCTCCAATTTGTTTCTGATTTTAGCAGTTTGAATCTTCCCTCTTCTGCTCCCAGTCTCTATTTTCTTGAATTTTTTTTTTTTTTAATGAACTAACTTTTGGTTTCATTGATTTTTCTGTTCCATTTTTGGTTTTTCTTTGCTCTAATCTTTCTTTTTGAAGATACAATTACTTGGGCATAGAGTGAGAGATTAGCAGTTAAGAGCATTGGCTCCTCTTTAAGAGGACCCAAGTTCTGGTCCCAGTGCTCACCTTGCAGTTCACAACCATCCGTAACTCCAGTCCCAAGGGATTCAATGCCCTATTTTGGCCTCCTCGGGCACCAGACACACACATGATACAGGAACATATATGCAGACAAAATGCCCTTATGTGTGAAATAAAGTTTAAAAAAAATACATGATCGATTGATTGGTTGATTTATATATACATGCACATGGATGGGCATGAAGCAACTACTTGAATATGTCACAGGGTGCACGTGGAGGTCGAAAGACAACGGTTTGAAGTCAGGTGGCCTTCCGCTATGTCTATGTCAGGGATCAAACGCTGGGTATCAGGCTACGTGGTGAGTGTCTTTGCCCCCTGAGCCATCTGCCTAGCCCCCATAATCACGGCTATTTCCTTCATTACTGTGACCTTAGGTTTATATAATTTTTCTTTTTACTTAATTTGCAAGGGGTTTGGTTTTTTGTTGTTCTTTTTGTTTGTTTGTTTGTTTGTTTGTTGAAACAGGGTTTCTCTGTGTAGCCCTGACTGTCCTGGAACTCACTTTGTAGACCAGGCTGGCCTCGAGCTCACAGAGACCCACCTGCCTCTCCCTCCAAAGTGCTAGGATTCAAAGTGTGCACTGCCATGCACATCAAAAGTATGTTACTGATTTAAAATGATTCTTGTCCTTTCATGTAAGCATTTGCAGCTACACAATTCCCCTTTAATACTGTTTAGCCTCATCCATAAATGTTGGTGGGTGCTTGCATTTATTCTTTTCTAAGCGTTTTCAAATTTCCAGTGATCCACTGATTTTTTTTTTCCTTTGTAATTTTTTAGGCAAACTGCAAATTTCCTAGTTTTCCTTCTGTTGCTGATTTCTGCATCTAGTTTTGATCAATAAGGATAGTTTCTGTGACATCTTTTAATATTACTGAGATAATTTGTAGCCTAGCATGTGTTTTTTCCTAATATATGTCTAATATCCATGAGAGAGACATGTGTTCTGTTGACATTAGGTGGCATTCATTCTGATTGTTACACAGAGTTAACGATGTATTTATTTACCTATTCCGACAACCTCTTTTTTGGAGAGTTTATTCCATTTTTATTTTAAATAATTATGAGTATGCCTTGACTTCACTGTGGTTACATCCCCTCACGCCCATTCATAAGAAAGTGAAATTCACGTAAGTACACAACTATCAAACGTCATATGCCTCACCTGCTGAATTTGGGGGTTTAGGAGATAATATCCTGAGAGTTGACCCGATCACAGGGCTGACTGGGAATTTTGAGTTAGTCCATGGTCACAGAGTGCTGCATTTAACGCACTGAAGTTAGGACAAGGTTGAATTCTCACTAGTTTGACTTTGTGTAACAGGTAAAACACTTTACATGTCTACTAGCTTTATACCAACCTCTTTCTGTTGCTGTTGTTTCGAAACAAGACTCTATGCATTCTCTGCCCCCCACTTTGAGAAGTCCCTACAATACATTTTGGTCATGTTCACAGCCTTTCCCAACTCCTTCTCCCAGATCTACCCCCTTTTCTCTCTCCACCCCAGGTTGTGTCCTGCTGCTGCTGTTGTTGTTGTTGTTGTTGTTGTTTATAAAGCCCACCCTGGTGCTGTCCATGACTCCTGAATGTGTGGCCTTCCCTGCGACTCTTAAAATATGTAGGAAACTATGAACTGCAACCCAGAGTTACAATAATTAAGGCATTTATGACTGCTCATGTGTTTACTTTCGCTGGATTTTTAAATTCCCTCATAAAATTTCAAGTTGTGGCCTAATATCCTTTATGTTGATCTATTAGAATCCTTTCTGTGGCGGGGAAGTTTGAAATCACTGCTTTTTTCCTTTACCTTTCCTTTCCCAATGAGACCCCGATTTAGGAAACCTCACAGGTCCTTCAGAACGTTGCTCTCTCTTTCTTCCTGACCCTGGTCTGTGTCCAGTCTTTGAGGTCACTGTTTTTTGCCTCCTGCCTTTGAATTCCTCCAGGGAACCTTTCATGAAAGTGTATTTTTGATTGCAGAATTTCCTTTTTCATCCCTTGAAGGTTTTATGTCTTTAACGATATTCCTATTTTGTTCATATTGCATTTCATTTTCTATACCTTTTACACCTGTTCCTTTAGTTCTTTGCTCTTTAATAAAACTGAAATCTCTTCCTACTAAAACTATCATTGGATTTCATATAGGAATAGTTTCTAGTGGTTTTTGTTTTGTTTTGTTTTGTGTTTTTCTTTAAATCAGGCATCTTATTTCTGTTTCCTGTGTGTTGTTTTTTCAGTATGGCTTGCGATTTTTCTTATCTTTCTTATTGTTGAAATCTAGGTATCTGCATCCAACATTGTGGTATCTATATGTTAAGGTTTAAATGTGAGTGCCCCTCATAGGCGCATGTGTTTGAATACGTATGTGACCCCAGATGGCGGAGTTCTTCAAGGTGGATTATAGTATATGGTAGTATATATGCCCTAGCTGATGGAAGTGACTCCCGGGTGGGCCTTTGAAGGTTATATAGCTCAGTCCTGTTTCTGACCTAATCTCTACTTCTTAATGTTCCACCACTTTGTGCCCGGCCACTTCATGCCCCCACCAACAATGATGGAGCCAAGCGTGTTGCCATCCCTTACCCACCATTACCAACCACGGTCTCCTAAACCCTCTTCCCTTACAATGCCGCTGCCAGGCAACTTTGCCACAAAGACAAGGAAAGTAACTAATACGCTATGTGATCTCTCTTCCACTCTCCTGGGGTTTGCACGGTGCTCTGGTTGTTGGTCTGTTTCTTCTGTTGTTTTCTGGTTTTCTGCTGATACTTTAGAAACATCTCCTCAGCATATGACGAGACATTCTAACTTCATCTGTATATGCAGCTGCTTTAGAGTGGGGGTACATGGGGGGGGGTACAAATGTTGCAACAGTATTTGCAGTTGCCTCTGCCTGATCCTAGATACCAATCAGAGACCAGAGCATAAATTGCCAATCTTTAGAGGACAGAATCCCCCTTGCATGCATTTTGGCTCCCTCAAGCAATGTGTAGCTGCCCCAGGAGCAAGTGCACAGGTGACTACCCTGTACTAAGAGTGGGGCATGGGTGGTTGACGTTGTGCTAAGAATTCAAATTGCTTGGGTGTTAGGCAACGTGCTGTCCAAGTCTTCCTCAAGAGGTTTCAAGCCATCAGTCAACTCCTGAGGTCCAAAAATAGGTATGCCAGACAGATTTGACCAGCGAGATTGTTTTCTAAGTAGAGAAAGACACGCTTTACAGATGTTTGTTACTCTGCTGTCTTTTCAGAACTGTTTCTTGCTGGCTTTTCACGTGATTTCTCAGATACTAAGTATTCTGAATGTGGAGTCCTTTTCATGGACCCTTGTCTGTTATGTCTCACAAAGCTGTAACCGCTGCATTGGCTCTGCGAAATAGGGCAGCAGGCTCCTTCTTTAACTGCAGCCATTTGTCACTGTGTATGGCCTGAATAACGCCACGATGGCATCTGTGAAGGGTGACTACTTGTGCATCTCTGACTCCAAGGTTTGTGACCTGCATAATACAGTCTGTGTTGTGGGCAGTCTTACATCAGGGTGTCTGGTTCTTAGCATCCTTTCTTTGTTCAAAGTTAGTTGAGTATTGAATCATTTACAACCAGCCATTTACTCTCTGGCCCCTTCTGGGCATCCCTGGGTATACATGAATTGTCATTGACTCAACTTTCCAAGAAAAAGATTAAAAAACAGAATACCCAAGATCTGCAAGTTTCCAGGATTCAGCATGTGTGAGCGTGTGTACATGCACGTGTACACACACACACACACACACACACATACACACGGGGGGGGGGGAATGAGAATTAACCTTTCACTCCCATTCCTACTCTTTTGATTTGTGGACTGGGGATTACTGTACAGTCTCTGGAGAGAGAGTGCATTTGACATCTACAAATTCAACTGTTACTTTCTTCATCCCATTCTTGATTAATTTTTCTTCCCTATTGTGTTAGCTACTTATAGTGTTGCTGAGACAAAATTCCTGATAATAACAGCTTAAGATAGGAGAGTTTATATTGGCTTATGGTTCCAGGAGATACGTTCCATCGTAGCAGGGAAGCTACAGAAGCAGGAGCAAGGGGTGGCTGATCACATTGCAACCAGAGTCAGGAAGCAAAGAGCAATGAATGCTAGTACTTAAATGTCTTTCTCCTTTTCATTCAGCTCTTGGCTCCAGAAAATGAAATGGCGCTGCCAACATTTAGAGTGTTCTTCCCCACCTCGATGAACACAGTCTAGATAATCCCTCCCAAGCATGCCTTGAGACTCACTCCCATGGTGATTCTAGATCCCATCAAGGTAGCAATCAAGATTAATATCAGGTCTACCAGCAAACCCTAGCATAAAGTATTGCTAGGACCTTTTCATTTGTCTCTTTAACAAACCAGTTCTATGTGCCTGAACTTTCAACCATTAAATGAAAGAAATGAACAGATTGGATGCAATATACATAATAGAAGGAAGTACTATGGGGGAAAGATCTCACAACTAATTACTCTCAATATCTTTGTAAATATTGTTTTTAACATTGTCCATTCATGCCTTATGATGAGAGGTGGGGCTGTTAGTTGAAAGATCATTTTGACCCTAAATATTAGGAATGTTCCTCTCGGAGAAGCATATATGACAAAAAGATTGTAAGGGAACAGAAGCAAAGAAGGGCCGAGCCAAGACTCAGGCAGAGGAAACAAAAAGACTATCTTATGGGGTTGGTAACCTGACCTGAATCCTAAGGATGTGAAGCTGGTCAGGTGATAGATAGCAGGGTAAAAGGTCAAACTAACGACATTCTGGGCCCAGGGAGTAACTGAACTAAAACAGATGAGCATGGCATAATGAGGGAGAGAGCTGCAAATAGATTGAATTCACTAAGACATGAAGTGAAAAAAAAAAAAAACTAGTGGCTGTTCTGCCAGGGAGGTAGGTAAGCCAGGATTCTGACATTGAAACTATGGCATTGGGGTTTGTTCTTTAGAACAGTACAGTGCAAACTCACTTGAGGATAAATTCATTGTTATGGTTTGGGTTGGGTTTTTTTTTCTATGTTTCCAGATAGATTTATAAGTTTTTAAATTTTTTTAAATCTTAAGTAATATCTCTGAATTCATGAGTTTAATGTGCCATCTATTCGACGGCTTGTAAGGATGACCATTAAAATAAATAAAAGATAAGCATTAAGTGTTCTTCTGTGAACTACTTAAAGTGATAAAACATCACTCTGCTTTGGTGATATTCATTTCAATCACAAAGAAATATTGAAGAGCTTTGAACATTGGTGCAGTGTGAGTGTACCTGCTTTCCAGAGAACAGTGGAGCCCTCATGGGGAACAAGAACTGCAGGAAAGTAAGATGCCCATCAAGCAGAAGCATTAGGAAGCTCATGTTACCAGGCAAGGCAGGACAAGGACAACATGGGTAGATGTTAGCTAGTTCACACTCTTGCCACAGTCCGGAGATTAGTATAGCTCTTAGGATTCAGCTGTCAACTGATAAAATCATTGCCCTAAAAAAAAAAAGTCTATCCTGTAATGAAGGCAATGGTGTACAATAAGCAAAAAGAAAAAAAGAGTTCATTATCTTAAGTAAATAAAATAAGAAAATTAAAGAGTGACAGAAAGAGTTGGGAAACCAGAGCTAAGGTGTGAGCACAGATAAAGGTTAGAAGTGATGATTTCCTGAATTAGAATTAGAATAAACCTCTGTGAGGAAAAGATAGTGAGACGTCAGTACTGAGCAGGAATCAGTTATGGATAAAAAGAAAGGACGAAGCCGTTAGATTTCAGAGATGTTTTAAAAAATAAAATCCAATGGACAGAAATATTGAGTAGGTAACACAGGAAGAACCAAGGACCTTTATGAGGTCTTCAGACCCCATTGACCAGCATGACTGGGGTCTCTTTCAGGTTCCATATAGACTGGCCTCAATTTCATTCTGATTGCCATTAATTAACCACATATCTGTTAGGTGTTTGAATATGATAGCTCTCCATTTTGAGAAAATGTACTGCCCATCACTCTTTGGTTCAATGCCAAAACCCTCATCTCCATATTTTTCTCTCAGCTGGAACAATGGCCCATTCAGTTGTCAAGTGCACCCTAACATTGCCCACTTAATCTGTGCTTTTAAAAACCACAAACAAAGCTTTGGAATTGGTGAATTTATGTGAAAACTTGTGGCCAAAACTCTGCTGATTTTATTCCAGATGAATTAATAAAAACCCTAAGGGTTTGCTTAATGCAGTTTTATGCTAAATATATTTAATTTTATATTAAAGTGATGGCTTCTTTTAGCAGTGTTGGAGACTGCGTACAGGAAGCATTTAATTATAAATGCCATAATTTGCTCAGCTGATGTCTCTCTTTCATCTATACACCATAGATAATTATCCCTAAATAAATGCAACCATGAAAATAATATTTAAAACACAAAAAAACAAAAAGTGTACATGTTTGATGCAACCAAACTAACTGCCCTCGTGGCGAATTAAGTATTTCTTAAATTCAAGTTGCTAGGGTATCACCCACTGAGTTAGGAACGCTTCCTGGTTAAGAAGTGGAGATTTATTTTTATAAGCAACCTGGGGGTTTTGTTTCTAGTAGAAAGCTGATTTTTAATATACTGTTAAAACTACTCATTTGTGTATTTTTTAACACTTTCCACAAAGCCATTATAGAACACAGCACAACCAACAGATCTTGGTTTTTACATATGATGAATTAGTTAGAAGTATAAACTTCATTCTGTTCCCTTTGCTCGATTTTATTCCGGTGACAGAGCTCATTGTCTCAAATGGGTCCTGTGATGGAATCAATAAGAAACTGGAGAATATTGTACCTTCAGCCTTCCTTAGATTATTGAAGATTGCATTTAAAGTATTTTCTTCCACTTATGGCAATGACAGCATAAAATTGCAATGTAATTTTTCTTTAAATTTAGAATAAAAACTAGATTGTATTTATTATTACGTATCTCTTTACATCATTACCAAAATCTGGACCGTTTTGTGACTACTGTCCCTGCCTCTAACTCTTCGAGATTCTGAGGCAGGCAGTGAATACCCACCAGGCCCATGAACCACAGGGGGAAATTCTGTGTAATGAACATGACGGATGAGGACAAAGTGACACGGTCACAGCAACAAAATCAATTGCTTTAAGCGCTAGTATAACTGCAAAGATGTCTGGTTTGATTTCCAGTCCGCCAAGACTCGCACTTCCACTTAAAATAAAGTAGACAGGGCCTGCCCGGAGATGAGTAAGTGCCTAACGACATGGGGCTTCCTGACCCTCCAGTGCAAATGCAAAACACTTACCCCTGGGTTCTAGAAGTGACAAGAGTGAGTGAGCCACATTGGATACTGAGGCTGAGCTCTGTAAAGATGGAGCAGTAACCTTAAAATATGTATTTCTCAGTTCACTTCTGCAAGTAACAGAATTTTTATCTTTAATTTGTTCTTTGAGAAATCCTTACATATATATTATACACAAACATATATATATATACATGTATGTAGGTATACATATATATATATACATATATATGTGGTTATACATACCCTTCATTTCTCCTCTTCATCTCCTTTTGGGTCTTCCCTACAGCACCCCCTTCAAACTTCATCTCCTCTCTTTTTATTTTTTTTGTAATAACTCATGAGTTAAATAATTGGCGACACTTACATACATAGCTCCTAAGCCAACCCCTGGAGCATGACAACCTACCACTGTTCCCATCCTCAGAGAAGAACAATTATGAGTTATCAGCTGTCTGTGGCTCTTCAGTTAAGGGTGAGCTGACTTGATCTGGTACAGGCTTTTGCAGGTGGTCCTGGGCACCGTGAGTCCCTGAATTCAGTAGCCATGTCCAGAAGATAGCATGTCAAATGACCCCCTCATCCTCATCCC
>OU015756.1:55412247-55432342 GCA_907169655.1 Acomys percivali
CCTGTTAAATACGGAAGAATATTAAGAAATTCATCCTCTGCACACTGAAGTTTTCCCATCAATGTCCTGTTAGTGTTTGACATTTTTTTTTAATGTGTAAATTTCATTCACTAGCAACTTAAAGGATAAAAATTACATAATCAATACATTTGGGCATTTATATAAGCTTACCATCCAGTCACAAACAAAGTGCCCATAGCAACCTTGAAAGAAAAACCTTAAACATCAAAAATATTTGACTTAGTTGGTGGTAGCCACCAAATCTTAGAGCAAACATTAATTCTTAAATAGAAAATCTAGAACTGTTCTGGAATTTAGCTAGGATGTCTTTTCCAGTTCTTCACTCTCTTTCCCATGGCACACTGCAGTACAGTGATGCGGGTGGCATGAGCATCCCTACTCCATTTCACGTTTAAACATGTGACTTAGTTTAAGTAGGGATGACTGTGCCAGTTCCTACAGCTGAGATGTGAATTTGCATGGTGCAGTTCCATTCTGGGAAGGCAGACCATACAGCTTTTAAAACAACCGTCTATACACTCATGAGAGAGTGATTTAAAATGGGTAATGAGTGATTTTTAGATTTTAAAATTACTTTTATTTATTCTTGCTTGTGGGGTAAGGTGGGTGTGGCCAGTCTGCAGGACGAAGAGTCGGTTTTCTCTTTCCTTTCTGTGGATCCCAGCGACAGAGCTTGTGTCAGCAGGCTTGGCATCCAGTGCTGTTGCTATTCACCGAGCCATCTCATGGGCCCCTAAAAATGTTTTTGCTTCATGAAGACAATCTGAAAGACTTTGCCTGTCTCTGGCCTGCTCTTTGGGAACTTTAGGGAGCATTGCCTATAGCCATGTGCATTCTTTAGCACAGCTCCCCAACAAACCAGGAAAATCACATTGATCTGTTGCTACCATTAGTCCTTCAAGCACCGCTTAAGTGTGGCTGGCATCCCCAACAATACTGTTTTGTTGTTGTCGTTGTTTTTGTTTTTTAATAAAAGACCAGTTTGGGGTCAAATGTTATGCTTGACTATGTCTTCTTAGTGTCCTTTAATGAGAAACTGTTCTCTCTTCCTTGGTTTCATGGAATTCACAGTTTCAAAGGTTACATGTGATGGGGTTGGAGAATGACCTACAAATTGGATTTATCAATATTTCTGTTTGATTAGACAGGTTTATTCACCTTTGCCGGGAAACTATAGAAATGATCTTGCATTTCTTGCCTTGCACCCTAGAGGATGAGAATGTAGTTTTGCTGTGTTCTATTATTGATGATAACAGTATTGGTCATTTGATCAATGCAGGGCCATCTCCAAGATTTCCTATCATCAAATTACTCTTCGTCTTTACAATAAAGACATACTCTGTAAGGAGGCAATTTGGAATTGTTCCCCACTCCTATTGAGACTTTCAAATATATTTTTTTAAATGAGCTCATGTTTTTCCATTGTATTCAATTTAATAGGCTACCATCCAATACCATGATTACTTAATGTTTTTTTTTCTAAAAATTAACTTCAGCTTAACCAGTGTGAAGAAGCCATCTGAGTGGGGTTGCTGTCCTGTTAACATGCCTTATCAATTTCTGAGCAGTCTCTTCCTTTAAGGCACAGGGTCTTCCAGACTCACCTTGCATCGTTCCTGTCCCTCCTCTACTGTCAGTCACTTTTCAACAGATTCCTATATAGTAAAAAAAAAAAATACATTTAAAAATCAAAATCTGGACTTTACATCAATTTATCCCAATAGGTATATAAGATGATGTCGCTAAACAAATAGTATTCAAATATGTACTTACATCTGTCTGCTTGTCTTTCTTTTTATCTTAAAAACAGGGTTATTTTTCATTCCAATACATCACACTTCTAGATTATTCTCTATATTTGGAAATCTCCCCCTTGAGCAAAGAGAAATCTAGCTCCCATTACTCTCCATGCAATTATTTATTTACTCAATCCTTGTGAAAGTAACCAATCTTCAACGCCCACTACCTTATCCCAGACTGGAACTTTTCTCACTCTAATAAAATCTGACCCTCCATGGCTGTTTACTCCTCTGTGTAAGAGCTGCTTACCTCTGATGAGGCGAGTCACTCCACAACAAGAAATTTCCACCTGTGAAAAGCTTCCTTTTCCTGGTGGGACTTTAATACTTCATGATTACTGCCTTTACTCTCCTTGGCTTGACACCATTGGCTTGACCAAGCTTCTGCTGGGATATCTGCCTTGTTCTGCCATTACAGACCCCTGCCAGCCCACCCCCCTCTTCAGGAGTTCCCTTACCCTCCTGCTTCCTGACTCGTTAGCTCAGGTCTCTCTCGTGAGCCATACTAAGTTCCCTCTGAAAATGGGCACCGGTATTTCTGTGTTTGGGCTCAGCGGTGCCCCTCCCGACTTAGGTGCAGATGCTGTCTCCCTGTTCCTGGGCAAATGACTTGTTTACTCATGGAGTGAAAGAGGGAGAACAGCCAGATGTCTCACACCTGAGCTCTCATACTTAAAATTCATGCACTTCTCCCAGTGCTTTGATGATTGTCTCAATTCTTTCCCTTAATTGTGAAATGTTGGGTTTTAGCTTCAAATTCTTTGGGGCTATGAGTCTCTCGATCTGTTTAGCTGTTAACATTCATTTTCCTCTTATTTTTCTTGCAGTGTGTTGAGGTGGGGTTGCCTTAATTCCATGTTAGAGGACTGGTTGTTTAGACTGACAGGGGGCGGGGGAAGATGCCAGTAAAGGACCATGAATGGACTACAGTAGCTTCCTTGTCATCATGGGGAAGGATTAAGAGACATAGTTACTTCTCTGCTTAATTCAGGACACTTCCTGCTGCAGCCTCCACACTTGCTCGCACCCTGCTTTCCAGAACACTCCTTTTCACCTTTGAACACACGACTTTTCTATTACATCAAGGTCTCCTTTTGCTGGGCATCTGCCTTTGTAGCCCCATCATATGAAATGCTTTTCTCTTGGACCATCTCCTTCAGTTTGAACGTTTACCTTTAATTTGGATTCCACTTTTTAGAATAACTGTACCTTATTTTCATTTTAAATATGTGTATGTCCCTATAGGTCTTTATGTACACCACATGTGTGTGGGTGCCTACAGAAACCAGTATAAAGTAGCGCAACCCTTGGAACAGGAGTTTCTAAGTGGAGTTACAGGTGTTTCTAAGTGGCCTGATGTGGGTGCTTGAATCTGAACCCCAGTTCTCTGCAAAAGCAGTGAGTGCTCATAACCTCCGAGCCCCTCTCCACCCTCATGGGTTCTACTTTTAAAAACTTTCTTTAGAATCAATATCTATTGCATGTCCTGAGATTCTCAAAGACTCTGTCTACTTCCTGTTGCTGGTTTATGTTTTAAGTTTTCCTGGCCTGAGATTCTATTACTTAGCATCCTCTAAGGCATGCAGTGTTCTTCCTTTGAGCTGTATGATGGCAGTCTCTGGATACTAAGAGTCAGAGGCTCTATTCAATGGTTCCTTTTCTCCACCTCTACAGATGCCCAGCTTCTGACCACTTCTGGCCCCTGTGGCGATGTCATTTGTCTACGGCCATCCACTTTAGTGCCATAAAACTTCTTGAACCTAGGTTTTTAGACATCACCAATAAGGTCATTTTGGGTTTTTTTCCCCATTACTGTTCTCATTTTGTCTGTTACTGTCTTTACTACTTTTCTCTTTAATCTCATACACATTCTTCTCCCTACTAAACTGTGAACCATTACATCTTTCTGCCCTGTCTCACCACCATAATCTGGATAAGCACAATTAGCAGTATTCGTGCCATAGCCTGAGGGCTATGCTATCTTGAAATTTCCTCTGCTAAAGAAATTAGTTCAGAGACTGGGGAGATGGCTCAATGGGTAAGTATGCTTGCTGTGCAAGCCTGAGGACATGAGTTTGGATCCCAGCAACCGCATAAGAAGCCAAGCGAGGTCATGTGCATGCTTATAACATCAGGGCTGTGGATGGTGGAGTTGAGAGAGTTGCTGGGCCTTGCTGGCTACCAGCCTATCTCTAGGTTATGTGAGAGGCTCTGCCTCAAAGGAATAAGTGGAACACATCAAAGCAGGGTGCCTGGCATCCTTCTTTGTCTTCACAGTTACATGAGGAATGCACGCCTGCACACATAGACCACACATCCATATACCATGAACACATACAGACAAGCTCACACACGATAAAAAGAAAAAAAAAAAACACAAATTAGTCCATTATTTTTTAATTTAGCTTTACTTGAATTTTCAGATCACAGGCTGAATGCTGCCAAATTCTTTAACAAAACATGGTATGAACGGCCTCCAGGCAGTTCCCAAGAAAATCTTGCTCCCCTCACGAGCTGCACATCTAGGGTTTCCATTTCCCTCTGTATTCTGATCATCCAGATTACACCCATTACAGGACTCCATTAAGCTCTGCATAGAACATTCTAGGGTTTCTCCACTCCTTACGCTCCTCCACTCCTCACACAAACCGCTTCCAAAGGCCCAAGTTTTATCAAAGCAACAGCCCCACTTCTCAGGGTCCGTTTTCTGTGTTACTTGCTTTTCTTGTAGCTGTGACCAAATAACCTGACAAGTTAATGAAGGAAAAAGCTTATTCTGGTTGACAGTCTGAGAAGGCGTTGTGGCGCTGGGTGGAAGTTGAGGGTGAGATGGAGGGTCACATCCCATCCACAGTCAGGAAGCAGCGAGGGATGAAGGCTGGTACACTGCTTTCTCCATCACATTCAGTCTGAGAGCCGAGCCCCATGGACCAAAGCTGCCCACACCCACCTCATTCAAATACTCTTACAGACATGCCTAGAGGTCTGTTTTCCTTCCTAATTCTAAACATGATGACATTGGTGATCGAGATTGACAGTCACGTTATCCAGTGCAGTCTAGCTTTATTCCGTTGCTATAAATATCATGGCCAAAAACAATTTAGGGGGAAGAATGGGTTAGTTTCAGCTTACAAATTGAAGACCACCACTGGAGAAAATCAAGTCAGGAAATCAAAGAGGAACTTGAGACATCAGATATGAAGGAATTCTGCTTGGTGGTTCACTCTAAGGCTCACGCTTAGCTAGCTTTCTTTTACGGGACAGCCTGCGCAGGGCATGGTACCGCCCACAGTGGACTGGGCCATCCCACAGTAGTTAACCATCAAGACAGTCCCCGACAGACATTCCAACAGGCCAATCTAATCTGAGAAATCCTCAATTGAGACTCATCAGTTGACTCTAGTCTTGGGTCACCTGGCAGTTAAAGCTAATTACGAGTGGATATTATAATGGACTTTGAGATAATTGTTTTTATTTTTTTAAAAAATAGCTATGCTATTGTCATGTTCTTGCCATTAAAATGCCAGGGAATCTTTAAAGAATATTAATTAGACACAGGATCCCCCTGGAGTTTTTATTCCTGTGCCTCTAGATTTACTCTTGGCCCTGCTACAGGCTCTCTGTGGGAGCCCCTCTTATCCCACCTCCATTCCCTGGGGACTCCTCCTCTTGCTGTAGAGCCAGAAACCCCTAGCTATTTCCCACTGCCCTTCTCAGCCTTCACTTTCAATCCCTCTCCATTATTTCATGTCACCCACCAACCTGCAGAAATACCTTCTACCACTGGAGAGTGGCCATACTGGGCTCGAGTACAGATAGACTATTTTCACTGTCCTTTCTGTCCTGCGTGTTCCAGTCTCCTTAAAGATTACCCTCAGTCCTGCAGTAGCCCGCTTCCAAGTGCCATCTTACCCCAGGGACTCTGCCTCCTAATATAGATCTGGTCTCCCTAGGTCTTCTCTGCATGTCCCTCAGCCTTTCCCCCTAGCCCATCTCCATCCCTTTGTGTTACCCACTGAGCCACAGAAACACTCTCTACCAGGGACCCTACAGTCATTACATTTGTTACAGATCCAGAGTGGGCGTCAGTAGCCAAGAAAATGAACACCAACCCTACAAGGATGACACTAGATAGCGACACTAAGGAGTGCCTCAAACATAACTCCAGATCCCTAGATCCCAGCACAAAAACAAAAAACATGGACAGCCGAGACTGCCCTCCAGAAGCCCGCAACCCTACTGCAATAGGTCCTGAAAAAAAATGCAAACTAGCTGAAGCACAAGGCAAGGACTCCATCATAGCAGTTGTGAATATGCTCAAAGACCGTAAAGAATATGAATAAATGATAAATAGTCTAGTAAAGACTGTGGACATACAAATAGCTGAAGTAGCAAAAACCTTCAAGGCATGAAAGTGAGAACAGAATCACTGAAGGAAGCCTATCCTCAAATAAAACAGTAAATGGGAAACTCGGGATGTCAAAAAGTGTGTTAGGTTACGTCAGCCCTCTCATTCATTTCTTACTGTGTGCAGTCCACACTTTCTCTGCCTCTCTGCTACAGCCAGAGCAGCCTTTTGATTTTCACTGGTAACGCTTCCAAGCTTTCCCTCCCTTCTTCCCTCTACCTGCAGTAGCCATCCCCAAAGCTATGAGGGACCAGTTCTTCCTCAATGAGGCCTATCTCATTTCCTTGTTATCTTAGCTCCATAACCTCATCCAAAATAAGACAGCTCCTTACTTGCCTGAAGTTGTGACTTTTTCTGAAATGTAATAGCCAGGGAGATGGATGTTGCCTTTGTTCCTGAAGAAATTGTGCCACTGAATGCACAGAAAGAGTTTTATACATATTTGTGAGATGACTCAATCATTCCTTTTTTTTTTTTTTTTTTTTGAGTATCAATATTAGCACTAGAGGCTCTAAAACTAGACTTTTTTCCCTGAAGGAAAAGTCTGTAACCTAATAGACAAAACTTTGATCTATAATAATAGTCATTTTTTTCCATAATTGTTTTTATTATAACATGACTTTTTAAAAATTTACTGTTATTCAGGTATTTTTGGTAGGTGATGAAAATCAGGAGAAAAAGTAGAAAAGAGATTGAACTACTCACTGCTAGATATGAACTTTGGCATTTCTTTGAAGTGCTAATGATTATCAGATTGGATTCACACATATTTACTTCTGTACCTTGGCACGAAATATTCACTTTCTCAAAAGAGAAGTATGAAATTAAATAAGACAAGTAATGAAAACATATGCTTTGCCTAAGGTTCATCTAAAGAAATAGTAACACAATGCAAAAATATGTCTAATGTGTACTTACAAAGGTGTTTAAATAAAAATAAAATCTTAATTTTATACAGTTATTATGTCAAAAAAATTTTGCTGTTATATACAAAGCCATCAATTAATATTTTACTTCCTTGTAAAACATGGAACCCTTTATATTAAAATATGTTTATTGTAGGATGTAAACATATTTTTCTCTTGTAGATGGGTGGTAAAAGGTAGAAGGTGGAGAATTTGGGAGGCTGATGAGGCAGAGCTCTTATGAACGGGTTAGTGCCCCTATAAAAGGCTCCTAAGAACCCTTTGCGCCCATTATAAGGTAAGGACACCGTTAGATGGTGATGCCAAGGAGCTAGGAAGTGGGGGCCCTCATCAGACAGTCTTCTGCTGCCTTCATTTGACTTGTCAGTCTCTAAAATTGTGATCGACAGTCCTTTGCCACTTTTAAGCTGTTATGTTTCTAGTCCTTCTGTCAATGGACTAAGACCCATTGCTTCGGCCAGTGGTCATAACACTTTCAGATGTATGCTGTTGGGTTCATGATCTCCCAGATGCGAAAACAAAGGCACTGCAAGATGTTTTTTTTTAAAGGAATATATTAATTCTTGAAAACCTGAAATATAGTGTGTTGTAAACACATCAAGTCACCTCAAATTCAGTGGCTTAAACTAATAGGCATCCTCTTAACTCGTGAATCTGGGTGTTCCCTGCCACTTTGGGCCACCTCAGCTCATCCTGGCAGCACTCACTGTTATTCCACGTTCGCTTGTCATATAGGCCCGAGGTTGCCCTGAGTACCCAGGGTCAGGCACCAGACAGCCAGACATCGGCCTACTCAGCCGAACTGATTCAGACTAACCAATCTAAACTGATATATTGCTGTTTTACTTGTTCCTCCCCATAGAAGCCAGAAAAAGACACTTGCTCACAATCTCTCACTATTTCCTCTGAGCTTTGTCTGGCCTCATGTAACTTCCTGCAGCCCCATAGAGTGAGGTATGTCCCTCTTCTTGGTTCTTTGAGTATAACAGTCTCTCCAGTGACAATCATTTCCTGATATATTGACTCCAGCATCCCTTTTAAAAAAATACCGCATTTTAAAATAGGATATGTACCTTCATCATCTAGTAGGTCAGCCTGGCTTACATGGTGACATGACTCCAAGAGCAGCTGGTTAAATGCAGAAGCACTTCTCAGACCGCCCACATCCCACATTGTGGTTGCTGCTGCCCCATTCACTAATGCAAGGCTCTTGGTTCCAGTGGCAGTCAGTGTCCAGGACTGGAAGCAGGGAGGGGTGTGACTGTAGGGAGGGGTGTGGCTAAAGAGGGGGTGTGGCCATGGGGAGGGGTGTGGCTATAGGGAAAGGTGGGACCACAGGAGCCCTGAGCAGATGAGTCTACCAAACAAACATTTCATGTTTCAAATCAACTTCTCCTTTTCTTTGATTTGAGTAACCTTTAAATTTTGACCCCTGAAATAAGAACCAATCTACCACTTTCAGCAAACATGTTTTCAACTGTCATGATACTAAGGGCTGTTATTCAAAGGCTACACTTACAAGCCAAGCACCAAATTCCCCTTCATTTAAGGAAAAGTCTGCTTGTGGCCAGAGAGATTGGTCCATACGAATCACTTGAGATTGTAATTATAGTCATTTTAGTTCAAACACAGATGTGATGGTAACCTTAAACTATCACTCACGGAATCCTTTAAACTTTAAATAGTGTCCCTAAAATTCTCATTATTCTAGAGAACTAACATGCAGAAAACCTTCCGACTAATATTTAAAGACCTTTTTCTGATAATAGGTTTTTCACACTCTTCAATTTCCCATCCAAACTAAATCATGTTAGCCTTTTCAGCAACACTCAGAATACAATTTTAACTTCCTTGTTCCACAATTCTTCCAACTTTTTTTTTGTTTTGTTTTGTGTTTCATTTTTACTATTCTCCACCATTACTTTCATCTACCGACCTCCTGGTGCTGTAAAATAGAGTGAGAGCCTGAGTCACCCAGGAAGAAGGAAGAGAAAATAAAGTGGAAGAGGTTGACAGGTCTTATTTTTTTTCTAGTATTGGCTTGTCCCTGGGAAGACGCACATACAGCAAACAGAACAGGGCTGCTCTCACTAGGTCCTTCTCATGTTCCAAAAATAATCATGAAGAAGAAAGCCACAGCCCTGTCCAAGATGAGCCTCTTTGATTATTTTCGTAGTAAGACAACACTGCATTATTCTTCTTTCTCAGTAGTAATCTGTATTCCAGCCAGGAGAGCCTGGAATACGTTAGACCTTAAGCTGAGTCACAGTTTACCTACTTACTAGGCACAGAAACTTCAACAAGCTACATTGTTGGCTTTGACTCTTCTTAACAGACAGGCATTAGAAGCAATAAACCCTAGTCCTTAAAGAATTCACAGTTGGTGTCTGGAGAGGTGGCACAGAGGTTAAGGGCACTGTCTGTTCTTCCAGAGGTCTTGAGTTCAATTCCCAGCAACCACATGGTGGCTCATAACTATCTATAATGAGATCTGGTGCCCTCTTCTGGCATATAGGCATACATACAGGCACACATGTGGGCAGAATACTTTATAAGTAATAAACAAATCTTTTTTTAAAAAAAAAGAATTCATAGTTGTCTCGACTCTGTTAAAAGAGGAATGCAAATGCAAAATGCAGTTGACATAGACATGGTCACTGTTTGCAAAGATGGAGTCTTTCATAGTAAGATCACCATGGCAATCACATAAAAGTAGACAGATACAGTTTGCTTCTTGCTAAGATCGTCGGGTCTCAATTCCTTATCCCTTTTCTTTCTTCCATTCTGGGATGCTGATGTGATATGTCTGGGTAGGAAAATATGATCTCTTTGGAAAATGTCCTTGAAAAAGCATGACATTTGAAGATCTGCACAGCCAAGGAGAAGTGTTGTTTTACCAGCGTCAGGGGAAAGAGAAGCCCAGAGTCCCAGGGCCCATGCACAGGACCAAGTATAGATGATTTGACTACCCCAACCCCTAAGCAAATGTCCACTGAGATTCATTGTGGTTTCTGATCTTTCAAAAATAACAATTCTGTTATTTTGTTCATTTTTTTTTCAATTAGAGGATTATGTTTATTGTTAGTAACTAGATCACAGGACTGTTATGAGGATCAAATGAGATGATGTAAATCTAAGTGCCTAGCAAGCAGCCCAGACTCACTAAATGTTACTTGTTAGTTCATAAACTCTTTGGGAATCGAGTCTTGTGATAATAATTAACCTTTTTGAAAGTGTCAATCAGCTTCTGTGTATTAGCATATCCCCCATGTTGGCTGTGTCTGACCTCAGAAGACTAGCCTCTAGGCCTATCGTATAATATAACTTCAATCGAGACAAATATTTAGCTATCTCTATGAATTAGCATTACCTCTATGAAAGTCAACTGTCTTCCTCTCTCCTCTGGAGAAGTTTTTACTGTTTCTCTTTATATGATGAATCAAGTCGTTTAAAAGAGATAATATATTTTAAATCACAGAGAAATGTTATGTTTTATCTTAGAAACATTTCTAAGGCAATAAAAAAATCACCATTCTTCTTTGATTTCTTTTCTGCATTGCACTTGCAAAGATCTAAAGGAAGGTGTGCCATTTCAGAAGAGAAAGAAAGAGCCCTGTGTAACAGCTCAACATCAGTTTTGTGGAAGGGTCACATGCTTCTGAGTGAAGTCATAAATGTACCATTTGCCCATGTTGAGCCTGAAAAATATATTTTTTGCTTAACTCATTAAGTCTAAGTAATATTATCTTAATATTAATCTTAAATTTCTACTAAATATACCCCACCCAGGGTTTGGGGGTTTTGCTTTTGTTTTTTGATGAGGGAAGTGTAGAATGATATCAGTCTGCATGACACTAGACTGATAGTCTATCTACTATACAATAACCATTAACTACACGTTCAGTTGAGGTAGTCCTACTTTAAGAAACCCAATTTTGTTCATTTAATATCAAACGTATCACCTCGAGTCAAGAAGGAAGACTCCGTAGTCACTGGAGTTGCTCAGTTTATATCTTTGATGCACCCTAAAATGTAGCAGGGGGATTTAAGTCACACACATAAGCCATACACACATGTGCATGTCCATTTTATTATTTTTTAAAATAATTTACTTAATTTTATTTTATGTGCATTGGTATGTGGGGGTATCAGATCCCTGAGCTTCCATGTGGTTGCTGGGAATTGAACCCAGGTCTTTTGGAAGAGCAGACAAGTGCTCTTAACCACTGAGCCATCTCTCCAGCCCCCTCATGTCCATTTTATATGAGGCAGTATAGGATCGTGGGCATTTCTTAAAGCACATGTGTTATGGTGATTAAGTAAATCAAATGTCTGGGTACATGAGTTCATAAAGCTACTGTTTGATGGCTATCAGGGACATTTGTAAGCAAGCATCCTGACAACCTTCTATCTTTTTTTTTTTTTTTTTTTTGCAGATGACCTCTCTCAACAGGAAGACAATGACCCCCCAAAAGAATATGACGCTGGGCAATTTGCAGGCCTTCTCCATGGATCCTCTCCAGCCTGTGAGTCCCCTGAAAATCCATTTCATCTGTATGGGAAAAGAAATCAATGTGAAGATGGACAAGATGAAGCCAGGCTGGCAAACAGTCCTTTGCCTTTCAAACAGACTCCAATAGAAAACAACTCAGAGCCTTTGGTAAAGAAAATTAAACCCAAAGTGGTCAGTAGAACAATTTTCCACAAAAGAAGCCACCAACTTGAGAATCATACCATCGTTGGCACAAGAACATCCAGGAGTGGGTCCCGCAGTGGCGACCAGTGGTGCGTGAATGCAGGGGGCTTTGTGGAGAGAGCTTGTACTCTAGGGAGAATAAGGTCATTGCCTAAAGCCCTGATCGACATGCATTTATCCAAAACTGTCTCTAAGTCCGATTCTGATCTTATTGCCTACCCTTCAAAGGACAAAGCAAGAGTTAACTGGAGTGAATCATCAACTGCTGAACGCAGTTCTAAAGATAATTCTGAAAGAACACCTTCCTTCACATCTGAATGGGAAGAAGTAAGCCGGACTTTTCATGTTGCTCTTTATATAGGCTTTGGAGCTGAATTTTCAGTTTTGGAAATCTTTCAGAAGCAGAAGGAGTGGGGGTGGGGTTAATAAATGCATACAGCTCAGACTGGAAGGGAAAGGTTCTATGGATAAATGCGCAGTAATTTCACAGCAAGTGGGAAAGTGAGCACATTTCTACATGTGAGGGACACTGTTTCCATAGAAATTGGTACCAAGCAGAAGTAATAGATAGCTATGAGGCACAGGAGAATGCTGTCATCATGTCCCACCAGGCACTGCGGCTGACAGTTTGAGAAAAACCTTATTTTGCTCTGTGTCATTTTCCTACTTGCTAAACTTTTTGTTAGCATGCCTTTCTTCTTTAAAGTGTCTTATATTTTCAGAACAGATCTTTATGGATTTAGCCTCAATGGGAAAGCCAGCAGTTCTGGCTCTTGTTCGAGAACTGTGCAACAAATACACATCATTTAATATTTTCCATTTGTACCTAGCAGAGGCACATTGCAGGAGAAAGACATCTCAGGGTCAGGTCTCACTACTTTAAAGAAAATGTCTGAAAGATTATTCCGAAAATAAAGGGCCCTTCTAAAACTGTACAATCTCATTCCTCCCTTGGAGAATTACATCATAAAATAATACGCTTCTTGCTTTTTCTTGAATTTCATTAAAGAATGGACCAAGTTTCTATTGATATTTTATCCGAACATGTCATGTTTTTGTTTGTGAAAAGGCCGTACCAGGTGGATTTGGCTTTGAAGTATGTGAGGTCACTTTGGTATTCTGAGAACCGAAAATAGAAGTGATTCTGATAGTGGCTTTCTGAATTGAGCTGTTTGTGAAAACCACTTGATATCTTTGCCTTTTTTTTTTTTTTTTACACTGAACTAATTGGAATGCTTGAGTAATGTTTATTGTCCTTTTGAAACCTTCCATTTAGTCTAGTGACTAATATGAAGAGGTCGAAATTTTTTAGATAGGTAGATTTGAGTTTGGAATCTAAATTCCAAATCTATTTACCCATATCCATTTTTGTAAAACTTCAACTCCTGAAATCTTGCTTGGAATCCCATTCTATGATATTAACATTAAAACATTTATAGACTTAAGTTGTTTTGATGGCCATATTCTTTAATTAATGCCACCAACTGGCTTGTGGTTGCTCAACCTATTTAGTTAGAACTTGACTCCAGTAGCCATGCCCACGAACTGAAACCTGCCTTTCCTAGTGAGAGTGTGTGACTTCTGGAAGAAGGAGAATTATGACAGAGAGTGTAGACCTCAACACTAAACCCATCCTCTCTTCTTCTTCTTCTTCTTCTTCTTCTTCTTCTTCTTCTTCTTCTTCTGGATTTAAAGAGTTCATATTTCCTAACTTAATGAGTCACCTATGCATAATACAAGGTAAGTTCATAATATATGCATTTTTAAAAATCAAAAGATGCAGATCACCGAGAAGAGACTTGATACCCTATGAGCATATACAGAGGGAGGAAACAGTCATAGGGGAGGGGAATAAGGGGAAAATGGGAGGGAGGGGAGAATGGGAGGATACAAGGGATGGGATAACCATAGAGATGTAACAAGAATAAATTAATAAAAAAAATAAAAAAAATTTAAAAAAATCAAAAGGTGTTGGATTGCCTTTAAATCTTGGACTGTTGGCTCTGAGTTTTAGTTTGCTGTGGTGGTAATGCCATGAATCTATACTTGTAGCATTTTGTAGAGGAATTTTAATCCAGCAACATGACTACTCTGCCAACAGATCACATCCAAAGACCCAGGTCTGTGTGATCTGTCAGGAAAACACATATGCTTAGTGCATACCTTTAATACCAAACAATAATGTCAAATTGAGGAACAGACAAAGTGATGGATCAGAGAAAGATTTGACAGAATGAGTCAGAGATAGGATATGCCCAACTTTCATGAGTAAAGACAGGAAAACAAAGCTACTTAAGAGCAGTGCAGAGAGAGTAGAGTTCATTGAGTGGAATTGAAAAAGAAGAGTACAGTACAGAAATAGAGTAGAGTTTGTATGGTCACTACATCAGTACAGTAGAGTTTGGTGCAGTTCAGTTGAGTTTTTCAATACAGTACCATTCAGTTCTTGCTGTTCAGAGGCAGTTTTTCCAAGCAAAGCAATTCAATGAGATGTGGGGAGAGAAGCCAGTTTGAATCAGTCAGCTTGTAGAGGAGTTTTGAGCCAGAACAGCTGAGTTGAACCAGCCAGCCAGAGTTCAGAAAGAACTAGAAAGGTTGAGTTTATTCAGCAGTAAGTCTTGGAGGCTGAAAGCATTCTAGGCCTAGGTGAGCAGATGGAGGCTAGAAGATGAAGCCTTCAAAGTCTGGGCTTGCAGAAGATTGGATTGTACATAGTTTAGAAGCTTCCAGGCCTAGGCCTAGGGATAGTTACATACAAACAAGATGAGATCAGCCCAAACCATGTATTCATAAAGCTTGGGTGCGACTCTCATCTCATCCCCTCATCAGGGGTAATAAAAACATTTACAGCATTGAATAGTTGTCTCTAAATGCAGTGGTTTAAAAAAAAATGGATGTAACTATCCACTTACATGTTTTTACTTTTCACAGATCGACAAAATAATGAATTCTCTTGATGTTGGAATCAACAGTGAACTTGAAGAGATGAATGGTGAGAGCACAAGAAATTGTCTTTCATGCTGTGATTAATAACTCTGCTTAAGAAATAGCCATGAAAGGATCAAAACCCTTAGATAATTTTGTATTTTATCATGAGTAGCTGTAAATTATCTCCTTCAGTTCTCAGGTGCGACAACCTTCACCTAAGACATCAAGTGAGTGTATTGATTTGGCAAATTGAGAATCTCTTCCTGTGTTGCTCTTTTATGGGTAATATTGATTAATGAAGCTTCAACTTTAGGTTGAATGCAGTACAAAGCACTTCAAAGTGGTGTGAAATCTGATGATTTAATATACTATTTTTCATTCGGTGAAATGTCCCATTTATCCTGGCAAAAGTAATTAACAGCATCTAGGCTTTAAACACCATTTGGGGAAAAAAAAAAACTATATGTCACTCATCTTCTTTTGTCCCAGAATGACTATGAGAATATCTCTCAAAGAGTTTCTTTACTGTCACTATTTAATATATTGCCATAATATTTTTCTTCCATACAATTCTAGAGTAGACAGCCATTTGAAACCCTTGTACTGACTTTCTGCTTAATACTGATAGATGATGCCAAATACCAGATATCTATTCCTTTAGAAATCACAGTATTCATACTGAAGAAATTAATTAGACTTCATCATCAGAGCACTGCCTGGGATGTGTTGAGTAAGGGACTTGCCTAGCAAGCCAGATTTTAGGGGGTGCTAAACACATAGTTATCAAAACACAAAGTATTTCAATGGGATAATTTAAATTTTCAAAATTAACAATCCAAATCAATGATGAACTAACTGTCAAAATTTAAATAAAGACAAGCTACTACCTCACGAGGATAACTCAAAGTCTCATACTGTGGTTCCTTGAGTGGCTAACAACAGCACATGCCTTGTCAGGGAGCCGGCAGAGCCATGGGCAATGGCAAACCAAGGTGCTTTTTAGCTGTCCAAGCGGCAGAGTGCTGCACAAACATTGAGAACTCTGGTGGCGCTATTGGCCCTACCCCCACCCCACCCCGTAGCAAGCCAGGTTGTCACTCAGCAGTGGTACAGATGAAACAGTGGTGCAACATAACTCTGCAGCCTGATCACATGTCTGGAAGGATGGGCGTGGGACAGTCAACTGCTAAACCACAAATTTGTTCTTGTCACATCCTTCCCCCGTCCTGATGTTACCTGAGAAGGAGGTTCTATATCAGATCAGTCAATATTTCTACCCATCTCCTTGGAGATTGGCAGCAGGTACCAAGACATGCATATTACTTTAGACCTTGATACCAGATGTGTCTAGAGAGCTCGTAGGTCGTTTGATAGAATTTGACCATCTCTATGCAAAACAAGAACAGTGGAAAAATATGTAAATTTCACAGCAAAAGCATGTATTTCGTATCAAAAGTACGCACATATATACGCACACACGTACACACATACACTAAATATAAAAGCCTGATGTCTTGTCTCAACATTCTTTCTTTAATTATTTTTTAATTAATTTATTCAGATTACATCTCAATTGTTATCCCATCCCTTGTATCCTCCCATTCCGCTCTCCCTCCCACTTCCACCCTCTTCCCCTCCCCGCTGTCATTCTTAATTACCATATTTGGAAGTTATAAAAGGGCCCCAAATCTTACCATCCTTAAAATAACAAAGCAAAACCAACATTTTTGGTAGTAAGCAAATCCACAGGCCCCTTCAGTTTTTTTCTGTGTCAGCTTTGGCCATCTGACCCCCACCTTTATCTACTAGTTTCTTCAGTGGCACTGAAATGAAAGCAGAGACACCATCGACAAAGAATCATTATTATTGATGCTGTAGGTGCATTGTTTTCACCTCTTCGTTATACACTAATTATGTGCCAAGTGATTGGCCATAGCATGTAACATTTCCAATTGGTCTTTAGGCTGGTCATAAATCACAGCTTTAATAGCCTGCCATGTGCACACACACGTGTGTGTGTGTGTGTGTGTGTGTGTGTGTGTGTGTGTGTGTGTTTGCACACACACAGACACTCACAGACACACTTCAAAACCAGACTGACCTACAGGAGTAATAACAACCACATGAAGATGTCACTCCACAAATAAAGTTTGTCTGTCTGTCTGTCTGTCTGTCTGTCTGTCTGTCTGTCTCTCTCTCTCTCTCTCTCTCTCTCTCTCTCTCTCTCTCTCTCTCTCTCCCTCCCTCCCTCCCTCTCTCTCTCTCCCCCTCCCTCCCTCTCTCCCTTCCCCCTTCTCTCCCTCTCTTGTCTCTTTTAACAGTGGAGATGAGATGCACAGTAAAGTTAGTGGAAGTAAATTGAGAGTAAATGAGAACAAGCACTGGATTAGCAGCCTTTAATCCCAGCACTCGGGGAGGCAGGTGGGTCTCTGTAAGTTCAAGGCCAGCCTGGTCTACAAATCGAGTCCAGGACAGCCAAGGCTACACAGAGAAACCCTGTCTTGAAATACCAAAAAGAAAGAAACAGAGGCAGACAGACAGACTGACTGTATTAGAGAATGTGAGTTATCAGACACTAGAATTTAGCTTGGGAAGACCACTGAGGTGTCCCACATGCCCCCTGCAACCAAGTGTCAAGTATTTGCTTACAAACAGTATTGGACCAACCAGTAAGGAAGGTGGAACCCCTCATCATCAATCCTAAAAAATCTGAAACAGTTCAAGTGGGAGAACTCTGTGTGAGTCACATGACAGTATCGTAATATAGTGGTTCTACTCTATGAAACCAGTTTCCTCAAGGAAAGAAAAACCTCACTAATTGTATAGTCATTTGAAACTTAGCCAGCAAGATCAGCTGTCCAAGACTAAGGGAGAAATAAAACCAAATGAAATTTACTGAACTTATTCTCAGTCAGTCCTCGGGTTCTCACTTCACACACACACACACACACACACACACACACACACACACACACACACACACACACACACACACACACACACAAATAACTCACCAAAATTTCTGATTTTCCACCTGAAGCCAAATGCAAATGACTAACATAATTATCGATGAAGGAATGATTGCTTTGAACTCACCGTGCCCAGTTCCATGGCACTGTTGTATATGTGGTGTGCTAATACCTTCTCCATCTTTGTGTCTATACATGCTAGGATCACATACATAGAATTTTTGAAGAGCTTCGATTTTGAAATTAAACAGTCCCGGCTTCAAGTTCCAATTTTTGAGTGGACTGGTATTGTGGCCTCTTTGATATCAACTTCCTCACCTACCAGTTCAGATTTTTTTCAACAAGTATCTCATAAGACTACTGCAAGATTACATACTGCATTACCACAGCCTAGAATGCAGCAGGCAATCAATGAAGTATAAAGTCTCTTAACTTCTTATCTAAGCGTGCATGACTCACCTTTCTCAGTAGAGTGCATGGCACAGACAGACATTTGGAACACCTGATTTCTCTTTCTGATCAGGAAGATTGTAGCTGGAATATAAAAGTGGTTTTTATTGGCTTTACTTAGCTATTGTCATTACGTCACAAGGAAGCCCTTTGCTTCTTCAAGTTCTCACACTTCCCAAGAATCAGTTGATAATCTCCATGATGAGACCAAGTTCCACTGAAGTGGCAGTAACAGCCATCTCCTCGGGCTGCCCTGTTGTTACATAGCAGCAAATAAACAGAATAGCCAAGCACTGGGCATAGTAATACAAAGGCAGAACTTATAAATGTCTTCGACATCTAACTAATTTCAATTAAGAATAAATAGACTGCTGATGGATGGATGGTATTAGGCTGTATTATATAACCAAAAAATAGTATTTTATTTAAAAATTATGTTTATTTAGTGTGTGCTGGTGTGTTTGAGTGCATGTGTTTATGTGCGAGCATGTGTGTGTGCATTTGTGTGTGCATGCATGTTGGTATGTTTGTGTGTGTGCATGTGAACATGTATGTGTGCATGTGTATGCATGCATGTGTGTGTATGTGTATATATGTTATGTCTGTGTGTGTATATGTGTGTTTGTTGGTGTGTGAGTGTGTGTGGTTTGTGTGTGACTCTGTGCATGTATGCATGTGATGTGTGTGTCCTTGTATGTGGGGTGTGTGTGTGTGTGTATGTGTGTGTGTGTGTGTGTTTGTGTTTGTGCAGGTCAGAGGACAACTTGCATGAATCATACTCAATTCCTTCTCTTCCATCTGTGATTCCTAGGGACCAAATTCAAGTCATCCAGCTTTGTGAAAAACATCTTTACCCACTAAGCCATCTTGCTGGTGCATAAATGTATTTTTAGGGGCAAGATAGCTCAGTGGTTAAGAACACTGGTAGATTTTTGCAAAGAGCCTAGAGTTAGTCCCCAGCTCCCATGTGACAACTCACAACCATTTGCACCTCCAGTTCCAGGGATCTGTCACCCTCTTTTAGCCCCCAGACACTAGGCATGTACATGGTACACGCATAAAATGCAGATAAATATGTGTGTGTGTGTGTGTGTGTGTGTAATAAAAATAACTTTAAAATATATTTTAAGGATGCATTTTTATACCCTGCAAGTTAAATTATATCTGAAAAGAAATAAACTAGCATTTTATCTCCTAAAAATGCATCCAAACTTTAGTTATAAATGAAAACCTCAAACGAGGGTGTAAAGAATTTAATCACAGACTACACTGTGTATTGGATAGGTGAATTTTACGTCGTTTACTGGAAAATACAGCCAAGATAACTTCACAACCTCATTTCTTCTTGGTAAATCTAATCGCCACGTGCATGGAAGGCTTTAGCTAGCCTGAAAGCCCTCCTTAAGGGCAGGTCCAATGGTGACATGTGTGAGTGAGCCAGGGCCCTCGCTGTGTCCTCTGCCTGGGAAGTGAGTGCACACATATGCTGGTGATGCTCCAGAGCTCACATAGTGAGCTGGGTGTGGCTCATCTTCAGAGGAAGAACTGTCCTTGCCTCCAGGAATGTTCGCTTTCCCTGGAACCTTTACACTGTATATAAAAGCCTCTCTGTGAAATGCTTTGCCACAAGCAGGCTTTATTTTTGATTTTTATTTCTTTTTAGAATACTATTTTTAATAGAGCCAACTGGGGAAGGTGGGTAGTAGAATACATTAGCAGACAAGCACACTATTTTATCTAAATCCAGAGATTTATTTTTATTGTTATTTTATGTAACACTTCACTGAATGATGTAGTCATGTAGTTTGGATGGGTTAAACCAAAGGAGCCACTTAATAATAGAATATTTATGTAAGAATTTGAATTACAGTCTTTGCTAGGCTAGCCTGTATCAACCA
>OU015756.1:55434277-55444408 GCA_907169655.1 Acomys percivali
GGAGAGGAGAGAGAGGGGAGGAGAGGGGAGGAAAGTTCCAGAAGCATCAGATGCACAGGAACATGGCCCAGGGGTGGGACCAGATCAGAAAGTAACAGCTGGAGGTTAGAAGAGAGAGAAAAGAGAGACTACACCACTTAGATGCCAGCACTATTGAGGCAAGAGCTCTAACCTGCCAGTATCTGCTTGTCCGATGCATTATAAGTGTTTGTACATATACTGCCTGTTTCTTCAAGGTTTGGGGATTCCTAGTTTATCCTCGCAGGGCATAAGAGTGGCAGTGGTTTTCTTCATAGAATCTTTTATTGACACCTCTGCTTGATCAATAAACTTCTTAAAGAAAGCAGGTAGATGATAGCCCAAGCCCAGGGACTTGACCAGACTTCACGGACAAAGATTGCTGGTTTTACTAGAGAGTGGAAAAAAATTCTAACTCCTCAGCAATGACTAGAATCGATTTACAGGAATTTGAGCTATACTTGCCACTCACTGGAAATCATTTATTTTATTTTATTTTATTTTATTTTTTTTAATTCTTCCCTTACTCTGTGGCAAAATCTTGTTTGTCGGTGGGGAGGGGAAACAACGTATTTCTTTTATTCTTCATTTTTGTTTTCATAGTAACATTTGTAAAATGATAGGTCCTACCTGATGATGACAGTAAAAAAAAATCATGGTAGACAAGTCTAAACAGGCTTGAAAGACTTCTTTCTACACTACTGCAATAGGGAAGATAGATGACCTTTAACACTGAAGAAGAGGGTGTCTAAGCACTGAGGTGAACTAGTGGACAGTACTGGAAGACACTGAGGGAAGGTTACTCAGTGTAATTCAGCCATTCTGTGTTTGTTATCTGCAATTTACCAAAACTAGGCTTCTCCCCTTCCCCAGAGCCTAGGAGATTATCTTACTGATGGTTGGATTTCAAAGGCGCTGACTCCAAAGTCCTAAGAAAATGCATTTCTGATTGATAAAAGTTAAAGCGGCATGGGGAGAGCTCATCTGTAGAGAAGGGAGCAGAACAGGAATTTCATAATTACAGGTTTTTTAAAGCAAACACCCTAGATACAGGGAGGTCAGGAGCCTGCAATCAGGAAGGAAATTCAGTTTAGTGAAGGTGAGTGTGAGGTTCACATTCACTGGTGACTTGTTCTGCCTGTTACCATGGATCTGGAATGAGGGATTCACCTCCTTAATTGAAAGAAACAGCTCGTTGCCTTGGACATCACCACCTTGTGCACTGTGCTCAGCAACCACAGTGAATGAGAAGACTCGGGCCAAGCACCACGACCTCACTGGTGACCATTTTTGCATATTAGGAGGCACAAGCACACACAGGCTCTTTCACATCCAACAGTATTTTTTCTCTTAGCACTTTTTGTTTTTGTTTTTGGAGGCAGTTTTTCTGTGTATCCTTGGCTGTCCTGGACTTGCTTTGGAGACAAGGCTGGCCTCGAACTCACAGGGATCCACCTGCCTCTGCCTCCCTGAGTGCTGGGATTAAAGAAATGCACCACCCCACCTGGTGCTCCTAGCACCTCTTAATGACAAGAAATATAGTTCCTTTTTAAGGTTGCCCTTAATATGAGTCAGACATGCTTCAAAGCACTTATATTATCTTATATGCTCCTCACAAATATTCTGGAACAATCTATGAATCATCCCCACTTTACAGACCATGAAACAGAAGACCATAGAAAGGAAGAAAGTTGGCCTTAAAAAAGGAGCAGAGGAGTTAAACTCAATCTGATTCCACAGCCCAAGTTCTTGGTTTCAGGGCTAGCATGCTTCACTGTACGTATTGTCTGTTTTTCACGGTTTTGCTGGGAATCTGGCACCATCACTCACTCTTTATGATTTGCTCAGAATATGCAATAATGGGGTAAACTGTCAAATGCAGGCGCTTAGCGAGCCTCCTTTGAGCCCATGGGGACCAGGTCACAATCATGGAAAACAGAAGCTCCTGGGCCTGAGTACCACTGTGGCAGCCACTTAGCATAAAATTTCATAATGTTCTATTCTATGAATCAGTAATCAGATATTTTCCATAAAACACTGTGAAAGAATTCAATAAAGACATCTAGGGAAATTAAAATAAGCCATTTTATTCCATAATAATTCAGAGGGCTTAGGGAGAAATATCTGTCAAGGTCAGAAAAATAGAAGAGTCTTCAGTGTCTTAGGCAAGGTGAGGGATTTTTTTTTTTTTTTTTTTTTTTTTTTTTTTTTTTGTCTGAGCAGGCCTTAAAGTGTCTTATCATCCTTGTGATAACTTTGGCCTCTGGGTCAGGAAGCTAAAAAGTGCATTTACTTCCCCGCCACCACAAATCCTATACTGAGATATAACAACTAAGTCCTTGTTCCTTTTCCCCAGGAGCCCCGATCTTTGTCTTAATCTTTAGCTTGAAAAACAGTGTACATAGTAGGAAGAATGCAGGCTGTGGTTTGGGGGTCCTTGTGCTTTATGGTACTATAGACCGAACCCATGGCCTTTGCTGCTAACCAAGTCCTCTGCTGCTGAGCTGCCTCCTTGGCCCTTGTTTTACAGATGGGGTCCTTCCATGTGTCCCAGGGTGGCCTTGAGTTCTAGATCCTCAAGTCTTGGCCTCCCGAGTGTTGGGATTACAGGCGTCCAGCACTATGCTTAATGCAGGTTGGCTTCTACTTGAAGAGCTCTATAATTAACTGGGTAAATCCTCCTGGAGAAGACCGTTTATCCATTCTGAGCCTCAGTCTGAGAATAGAGTTGTTTTAAGGACTGGCGATAATGTGTAAAAAAAAAAAGGGGGGGGGAGCAATTGCATCATAAGGGTTCCGCAGTTTAAGTGAACTGGTTTGCACCAGCCATCCTCAGAGAAAAGTAGGAGGAGGGCGGGCCCCTATTTTCTCAGGCTATGAGAAAAGCTGCCATTTGACTTAACTAATGAAGCATGGTGAACAAAAAGAGTCACACAGGCAGAGAAAGGAGGCCAATGGAAGATGTCGTGAGCACTGAGTCTAAGCTAAAGAAGCTGAAGATTGCAATAGGAGGTTTGATATGAACAGGAATGGGATTCTCGGGAAGGGAAAAAGTAAATTGTTCCTTAAGTACAGAAGTTCAGTTTGAAAGCAAGACTCCTTTCCCCAATGATAGCAAGGCTGGCAACCCCAGGGAAAGGTGATTGCAAGAAAACAGAGCAGGTCCTCAGAATAGGAACTGGGGGATGCAGATCAAGAAAACATTCTTGCCAGGCTGGCACATGTGTATCTGCAAGTACGTCACGTTGTGTAGGGCAGGAGAGAACCAGGTAGGCTAAACCAAGAAAGTAGACATTTGTTGTGGCTGTAGAAGGAGCCAAAGAGATGGCGAAATGAGTTAACTTGCTTCATGAGAGTCTGAGCCAATTGTTAACGGCTGGCAGGATGACGTCAAGGTTACCGTGGCCTTGCGGGTTCTATCTGTCATTCTGCTGCCTCTAAAACACTCCTACCTTCTGTGCAGCAAAATATCTGAAGCTTCTCCACCCCATCAACACTTCTGATGATAGACATCTTGAGAACACGACCAGTGTTTGAGTGACAGTTCCACGGCTGTGACAGAATGTACCTGCAATAAGAATGTAAAGAGATCAGGCTTACTGTAGCTTGCAGGGTAAGAGGTTTCAGTCCTTGATCGGGCCGCTCCACTTCTTGGGGACTGTGGTCAGGACTGTGTGAGAGCAGGAAGCTTCTCACCTCGTGGTGTTCAGAAACGGAGAAAGGAGAGGAGTCAAGGTCCCAAAATGTCCATCACAGGGATACTCCTAATGAGGGACTTCCTCAGACAAGATTTCCTCCACCTTCCAGTAGTGCTATCAGCTGGGGAGCAAGCCTTTACCACATAAATTTTGGGGGATTCTATAAGACCCAAACCATGATGCTCGGAGTTGAATTTCACTCTACTAATGTACCATTGGCTAAAACATAGTCATGTGGTCACACCAAGCAGCAAAGGAAGCTAGGAGGACTGTGCTAAACAGCTATTTGTACACCAACATTCTATTACAACAGTCCAGTTATGAAATTCCGTGACACCGAATGTTGGGTCAAACCATGCTTCCCTAAGGGAGATTGACAGGGGTTTGTCAGATACCGTGTTCTCAAGTACTTAAGAAAAACCTAGTCTTTTCTAGGATTTGAACTCCGCCAAACTTCCCAGAACGTTCTTCTGCCTGAGTCTTCTGATTAGACTGCGTTGACTCTATCACAGAGCCCACGCTGATGATGAAATGTTTCCTGAACAATTTATAAAAGAATAAATATCTGGAGCTTTCAGGGTGGCTTTGCAGTTATGCACAAGCAGGCTTCTCTCATTTCTACCCTGTTTGCGATTTTTTGCTGCTGGCATATCTGATACTTACATGAGTAAACAGCTCTGTCTTGGCTCATTTTCCAGATGTTGTGATAAAACCTACTGAGGAACACAACTTAAGGGAGAAAGGATTTTCATTCTGGCTCACAGTTGAAGGGTCTAGTCCATCATCATGGGCACATCAAGTCAATAGGAGTTTGGAGCCGCTGGCCACATTTCATGTACAAACAGGAAGCAGAGGGTGATAAATGATTGGGCTCCGTTCATGATCTCTTTTTGTATTGTACAGGAGCCCAGCCTAGGGAATGGTGCCACTTATGGTGGGCGGGCCTTCCCATGCCAATCAACCTAGACAAGATCATTCCCTACTAGCACACTTAGAGACACCTCCTGGATGATTTTAAATCTCATCTAGTTGACAATTGAGGTTAATCACCATAGGCTCTATTAATTATGATGACTGTCGTTTTCCATTGTACAGCTAGCTATCAGAGTCATAGCTATATTCCAACTACTGAGATGTCAAAATGTGAGTGGATTGCATCTTAGAATTGACCAAATGCTGTTTGGTATCATCTATACTCAGAGAGAGCATTTGCTATTTGTAGTAGCCTGCTTCCGTAATTCAGAGAGCCTCTCTCACACCCACCACGTGCATCACGGGTCTCCTCAAAGCCCAGGAAAGTTTCCCTTCATAGCACTTAAATGTAATCTATGTTTGATGAGGCTCTGTGCTGTTTTCTTGAGCCCCCAATTAGCAAGTCACCAGTTAGATCTCTACTCTACCTAGACGCTGCTCTTTGCAATGAGGGCCACGTTTGTGGCTTCCGGGCCTCTGAAACAGTGCTAAGGGAAGAAGTGTATCACAGAACTCTGGGCAGAGAAAATAGTACAAATGAGCCACAGAAATGGCCGACTGCCAGGCTTCCAGCTCAGGGAACTCTGGATTGTATAAATAGAAGTTGACCTTGGAGGCACTAAAATGGAGCCGTAGCCTCCAAGATCCCATTAGAACTAAGCAGGCCACTGGCAGCTATAACTGGCCTTTTATGATGCCCCCGGGGGGGCAGGGGTGAACATCAGATAATGACAAAAACATTAGTACAAATTTGTACCAAAGCTGCAGTTCAAAGAAAAATATTAAGTGTTAGAGGAAAACAAAAATCAAAATGCCCCCAAATCTGAAGACCCTAGATTTCAAGCCATTTAACCGGGGTGTAAATCCTGCCTAATGGTCCCTCTACATTTAACTGTGGGCAAGGGCCTGGATATTTGAGTGTGTTCTGTTTTCTCTAAATATGAGGGGGTATCCTGGTTGTGTTGGGGGTTTGTGTTTTTTGTTTTATTTTATCAACACGTCACAAGCTGGACTCATCTGAGAAGGAACTTCAATTGAGCAAATACTTCCATCAAATTAGCCTGTAGATGAGTCTGTGGGAGTATTTTCCTGATACATGATAGATGTGGGAGGGGCCAGCTCACTCCTGGGCAAGTGGTCCTGAGTTGTATAAGAAAGAAGGCTGGACAAGCCATAGGGACAAACAAGTAAAATAGTGAAGCGCCAGTTCCTGCCTTCAGGTTCCTGCCTTCAGTTCCTGTCCTGAGTTCCTCTCACAATAGGCCATAAGCTGAAAAACTAAATAAACTCTGTCCTCCCTGTTTGGTTTGCTCCATGTTTTATCACGGCGACAGTGTGCAAACTAGGATGGGAGCCATCACTGATTTTATTGTCAGGAACTGGGTCTTTGTATGTGAGGCAGTTTAGCAGCATTAGCCTTTCAGCAAGCAGAGAGCATTGAGTGGTCAGTGCCGGGTGTCTACAGCAGGGAATTCTCAGGGTACACACATGAAGCTATGGGCCCTATAGGCACTGCCAAGACTTCAAATTGTCCCCGACCTGAATAATAATGAATTAATGTACATTTCACGTTTTGTTTCCAAAGACATCATTAATGGAAAGGCTTCATGAAATAAACATTAATATCCATCCAGTAAATAGTTATTGAATGTTATATGCTAGGTCCTACAGATTAAGTAGAGCACACTAGAAAGAATATACATTTATACTGTGAGAAAGCCACTGTTAAAGCTCCAAAGAGTGTACTCTGGCCAGCAGGCAATGTCAGAGTAAGTTTGTTGTAGGGAACAAATCAACTATTGCAACTTGATCGTAGAGAAGTTTGATTTACAAGTGAAGAAAATCCAGTGCTTTCCAAGGCGTGGGAATGTACTGAGCAAATAGATGAGATCGTTGGTTGAAAACTTCTTATTCTGGTGGAAATATGGAAATGAACATTTGCCAAAAAGTAGTGAAGCGTTCATTTAAAGCCTAGCTGTCTCAGGAGATAAAGCTGGCATGGGCTTAAGGGCAGGGAGTGTCATGATCAGGCAGTATTGGGGACGAATTAGTCTGGCAGTGGTCTATAAGAACTGTGGTCGCTCACTTGTGAAAATGCCACATTAGACAAAATCAATATGCAGAGTGGATTTTTTTTTTTTCTTCTGTTTGCTTGTTTTTCCCTGCAGCACAGTGCTCTGAGTTGTGCTTTATGGCAGACTGGATTGCCTGGGAGCCACAGAGAGAGCTAGCAGTGTGCCTTTGGGCCTTCTTGGGAAGATGTGCACTGGGGTGAATAGTTGTTGTCACTTCACCAAGAGGTTTGGGGTTTGCCTGGTAAGAAAGGAGCTGTCTGCCTGGGTTGCTAGTCCTCCAGAGAAAAGATGAGTAACAAGGCAGCAGAGCTCCAGGTCTGTTCTGGCCAAAGGCAGAAATTCTGCCTCATTACCACTTCAATGGGCCAGTCAACAAAAATTAGCACGCCTTGCCCTCCAATGGATGTCATCTGTTCCACTTTGTACTGTGTCTCTCACAGCTAAAGAATTCAAAGATTCAACTAGCAGGCAGGGCTGAGGGGTCTTCCGGGGCTAAAGTAAGTTATTATCTCTCCCTTCAGGGCATCTTGATTCACAAGGGGTCGTTTTTTGTTTGTTTGTTTGTTTGTTTGTTTGTTTGCTTGCTTTCCAGTCAAATGTTCCTGGGTAGTCACTGAGCATCAAGAACCTGTATTGGCAGAAGGATTTTTTAAACTGTATTGTCCTTAAGAAGATTAAAGTTGAGTTGGGAACAGGATGGGTGTTGGGATTACACAGTTCAGCAGTGGGACAGATACACAAATCACGCCACACGCCAGGACTACATGGGAGGCTTTATTGTGGGATGAAGTTACAGAGAGTGTCTCTAGTAAGACACGAGAGAAGAGAGCTGGCGTGGGGGTGGGGGGGTGGGAATGGGGAATGGGGGAGGGGACAGATCCCCTTATAAGGCAATCCTAGTGCATGCGCAGAAAGAGTGCACATGGCTTAGGGAACCAGTGCATCTTAGCTGCTGGTGACATGTTCTACTGTTGCCAAGTCTCTGGGGTGACCTCAGAGATGCCTGTTGTCCAGTTGTAAATCCCCTGCAGCTGGCCACAGAAATACCTGGCTGCTAACAATGGGTATTCAAATAATGAGAATACTGACAGAAGTCATTGCGGCCAAATTCCATAGGTATACCCCATGACATTTAGGAGCTTGGAGAACAACACTTCACTTCCTGATGATGCTCAAGGCGGAAGGAGAATATGGAGGATGCAGAATTCTAAACTGCTTATTTCTAGGAAACAGTACAGATTGTATATCCTAATGAGATCAGGTAAATTCAGCATGAGTAGGACACGGGCTTTGCCACTCACACTCCTACAGGAAATGTGAACCCAGAAAGGTACTTTCTTTGGCCTTAACCTTTAAAATGAGGTTTTAAGCAAATACTCACGTCATAGGATTCCCAGGAAATGTTTGCCTGCTATGTTTACTTAATGAATTATACAACCAGTAATAAATGCTAAATAATATCAAATTATAGTTTCATTTTGTTATTGTTGGATAAATTTCCACAGACAAAGCAATTTTATTTTGGAAATCAGAATTGCAGGCATGCCAACTACTTAAGTGATCCTTGAAAGTCCTGGGGAACTCAGATAACCCTTGGGAAGTGACCAAGGCTGATGGGTCCCCTAAAAGAACAGAATTTAGGATTTGGAGCAAAAAGCAGGCAAACCTTCCTCCCTCCCTCTCCCCTCCCCCCCCCCCCCCACACACACACAGAGACAGAGACACAGAGAGGTGGCAAACAGAGGGACAAAGGGACAGAGACAGAGAGAGAATGTGCCCTTTTAATTACTCATTTTACAAAATGACAAGACACAGTTCCTCAGACTCAGACTCAGACTCACATGAGGTAACATTACACCCAGCTGGAAGGACCTTCCATCAAACTTCACTCTTTAAGGAAACTGAAAGACAAATAATTTAATAAATGAAGCTGTGTCCCTTTTACTCCTGTTTCACTTTTCCATGAGTTACAGCTCCAGGAGTCAGGACTGAGGGACCAGGCTTCATCCAGCCACAGGTAGCAAGCCAAAACCTAAATGATGACATCCTGAGGACAACCCCAGCACTAGAGCTGTGTACACTGGGTGGGATCAGGGATTCTTGAAGAAGATAGAAGAGACCTAGAAAGGTATTTCTGTTGCTCCCTTTACTGATATATTATGGGTGGGTGAGGAATCTTAACAATGCGTGGAGGCCTGGTGGTTTCCCTGGAGACACACATGTATGGCGCTGCAAATCCATGTGTCCTTCTCTTCTGCCTCTTACAAGATGTCAGTAAACATCGTAGAAGAGCTTCCCTAAGTTAGGAACAAAATGGCAGCTGCAGGAGACATTTGTCATGTTCTGCTGCCTTTGTGCATCCTAATGAAGCGCTTGGAAGGTCGCCTTGAAGCATCTTGTTTTCACGTTTTAGAGAGAACGTTGCGAAAGACAGAACCACAGCTCCCCATAAAGTATATAAACGGGGAAAAAAAAACTAAAAATACACACATGTGTTTGAATGGTACCCCACTGCTTATTTGGGGTTTCCAAGTGACAAACACTATGCTGCATGAATTATTTTCCATCAAGCATAAAACAGAAAACTTGATCTATAAGAAGGAAGTAGGTTTCTTTTTTAGAGTCGATACTAGATTTCCCTCACCTCAAAATCACTCTTGACGTTTGCCTTGGAGACCTATTGATTTACGTTGTCTCTTGTTTCAGCTGCAGCCTAGATTTGTCATGCTTAGAAAAACGTTTTTGTTTCCTATCGGTTTCATTTTGTTTTGCAGAGGCAAGAGAACAGTTTTGTGCTGGTAGCATGAGGACATGACTACAGAATTTCAGCCAGCGCTTTCAAAAGGATACAGATTTATTTTTAGCTATATGCCCCTGCCTAAAAGGTTTATGCTATTAAACATTGATATTACTTGAAAAGTTATACCTAGGGCATATTGCTTCTCTCCCAGCTAGGAATTGAAATCTTCATGAAGCTTACTGAAGATTTTACCAGGTCACTAAAATCAGGATTTACACTTATATGCAGTGACTAAGAGAAATACATTTCTGTATTCAACAACCATTCAATATTTTTGAAATATTAATATGTTCCTTGCATTATTCTGAATAATATGGTGATATCAGAGTATGGAAGACACAGTTCTACTATTTTTGTTCCATCTTAGCATATTTTTATTTAGTACATAAGAATGATAGGACCACAAAAGTCAGACTTGGATCTTGCCTTCAGGTTGTAAAGAATCTAGCAAGAAAAGCAAACCTATGAAGCAAACACCCAGACATTTTAATACAATATGGTAACTTCTGAGAAACAGGCAAATATATATATATATATATATATATATATATATATATATATATATATA